>JAQMWT010000470.1:0-103914 GCA_029834535.1 Chrysophaeum taylorii | reverse complement strand
GTGGCCTGCTATCAAAGAGGGGGGGGTGTGTGTGGGGAGCATGAAGGATGTGGGTGGGTTGTGGGGTATGAGGGTGGGCATGACGGGCGGAGTAAAGTACGCGGGACCTAGCTCGGGTCAATCGCCGAGGGTAGGGGAGGCGAAGAGAGGACGGGCCCGGTTTGTCTGTCTGTCTGTCCCTCGATTTAGGGAAGGATCAGTAGGCACGAGAGGTAAGGATCAGGTAGGCGCGAGAGCCAGACAGTGATCCTCCAAGCCGTCTACGGCGACCTCGCAGACTATTTCCACGACCCGCGGCGGCTCTTTCAGCGCGCCATTCTCACGCCCCGTCGAAACGATGTTGTCGATGCTGACAACGCGCGCATGACCGCGGCCTTTTTTCCCGGAGACGAGGCGTCGGAGTTCTTTTCGGCTGACTAGGCTGGGTCGGAAGACGACGCCTCGCTCTTTACAGTAGAGTTTTCAACTCCCTGACAACCAACGGCATGCTGACTTTGATCGCGAGCTTAAAGTCTTCGCAACCTCGACCCGTCGCACGGCCACTGCAACGGTACCAGATACATGATCGATCGTGTCGTTGTCACCGAGGCTCCTCCAACCTGTATCCCTTAAGGCCCGCCGACGCCAAACGATCAACAAGAGCCAGGGCCAGACGCCCCGCGAGGTCGGCGTCCTCTTTCCCAAGCCCGTCTTCTGCCACGTCCAGCTCTACGTGGCTCTCTGTCGATCGGCAACCCCGAGGATATACTCTTCTGAGTCGACGACTCCACCCTACCCCACACGTGCTGCGCAATACCGATAAGCCCCCTCCCGGCGTCTACACGCGCACTGTAGGTGAACTTACTGGGACCACGTGAACTTACTGGGGTTGGAGATTGGGACTAGGTGAACTGAGTGACCAGGTGGAACTGGGACCAGGTGAGCACACTGGGGTCTTTAGAGTAAAGGGTTTTAGAGTAAACTCAAAGGTTGGCGGCGCGTGCGGATCAAAGCAGCTTAGATTGGCGGAGGCGAGAGCGACGAGCTCAAAGGAGTTGGTGTGAGCTAGGTGAACTTACTGACCAGGTGAACTTATATGAAACTTACTGGGACCAGGTGAACTTACTGGGGTTAGAGATTGGGACTAGGTGAACTTACTGGCCTGCACTTGTCCTAACTACTAATCGACAGATGTTTGTCTGTCTGTTTGTCTGTTTGTCTGTTTGTCTGTTTGTCCCTCGATTTAGGGTAAGGATCAGGTAGGCGCGAGAGTAAGGATCAGGTAGGCGCGAGAGCCAGACAGTGATCCTCCAAGCCGTCTACGGCGACCTCGCAGACTATTTCCACGACCCGCGGCGGCTCTTTCAGCGCGCCATTCTCACGCCCCGTCGAAACGATGTTGTCGATGCTGACAACGCGCGCATGACCGCGGCCTTTTTTTCCCGGAGACGAGGCGTCGGAGTTCTTTTCGGCCGACTAGGTTGGGTCGGAAGCCGACGCCTCGCTCTTTACAGTCGAGTTTTCAACTCCCTGACAACCAACGGCATGCTGACTTTGATCGCGAGCTTAAAGTCTTCGCAACCTCGACCCGTCGCACGGCCACTGCAACGGTACCAGATACATGATCGATCGTGTCGTGTCACCGAGGCTCCTCCAACCTGTATCCCTTAAGGCCCGCCTACGCCAAACGATCAACAAGAGCCAGGGCCAGACGCCCCGCGAGGTCGGCGTCCTCTCGCCCAAGCCCGTCTTCTGTCACGTCCAGCTCTACGTGGCTCTCTGTCGATCGGCAACCCCGAGGGTATGCTCTTCTGAGTCGACGACTCCACCCTACCCCACACGTGCTGCGCAATACCGATAAGCCCCCTCCCGGCGTCTACACGCGCACTGTAGGTGAACTTACTGGGACCAGGTGAACTTACTGGATCTAGACATTGGGACTAGGTGAAGTGAGTGACCAGGTGAACTTACTGGGACCAGGTGAGCTTACTGGAGTTTTTTGACAACTCAAACTCAAAGGTTGGCGGCGCGTGCGGATCAAAGCAGCTTAGATTAGCGGAGGTGAGAGCGACGAGCTCAAAGGAGAGTGGGGTGAGTGGGCGTGAGCACGAGTGGGTTTACGCCGGGATAGAGATTGGGACTAAGTGAACTAACTGACCAGGTGAACTTACTGGGACCAGACCTGAACTTACTAGGGTTAGAGATTGGGACTAGGTGAACTTACTGGCCTGCACTTGTTATTATTATTAACAAAACGCGCACGCAATGAGGAGTCCGGCGGCGTCGTTAGAGCCAGGAGGTCCCGCGCCCGGCAGCGAGCTCGGTCTGCGAGGGCACGGTCGCCGGCGAGGGAGGCGACGTCGTGGAGGATGACGAAGTCGAGGGCGACGCGGGGGTGCGGGAGCGGGGCGTGTTGACGGTCCCTTGTTCGAGCTAGGGTCTCAAAAAAGGCGACCGCGGATTCCAAGTGTCCTCGCGCCAAGTCGACGCGCGCTCGCGCATCGAGGGTCGCGATAACGGCACAATGGTCGGGAGACACGACGCCATCCAGCGCCTCGGCGGCGGCCTCGAGGATGTGCGCTTCCTCGTCGTCGTCATCGCAGAGGAGCGCGCGCTCAAGCAGGTCAGCGTTTGTCCGGAGCGCGGTGGCCGCCTCGGTCTCGGCGGCAACGGCGTTGAGGGTCGCCGTGCCCTCGAGGCGCGCGTCTCTCTCGGTCCACGAGGCCGCGCACCTTGCGCACTCGCAGCGAAAGCCGTAATTCGTCTCGAGGATGGCGCGGCGCTCGCGCGTCGGGGCGCCGACGTCCACGTAGGCGTGCGTGAGCTCCTCGCCGCACCGCACGCGGCGGATGGCAACGAAGTGCTGTACCGGCGGTTTGTCCGGCGCTGCCGGAGAGTACGAGACCACGCACGTCGGCGCGCAACTGTGATTCAAGAGCGCGCCGATGGGCGACGATACGGCTGCGATACCCTCGAGCATCTCGTCGGCAACGCAAAAGTTGTTGCGCCGGCCCGCGGCGAGCGCGCGACCGTCGCACCCTAACGCCGCCCAACTCTCGGGTACCGCGGGCGCGTCGCCGTCGTGCCACAGCAGCATGCCGCGCGCGTCGAGGGCAGTCGCGGCGACTACCGAGTAGCACGACGTCTGCCGCTCGGTGTGCAGCAGCCGCCGGCCAACTCGGCTAGCGACGAGGACGTCGACGGCGACGCCGTCGTCGAGCGAGAAGAGCTCTGCCATCGCCTTACACTCGAAGCGATGGCCCGCGACGAAGCCGCGGCGCTGGCACGCGCGGTCGCAGTATAGCGCTCGCTGGCACGCCCCGCACCGCGACAGCTTTTCGCGCCGGCGCCAGCAGTGCGCGCATCGGCTTAGCGCGTGGCGAGGCAGCAGCACCCCCTCGAGAGGGGTGGTCGAAAGGACAACGCTTCCCGCCTCAAAGTCGCGCTCTGCGACGACGCGCCGCCCAGCAGGCCCTTCCTCCACTCGCACGCCCAAGGCCCGAAGCCGCCGATTTTGTGATGCGAGCACCTCGTCGCGACTCATTTTCAAAAACCCTCATCAGAAAATACAAATACCGGGTATGCTCGAACGGTCGTGATATTCCAGGTAGTCGTAGCCGTCGGGAGCGCGTCCGCCTCCGAGTCCAAGACGCCGAGCGCCTCGTGGGCGTCGACCATGAAGACGCAAGCAGACGTTCAGAGAGAACATCAACTTGAAGGGCGGGTACGCGCTATCAGACGCCAACGCACGGCGACGAGACGGACACCGTCGCTTGCTACTGCGGGGTCCGCTGGGCGCACTCGGCTATTCGCCCGAAATGTGGTCCTCCGCGAACACCGTTGTGCAGGACTACGCCAACCTCACGCTCGCGCAACGAGCCGCGATCCACAACATCGGCTATGACAAGAGGGACAACGATTCGTGCCGCGGCTCGCGCGGCAATAATACTCGGGCGCTTCTTCTAATGCGCTGGTTGTCCGGCGCGTGACTTGCCGAGAAATCATCCTGTCGGCCGGCCACAGGCGGTCCCGCAGCACACGTCCCGCTGTCCTCCGAGCCGGAGTGCCGCCTCCAGACGGCGGCGGCTTTCCAAGTCGTGGTACCGCCCCCTGGATCCACGATTCTCGTCACCACGCCAGACCTCCAGCAAGAAGTCATATTAAAAGTTCCGATGGAGGCGCAGCCTGGAAGCACCCGCTTCATTATTTCCTCCGTCCCGGCGCAGCCAAACGGGTAGAGGGGGAATTCAAACCTGTCTCGTACCACATTAGAGCACAGCCTAATGTCATTACTAATGGGGGGTTTTATCAAACGGGTTTCCCTTCAGTTTTTTGGCACTTATTATACAAGGGCTCCTCGCATATTGACTTTCGTTGACTGCACACCCGGCGGTTTTTTGGATCGTAAGATAACGCCTTTGTTCAACTCTGTTGTACGCAGTGGGACGGGGTATGGCCGGGGGGCGCAGACGGAAGGTTATCGACGAGTTGGTTGTCAGTCACATCGCGGTCTCCTCGTCGCATGGCGACAAGCTTGATGATCACTCTCCGCCGACCCACCTTTCGGCGCCCCTCGTCTACAGGCCCGTGATTCCGGACTGGCTCCTGTCGGTCCGGCCTGGCTCCCATGCTCGGGAGAGGTCTGAAGTTAGTTAGTTAGTTAGTACGCCGCGTGGCTCATTGTATGACGGTGCGTGGTCGCCCCGAAAGTCGCAACTCTTCGCCCATCTTTGACCGGCTACTGCCGGCCCAGCCTGGCTCCCATGCCCTGGAGAGGTCCGAAGTTAGTTAGTTAGTTAGCCGATGTACCCTCACCCTGCGATCGCTAACCGGCGGTTGCGATGGAGGACGGCGCCTAACACGCTTGCTCCCTGCGGCGGCCCCGGCCGTCCCGGAGTGAGACGGTGCCTGCTCGCCTCCCGGACTGGCCGGTTAGCACCCGGAAAGTCCGCGCTGGGATGGGGTTCGCTCGGTTGGGCAGAACGCGACGGACAGGTCGATTGTTCGTGGACCAACACGTCCGCGGCCTGCGACGCTTTCGCACGACCTCGCACAAGACCGCGCGCAGTGGCGGTCCACCATCAACAAGTCCGTCCTCGTCCCTCGCCTCTGCCCCAACTGCGTGATTTTCCTCTGTGATACCGTACCGGCTCCTGCCGGTCCGGCCTGGCTCCCATGCTCGGGAGAGGTCTGAAGTTAGTTAGTTAGTTAGTTAGCCGATGGCCTCGCGGCGCTTGGTCGGTGCGGGGGAGGCGTGGATGCGACCCATCTTGCACGCATTTCCCTCGTGTGCTGTCACATTCCACCAGCGTCGTCTATTTGATCGAATTTGTTCGACTTTGCTCATGTTTTGCTGCGTTGCGCGTTTTCGTGCACATGATCGCGAGGATGTAGACCCTTCGCTTGTCCTAACATCCCTTGAAGGCCTGTGGTGTAAGTCCGAGTCCTTCTCATGGCACGCACCATTTAAGGTTCCTCGTGACACGCAATTATTATCCACCATCGAGCATTCTATTGCCAGCCCACATCAATCATTGATGATGACGCGACACAGCTTCGTGGCTGCTTGGCTCCTTCATCATCTTGTACTCATAACTTCAGCTTTTCCGGACTTGTTGAATTCCCGTCTGCTCGTCGCCGGACTTGGTTTGTGCATGACGCGACGTTCTTCTGCTCTCCCACTTGCCGATGGCACTGACGCTGTTTACAACTTTGTACGCAGTAAGTTTCCTGCGGAGGTTCTTGCCATCCTAGTTTCCCCCGCGTATACCGTTGGTTCCCAGCGTTCTCACGACATCTGGCCGCCTTGCTCAGAGGAAGTTGTCCGGCATGTCTGGGATGTCCGGCATCTTGCCGTGACCACTTCATTCTGACGCCGCCTCCCCATGTCGCTCTTCATGGCGTCGTCCGTTTCCGTGCTTCTCTCTTCGTCTGCTTCCTCATCTTCGGCTCCTTCGTCGATACGCATTTTCGCCGACCTCTGTGCACTGCTTCAGTCGAGCTTTCTGCTTCTTTTGCTTGCGCCATTTCATCTCCGTTCTTCTCCTGCCGCTTCATTTGCTCTTCTACTTTCTTCGCCGTCCTCGCACTTTCTCCTATCCATTTGCTCCCTGCTGCTGCCTTCCCCTTCGATCTTTTCCTGCGTGCTTCTTCGCCGTCCTTGGTGGTATTTCTAGCTCCTTCTAAGTCTTTCGTTCTCGATCCTTCACTCTACCGCGGCAATTTATTTGTTTTCCTGGATGAGAAGTCAACTTTGACGCGCGTCGCGTGCCTCGCTTGCTCTTCAGGTGAGCGAGAGTGGCGATCGGAACAAGAAATTTGCCAGCCTGGAACTTTGATGATTGTTGACCTTTCACCTACGCCTTTAGATTTCGCGGGAGTTTCTCTCGAAGTTTAAGACGCATTATTATGGGGGAAAACGGTTCAAGGTCTGAGCATAGGCGTGCCATTGGAGATAGCTTGGGATGGTGATTGGTGCTTTGAGGTAAATGGGAAGTTAGATTTGAGCATCGCTTCGCCACCACATGTCTGATTGTCGTGGTAGGCAGATGTTTTTTATGGTGGTGCGGTTGATCGACGCTCTCGGACTGGGGATGCAGTGTCGATACTCAGGTGCACGATGTCCGAGTTTGCTCGTTCGATTTCGACGGGATCGCTGAGATCAAACGACGAGAACTGGCGAAAGATAGGAACGTACCCGCCAAAGGGGGCGAGCAGGGGACCTTCGTCGGCATCAGGAGAATTGAGGCTCGGGTCCAGAGTCGCCTCTTCGACGCAGGTTGAAAGGTTGGTGCTCTCATTCGCGACGCTCTTTGCGCTGCCAATCTGCTGGCTCACGTCACGCGGTGGACGGGGAATGATCCCATCAGCGTCGGTGGAAGCGTCTGTGTTGTCCACACTGGTAGTAGCGTCATCAGCCAAGCAGGGGCGGAAGGTTCCGCCCGTCCACCAATTGGCGACGTGCTTGGCTTCGTGGCGTGCGAGTAATTTGAAGGCCGGCCAAAACGAAGAGCGCTCGTACGCCGCATCGTTGAAGACTGCCCTAAGAGCTTGGACAAATGACACGCCATATTTTGCCTCGTTCGAGTCATGATCGATGCCCACCTCGTGAAGCTGGCCGCCGTTGGACCGCACCTTCGCGTAGTGGATCATCAAAGCGACCGACGCCAAAGCGGGAAGGAGCACGGTGAGTGCGAGCACGAGGACCTCCAAGACAACGACAGCTAGGAAGACGACGGTGTCCATACGCCCATAAACTCGGAACGAGACAACTGAAAGGAGGACGAAGACAACCGCGTTTGCCATCGCCTTGAAGAGTTCGATAGCGTTGGAAGCTATGTTGGCAAACGGGCGAGCGTACCACACGAACCCGAGGTCGAAGCCGGCGATGACAGTGAGGAGAATCGCCTGGACTTGGGCCACTGCCCCTGTCGCGCCAAGAGTCACGGCCTGGAGCACCTGAAAGCCAAAGAGTATGCCGTCGCCGTAGATCCAGTTTTCGTGCATTGCTTCGAACGTGGCTCCGTTGGTGGCGACGAATCTGCTACCACAACCACTAAGTGTATTATCCCGCCATTCGCCGAGCTTGAATGTATCAAACAGAGGCTCCCCTTCAAAGAACGCCCGGCGGAGCGAGTCGGAGACCGCCTTGAGGCACTCGCGCGGTTGCACCCAAGGTCTCGGAAGTCGACGATCGAGGAGATCCCTCTTTACCGCGTGGAACTTGGCGTTCCCGCCAACGCGGCATACGATGCCCCGGAACGCGCGCCAGTACAGTGTCAGTGCAATCGTCGCTGCGAGAGCCGTCCCCCACGCCGAATTTGCGATATTGCGGTTCGCCCAACACTCGCTTCGAGCGAATGCGGGATCCGCGGCCGCGAGCACGACTGAAAGGGTGAGCCAAGACAACAGAGGCCACACGCTCCGAGGCCAAAGCAATGCTTGGTCCATCGAGGAACGCGCATGGTGCCAGACTGTCGCACTCGAAAGTTTGAAACTTTGACTCTGTGTCCAGATTGTTGTTGTTTTGTTCTGCACGAGCGGCTTGGAAGTCACCGCACCAGCGGCGGCGAGAGACGAGAGCAAGAGATGGAGCACCAAGATGATCACCAACACGAGAGCGGCAGTCGCAAGAGCATTCCAAGCTCGCCGCACGCACTTCGAACCCGAAATCGACGCTCGCCTCGCGCTCGATCGTTGCCTTAAAGATCTTCGGTCATGTGCGGCGAATTCAGAGCTAAGCAGGTGCCGATGTCGCTGTGATATCGGTTCTGATGATTCTCGCTCAAACGATGGTGGAGCGGTGGACGTGACTTGTGTCTTATTCGATGTTGGCTCAGACGCCGTTGGGCCGGGCGTTGCTGTTGCTATTGGTACGGCTGGCGACGGGGGTACCGTCCTGGGTCTGGGAGCATCCGTCACGACGAGCTCGTACTCTCCATACGACGGCTCTCCGACTTCAGTGATTGTCTGGCCGTCCTGGTAGACTTCGACCAATAAGAAATATGAGCCTACGTCGAGGCGCTCCACTAAGAATGTCTCGGCTGCGTTGTCGTAATAACCATAATCGTGCGATGAGCCTTCTTCGTAGTAGTAGTACGAATTGGATGTTAGTTCGCAGTAGTCTGCGAAAACGTTCTGAGCAATCGTTTGAAGGCTATACTTGCAGCCGCTTGTGCAGCCGTCTTCGCAATCCACGGCGTCGCACGCACTTGAACAGTCAGTGTCGTTGCACGTGCTCTGAAAGCTCACTCGCTCGTACAATGTCAGGGAGAGAACGATGTTGTCGCTAGTCGATTCGCACGAGAATTCAAGCCAGGTGTCCTGCGTTTCGATTTCCATCGTGAAGTAGTTGTCGAGCGCCACCGTCCCAAGCACGCTCGTTGAGTTGAACGTGTCGCCACTGACAACGCTCGAGCCCGCTTCGATGCTACCAAGCACTTCGCCGGGAAAATAGTCGAGGAAACGCGTCGGAGCAGCTGATGACGGTGCAACCGACGTCGGTGGCAGCGTTGGCGCTGGGGTGGGAGCAGTTGACGTTGGCAGCAATGTCGGCAAGAGCGTGGGAGAAGCCGACGTCGGTGGCATCGTCGGCTTGAGTGTGGGAGCATTTGACGTAGGGAGCAGTGTCGGCGAGGGCGTGGGGAGAGCCGATGGCGGGGCAGACATCGGCGCTGGCGTGGGTGCAGTTGACGTTGGCAGTAGTGTCGGCGAGGGCGAGGGGGAAGCCGACGTGGGTGGCATCGTCGGCGCTGGCGTGGGAGCATTTGACATTGGGAGCAGTTTCGGATAGGGTATGGGGGAAGCCGACGGCGGGGACGACGTCGGTGGCTGCGTCGGCGCGGGAATATTTGAAGTTGTTGGTACTGTCGTCGGCGGAGGCGTGGGGGAAGTCAACGGGCTCGAGGCCGACGTCGGTAGCTGCGTCGGCGTGGTGAGCGTGAGTGCTGGTGACATCGGTGCAGGCGTCGGCGTGGTCGTAAAACCAGCCGATGGCGGGGCCGACGTCGGTGGCTGCGTCGGCGCGGGAATATTTGAAGTTGTTGGTACTGTCGTCGGCGGAGGCGTGGGGGAAGTCAACGGGCTCGAGGCCGACGTCGGTAGCTGCGTCGGCGCGGTGAGCGTGAGTGCTGGTGACATCGGTGCAGGCGTCGGCGTGGTCGTAAAACCAGCCGATGGCGGGGCCGACGTCGGTGGCTGCGTCGGCGCGGGAATATTTGAAGTTGTTGGTACTGTCGTCGGCGGAGACGTGGGGGAAGTCAACGGGCTCGAGGCCGACGTCGGTAGCTGCGTCGGCGCGGTGAGCGTGAGTGCTGGTGACATCGTAAAACCAGCCGATGGCGGGGCCGACGTCGGTGACAGCGTCGGTGCGGGCGTGGGGACCGTTACGACGAGCACGTAGTCGCCATAGGACGGTTCCTCTCCAGCTTCTTCGTTGTTGATGGTTGTTTGTCCATTCTGATAAGCCTCGACCAGCAGGAGATAGGAGCCCGCGTCAAGGCCGTCAACAACAAAGGTATTACCACTGTCGTCGTCGTCGTCGTCGTCGTAATAGTAGTCGTCGAAAGAATCGGATATGACTGTGCAGTACGCCGAAAAAACGTGCTGGGTGACCGTGTGAAGGCTGTATTCGCAGCCGCTGATGCAACCAGCTTCGCAGTCGACGAGTTCGCAGGCAAGCGAACAGTCGTGATCATCGCAGGTGTTAGTACTCTGAGAGTTCAGTCGCTCGTACAACGTAAGAGAGAGGGCGATGTTGTCTTTGGTCGAACCGCACGAAAATCGAAGCGAGACGTCCTGTTTGTCGATGTCAATGGTGTAGTAGTTGTCTAAAGCCACGGTCGCGAGCACGCTTGTCGAGTTGAACGTATCACCGTTGATGCGCGAGAAGGAGCCGGCAGAAGCTTCGATGTTCCCTAGAACCTCACCGGGAAATAACTCGAGGAAGCGCGTCGGCGCGGCCGACGTCGGCGGCACTGTCGGTGCTGCCGTAGGACGTGCAGCCGTCACGACGAACTCGTATTCTCCGAACGAAAAAAATAATTGGAACGTCGTCGTATTCGTCGCGTTGATTCGTTCTACTTCAGTTAAAGAACCGTTGTGCAAAACCGCAACCTCGACAAGGAGCACGTAGGAGCCAGCATCAAGACCCAAATACTCGTCTATCGAGCTCTGGGATCCTTCCGGACACTGCGAAGAGGTGCTTTCCCGAACCGAGTCGAGACCGTACGCGCAATTGCTGCACTCGTCAGTGTCTAGGCGTCGGTAGAGCCCAAGACGAACGAAATTTCGGGCGTTGCATGGATTGAACCACAGTGTGGCGTTGTCGTTGCTCAGTGCCATTGTGTAGTAGTGATCGAGGACGCCCGTCCACCCTAGAACATCGGTCGCATTGGCCGTGTTGCCGTGGACCGTCATGCCCGGCTCCAGGCTGCCGACAACTGTCCCAGGGAACGCCTCGAAGAGCCAATCGATCTCGTCAAACTCCCGCACACTGGTCGTCGTGTTGATGCTGCTGCTGCTTGAGTAATGGGTATCCTCAACAACGGGCCCCAGCTGCGCGCTGGCCCACGTCGTGGACGACGAGATGCCGCGAAGCACCGCAGCGGCGAAGGACGTGTCTCTGACGACGACGGCGGTTCTCGCCGCGTACACGGTTCCGTAAGTCGCGCGGACTCCGATGCCGAAGGCAGGGAAGGTCGGGCTTATGCTTCTTTTGATTATTCCCATGCTCGAGAGGATGGCAACGAACGACCTCGAAATTAGCGCGGCGTTGGTCGTCCAGCCGATGATACTCCCGACGCGGCGTCCTACGCGAAATGCGCGGGAGGACGCCGACGACGTCTGCAACGGTCCGTCGCAAGCGATGGCATTGCACAAGTCCTCCGAGTCGCACGTCACGCATTCGAAGCCGGACACGCAACTCCCGTTGCAGCCGCCTTCCCTGAAGCAGCCACTTTCATTAACCCAGCGTCGCGCGAAGCAGGTCCCATCTTGGCAGCTTTGCTTCGCCCACCCCACGCGGTCGTCCCCTTCGTAGCAATCGAGCGATAAGCCGCCAGTGATAAGCAAAAATTTGAACATTGTTATCACACCTTACCCTTGCGAACGACGTCCTTCGGTTCTTACGACGTCGTAACTCTGAAACGTAACTCTGAAGCTGAACCCTACAGGCAGAAACTGACGTAGCGAATCAGTCAAGGGTCAAGGGTCGTCGCGAGGCTGACCTCGGGTGGGGGGCTGGCGGCTGGCGCTCTTCGGACGACAGCGGGAGCTGCACCCAACAAGGGTGCTCAGTGTTCCGTGTGGGCTTGGGCCCGTAGAACTCGCGGTACAGGCCCACGCTCTCGGGACGGGCAGTGTTAAACATATGCTCCAAACCCCGTTCTCAGGTCAGAGAGGTAGTCGTAGCCTCCGACGCGGTGGTGGCGCGTGTGCGTGCCGGGGCTGTCGGGAGCGTAGCCGCCTCCGAGTCCATGCGGACGACGCCGAGCACGTCGTGGGCGTCGACCGTGAAGACGCCATGGTCCGTGTTGCACACGACGACCCCCAGGTCTGTCGCCTCAATGAGACACCGACCCCTCGCCGGGGAGGGCACCGCGAGTCTCCGAAACGGCCGTCTGTAGGTGGGGTGGCCGTATATGTACAGGGTGGCCCCGACGCGCAGCACGATCCAAGTGTGCTGTTTGCCCGAGGCGCCCATCACTGCAATCCCGCAGTCTCGCAGTCTCGTGCCCACGTCCTTCGAAGCCACAACGGTGTGCGTCGCAGTCCATTCGAGTCTCGGCTCTCCTTTCGGTGTGACCGTCACGGCGTGCACGACCAGCGCGTCCCCGATCGCGAGCACTTTTTGCTGTTGCGAGGAGGACGCATAACTCAAAAAACCGTCACCGCTGCTGCTACTCCTCCGGAACTCGAGGACGCAGAACTCTGGGCCCTCAATCGATGCCGGCACGACGCTCAGTATTGTGCTTTGCGAGCCGCCTCTCCGACATCGCTTTGAAACCAGGCTCGCGAGCCCACCAATCTCGTCGAACGAGGCCTCAAGTATCGTGCACGTTTCGTTCTCCTCCTGCGATCGCGGCAAGAACGCGCGCTGGGAGGACCGCATCGCTGAGTGCGAGGGATTGATCTCCGCGTATTCCTGGGACGCGAGAACGTGGTTGAGTGCCTTGATGACGGCATCCTGGTGAGCGGAGCTCGTGCCCGAGAGCTCCAGCAACCGACGATTAAATAGCAGCTCCCCGCGCCGCGTCGTGCTCTCATCGTCTTGTTGTTTGTAAGCAACAGGCACATTCAACCGAGCACTCGCAAGCGGGGCGCGACGATGCCACGATAAATTTTGGGCCTTTTTAGACGCAAAGGCAGGAAGTTCCCAAACGGCGCAGACACCAGATTGGTCAACGGTGCACGAGTACGAGTGACTACCGACTCGTCTCGACATCACGAGCACCACCCTTACCACATGGTGCTCGAGCAGCTGCTGAACACCGATCAAAGCAGCTGGTGGCTCCTCCTGATGGGTGGCGATGGGAGCCTCAGTAGCAGCCCGGCTTTTTCTGCGATTTTTCGCAATGCTCCCTTGCGCTTTCAACAAAACTGGTGCTGGACTTGGCGACTTTGCATACGTCAATCTCAGCACTGTACCATTTGTGGTAGCCAACATTAGTCTACCAAGCGACTCGTCGACGTCTTCCACGGAATATGCACGCACAATTTTTAATAAACAGTCATGGCCATGCGTGCCTTTGACCTGGGGTCCTAGAGTGCTCGCGTTGACGCGAATAACAAGAGAAGCTCCTTCGATCGACATGTTGGCAGTGAGTTTGATGTCCCACACTGTGACCATCCCTGCATCGTCGAGCGCACAAAGACGCAACGTTGTAAATTCGAGTCTAAGCACCGCTGCGCCCCTCGTCGTTGTTGCCACTCGATGGCCATCTATAGCGTTGGTCTCATCGTCGACTTCGTCGATGTCGTCATCACTATCGCTCGATGAGGCGACGGGGAGCATCCACTTCCTACTTGCAGGAGCAAGCTTATACGTCCACACAATCATGGATCCCGATGTCGTGCCTACGGCGACCAGCGTTATCGTGGCATCGACAACTGCGGTCCCTATGGCGGTTGTTGCTTCGCCGTCGGCTTGTTGTGGAAAGGCGAGGCGCGTTCGTAGAGGGCGCCAACTTCGCCACGCTTGTTTGATGCGTGCGTCCTCTTCATCAGATGTTTTCATTGGCGTGCCCACCATAAGCGAAGTAGGATTCAGCAGCGGTGGCCGATAATGATCTCGGTCAACAGCGGCCATGGCAGCGCTGCACGAAACGGAGACATGCGGGTTCATTCCTTCATCAACGAGTTTGGACCACGCAGCGTTCGCAGCATCAAACCTATTAGAGGAACCAGCAGCCGTTGCGGAGGATTTTTGATGATACAGGGCACTGGTAGCAACTCGAGCGCTAGCTCGGTCTTGGCATCTTCATCGAGCGACTGCGCACACCCAGCCATCAAAGCGTCGCGAATGAAGCTCGCAAAGTTGTCGCGAGTACGAAGATGCTCCTTGGCGATCAACTTCGCTTCGGACTCGATAATGCTCAGCACAATATCTCGGATCACAGATAGTATACTCGTTTCGTATTGTTCTCGCTCGATGTCGGCCTCACGCTCCTTGGAAAGGCGCTCTAATTCGAGACACTTGCGAAGTAAGTCCTCGCCGTCGTCAGCAAGTGCCATACTTTTGATGGTCGAAGCCCCATTTACCGATGCCAATTCAGCTTTGAGCTTGGCGACAGTCTGCTCGTCGGTGGCGAGCAGCTTCTGTGCTTCGGCTGCCAATTCGATCGCGGTGCGCGACGGTACCGCCGGCGCCGGGGCGTCTTCCGTCCGTGCCGTGTCCACCCGAGGCGTCACGAGGTCGCCGGGACTCACTTCAGCAAACCTGTACAACACTTAACGTCACATCAAGGAGAATGGAGGTTGCGAACTGACATGGCTCGTTCAATGTCGCCGCCCTCGACGTCTCGCGTTCGCGGCGAAGGAACCGTTGGAACACGTGGGGACGACACGGGTCCAGCGGCGAGCGCTCGCCTCGTTTCCATCTCAACACGTCGCCCACGCTCCCTCAACGCCGAGACGAGCTCGAGCTCGATTTTCGTGGACTTGCTGCATACGCACATGATGTCGAGACACATTCATTATTTGAACGACGCACGATCTATCAGAAAGTTCGAGGTGCTCGCCGCGCCTGACGTTCAAGATGGCGCGTTGCGCATCAAGGTCGTCGAGTTTCTTTCGAAGTGATTCTTGGTCGAGGACTAGGGTTCGAATGTCGTCGTCTCGCTTTCGTCGCCGTTCTTCCTCCACCCGTTGCCGGTCTTCCCAGTCGAGCGTCCAGAGCCACGCGTCCGAAGGCGTACGGACGACGTCCAAGACGACCTCGGCGTCGTGTTTCTCACGGGCCACCGATTCGATTTGCTGTTTGAGGCGATCGAGTTGGAAGCGACGCGCGGCGATCTCGGCGCAGCGCAGTTCGCGTTCGGCCTCACAGCGTGCGCGGTCACACATCGTGTTATCGTTCTTGATGTCGCGGAGCTCGGCTTGGAGTCGGCGCTGCTCGTCGAGTTCGCGTTCCGCGGCGTCGTCGAGGGACCGCAGCTGCCTCTGAAGCGCGGCGCGGCGTTCTTCGGCGCATTCCCCCGCCATCGTCGTCGTCGTCACTCAAATATGTATATAAGAAGATATCCTACGATATCCTTGATTTTTATTAGGAGGAAGAAGTGCGATCGATGACTTGCAGGCGGCCAATGTCAGCGGCGGCTCATAAGAATAAGCAAGACTCGCGGATGCCCGCGAGGAGTTCGTCCCTCGTGTTTCTGAACTCTGGGGAGGAGAGATTTCAATGGCAGCGTCCCCCCAACGACGTGGACGCGTTTTACAGTCTCCCGAGCACGCTGGGACAGCTTGCGCCGAATTTCGGGAGCTCGACGCGCGCGGACTGGGAAAAGCAGACGCGGAGCGACGGCGTGAATCCGTACGCGGGGCCGGGAAACTACAACACGAGGGACATCGCCGTGCTTTCGACGTGCGCCTCGTCGCCGAAGACGATATTCCAGTGCGCGCGGCGCGCGCCGTCGAGCGAGACGAGCTCGCCAGGTCCCGTGAGGAGGAGACCAATGGAATGAAAAAAACACCCCATCCTGTAGGCGTACAACATTGGGGGCATCTGGAAGGACGGCCGCGACAGGACGATTGGCTACGGGTTCAACAAAGATAATCGGAGGCCATTGCTGATCCACGCGACCGACGCGCTCTACTACCCCCAGATGCCCAAGGGGAACGCCCCGAAAATCGGCCTCAAGCTCAAGAGCGGCGGCCCCTGCGAGGGTGCTGGCAAGAGGAGCCCAGGCCCCGTGAGTGCTATTGATTTTGCGCGACTTTTTTTCTTCGAATTGAGTTAAAACGAATACCCGCGCAGATCTACGACACGCAGAAGTACGATTTCCGAACCGGGCCGGCCTACTCCTTCGGCGCGTCCAAAGCGGGCCGATTTCAACACAGCATGTTCGGCTAATCCCTATACATCATGGAAGGGGCAGACGCGTCCGTCCCCGGGTCGTCGTCGTCGTCGTCGAGGGCGATGAGGTGTCTTCGTTCGAGGAGGGTTGTGAGGAGGTTGGTGGCTTCCGGGAGAAAGGGGCTGAGGTCGAGGAGGCGCGGGGTGGGGTCCGCGAGGAGGAGGGCCAGGGGCTTGAGGTCGGGCGGAAGCGTCGTGGAAAGGCCGTCGGTAAACAAGAGGATGGTTCGGTCGTCCCTTTGGGTCCACGCGAATCTCGCGCCGGCCGCGCGATGGACCAACCACCTCAATTGTCCGTTCGGCGGCGGCGGCGGCGGCGTCGTCGCCGCGTCGAGGAGTTCGGCGTCGAAGAGGCGGTCCGCGAGGAGTCGGTCCCAGCAGCGGTCGTCGTTATTTAGAGACGCGTCCCTGGGTTCCGTAAATATTTCTCCCAGACATTCGGCGATCGTGGCGTCGAGCTTTCGCTCCACAAGTCCCAAGATCTCTCGTTTCGCGGTCTCGAGAACGACCTCCGGCAGGTGGTCATCCCCCAGGAGACCGGCAAATATATTTTTCGTCTTTTCTCGGTCGTCTTCGTCGTCGTCGAAGAACGCGTGATTTTCTATCCATCTCGTGGCGACGTCCGCGGCGCTCCAGGATCGGAAACCGAGGGAGAGCGTCGCGCAGTCCGAAGAGAGCGAGACGCCGTCGTGCGGGAGCCGCGCCGGGACGTAGAGGAGATCGCCCGCGTCGAGGTCGAACGTCGCGTCGGCGCCAAACTCGAACGCGTCGTCGGCGACCGGAACGCGATCGAGGGACCACCGGCGGCGGCCGTTCGTTTGCAGCAGCACGACGTCCGAGCTGTCGACGTGCGGGCCGACGCCGCCGCCCTCCGCAGCGATCGAAACCATAGCGTCGTCTCGAGCCCACCGAGCTCTCCGCGGCCAGAGGCTCGCGACGCGACGGCCTATCTCTGGATGGAGGCGTTCCATGTCGTTCACGAGGATCGTCCAGTTGGTGGGGGGGAGATCGAGATCGTCGAGGAGGGTCTTGTCCCGCAGCGAGGCGTCGACGTAGATCCGCGCGCAAACGTCGTCTTCGAAGGTCAACCCCGCGATCTCGTCGGCCCAGTCGTCGCGCCACCATCCCACGTCGACGCACTGCCGCGCGAGAAGAGGCTTGCGCTCGCGCCAGGCGCGCTCGAATAGGGCCTCGAACGATCCGGGGTCCTCGCAGACGAGGTACCACCAAGGCACGACCAGAAAAAGCCCCCCCCCCATTATACGATACCGACGACAGCGATATGGGAAGCGCCGGTTTCTTCTTCGGGGTGGTCCGGACCGAGGGGGTCGCCGCCGTCTACGGCGTGGTGAACGCCGTGCTCTCGGTGCCCTCGCTCTACGGGTACTCGTCGATCATCTTCAAGGCCCCCGCCTTCCGGCAGATGTCGTCGGCCCTCGCCAAGCTGGTTGTGTTGTCGTCGGCCGTCCACCAAGTGTGCTTCAGCCTCTGGTCGTCCCTGCCGTTCGCGATCGGCCAGGTCCAGGACGCGGGGTTGATTTTTCTCTCCAAGATCGCAACCCGCGTCGCCGACGAGGTCGAGGCGCGCGGAGGGTCGGAAGCGGACGCTCTCTCGACGGCGCTCTTCGCGCTCGCGGCGGCGACGGCGACCCTCGGGGGGGCCCTGGTGGTCTTCGGCCGCACGCGGCTGACCTTCTGCGTCTCGTACCTCCCCACCCCCGTCCTCGCGGGCTACCTCGCGTTTATCGGCCTCTTCTGCTGCGAGGCGGGGTTGACGTTGTGCGTCGGCGCGCCGATAGAAGGACCGGCGACCTGGCACCGGCTCTGGTCTCCGCGCCGGAACCTGTTGCTCTCCTTCCCCGCCGTCGCGAGCGGCCTCTTCCTCCAGCAAGTGAGTCGGCGCTACGGCTCGAACGACCTCGCCCTCCCTCTCGCGATGATCGCGATCGTTCTCGTCTTTTACGGCGTCGTCGCGGCGACTCCCTCGTACGCGCTCGGCGACGCGCGCCGCGACGGCTGGCTCTCCGAGCCCCAGCCCGGCGTCGGCGTCGGCGAGGCCCTCTCCCTGTACGCGAGGGGCCGCGTGGTCTGGAGTGTCGCCCTGCGTTCCGTCGCCGCCTCGTGGCTCGGCATGGTCCTCGTCGTCGCGTTCTCTAGCTGTCTCGACGTAGCCGCCGTCGAGGTCGACCTCGGCAAGGCCCTCAACATGGACCAGGAACTCACGACGGTCGGGGCTTCGAATGTCGTCGCGGGCCTCGCGGGCGGCTTCACGGGATCCTACATATTCTCCCAGACGATATTCACGTGCCGGGCCGGCTGCCGGTCGAGGGTGGCCGGATGGTGCGTCGTCGTCGCCGAGCTCGCCGTCGTCTGCGCGCCGACCGACCTCTCCGCGCAGCTCCCCTTGTACTTCTTCGCGGCGACCTTGTTCTTGGTCGGCATCGACCTCCTGGTCGAGTGGCTCTGGGAGGTCCGGGACCGCTACGCGTCAACATCGGAGTACGCGTCCTCGCTCTTCACTTTTTGCGCCGTCCAGGCCTTTGGCCTCGACACGGGCCTGCTTCTGGGGCTCGTCTCCTCGGCCCTCGTCTTTCTGGCCGCCGCCGCCGACATCGGCGAAAACCTCCAACCCCTAACGAGGGTGGCCCCCGTCACGACCTCGAGGAAGAAGCCGAGCGAGGCGCGGGCGCTCGAGCGCCTCAAGGACCGCCTCGTCGTCCTCGAGCTCCGCGGCCAGCTCTGGTGGGGCACGGCGGCCTCCATGTTTTCGCGCATCCGCACGGCCCTCCAACTCGACGACGACGACGACGACCACCACTACCAAGACGAAAATCAGAGCTGGCTGCGCCGGCGCTTCTCGAGCAGAGAGAGTCGGTCGTCGTCCGAGTCGTCGTCGCTCCTGCGGAAAAGTAGCCGGCGCCGGCGCGACGCGAGGAGAGAGTCGTGGCATCTCGTTCTTGACCTGCGGCGCGTCGACGGTATCGACGCCTCCGCCGCGCGGTCCCTCTTCCTCCCGCTCTTCCAGCTCGCGCGCGCCGGAAAATGCAGTCTCGCGCTCGCGGCCCTCGCGCCGTCGCACGCGCGTCTCCTCCGGCGTCACGGCGCGGTCGCCGACGCGGACGACTTCGACAGGGTCGCCTCCTTCCTCGCGCTCGACGACGCCCTCGAGTGGGCCCAGAGCCGCCAGCTCGCGATGGCCGGCCTCGCGCGCCCGAAATCGTCCGATAATCTCCGCCCCGCCTCTTTTCGGGAAATAAAGAGGACCTACGAGCCGCCGCCCCCGCCAGAGCAGAAGAAGCTGCTCCCCGCCGCGACAAACCTCTCGTCCTCGGTCCCCGTCGGCGGCCTCCCGAGACCCCCCCAAGCAACGAGCTGGCTCGAGGACGACTGCCTCTCGCTCGGCGCGGCGAGATTCGTCGCGCGATCCGTCCTCCGCGTCGACCACAAGTTCGAAGCGCTCGCCGTCTCGACGCTGCGTCGCTTCTGCCCTCGCGAGGTCCGCGCCGAAAGGACCCAGCGACTCTTCGACGCCGGCGACGACGCGACCTCTTTTTTCGTCGTCCTCACGGGATCCGTGTCCCTCGTTCAAGCCCGCATCGACCTCGAGACGGGGACCGCCGCCACCAGCTCCAGAGACACCGAGGGCGCCGCCAGACCCGGCTCTTTCTTTGGCTTCGTCGATGCATTTGCCGACGTCGGACGACCCCCCACCCGCACGCTCTCCGCGGTCGCGAGGGAGTCCTCGGCCGTCGCGATGTTTTTGGTTTCAGACCTCGACGCCATATTCCTCCACAGCCCCGAGGTCCTCGCGGCTATCCACCGCGCCCTCCTGCACCAGGCATCCCGCGAACTCCTCAACGCCTGACTGACTGACTGACTGACTGACTGGGGAGCATTGTTTCCCGGGATTTTTTTTTATGTTATGACTTTTTGAAGAACGCGAGAGCGCGCGCGAATAGCTCGCGCTCGCGTCGTGATGCCCCTCCTAGTCGGCCGCAACGACGACGACGACGACGACGACGACGACGATTATTGCGATTCCACCGGCGATCGATCTGATTCGAGGCGGATGTTGATTTGATTTATGCACGGCGCCCCTCTCATAAAAAAGATCATCATACCCTGGCATGGCATAACGTGGTTACCCTTTCATCATCATCATCATCATCATCATCATCTTTAGGCGGAAGAGGAGGAGGACGATGGCGACAAGACGGGGACCGCCTGGGGACCCGCCGCCGGGGCCGTGGGGTGGGAAGAGGGTGTTAATTGCCCACTGCCGGGAAAGACGGTGCGACGGGCACTCGAATTCCCATGGTTGACAAAGATTGGGGGGATGGTCGGGCGGAGGTCGAGGGCGGCGAGGAGGGCGTCGGCGAAGGCGGTCGGGTTGTCGAGCTGGAGGTTGTGGCTGGCGCGGGCGACGAAAGCGACGGTCGCGGGCCGGCGCGCGGCGATCCGGAAGGCGGGAGCGTCGATCATCCAGTCCCTCGTCCCGTAGATAAAGGAAAGGCGAGAGGGCAGGTTAGCGAGGCGGGGCTCGAGGGGAGTCTTGGAGAATTGGGGGCCCCAGGGACCCGGGGGTTCGAGGAAGAGCGCGTGGAGGACCGATCCGAGGGAGGCGTGGGAGTGGAGGACGTTGTGGTAAAAGTAGTCGGCGAGCTCCGGCTTAAAATTCACCCGGAACCTCCGGTCGACATACATCGCGAGCCACCGACGACCCCGTTCCGGAAAAAGGCGGACGACGTCAAAGGGGGAAACGTGTCGCCACAAGAGTCGCCAAGCGAGCGACGCGGGCGTCGAGGGCGCGGGGAGTCCCGCGGGCGATGCGAGGACGAGGCGATCGACGCGGTCCGGGAAGCGTTCGGCGTAGGCCGTCGCGAGGACGGCCCCGACCGAGTGGCCGACGAGCGAGATGGTCTCGTAGGCCATTTTCTCGCGCCATTTCTCGAGGCGAAGCGTCACGAGATCTCGGGCTTCTTCGCGCGAAAGTCTCGACCATTCGCGTCGACGCTCCGAGAGCCCGCACCCGGGCATGTCGATGGCGTGGACTTTTGGTCCCTTGGCCGCGACCAGGGGCAACGAGCTGCAATATATGCCCGAGCCGCTTCCGTAGCCGTGGAGGCACACGACAACAGGCCCCCCTCCTCCCTCTCTGTCGTACGAGACGCTGTGGATGCCCACGCAGTCGTCGACCCGGCACCGGACCTCGGGGGCGAGCGGCCGCCACAACTCCTCGGCGCGGCGTTGGAGCGCGGTCTCCGCGACGCTCAACAAGCTCCTCCTCCTCCGGACCACCACCACCATGAAAGGATGTTGGTTCCGTCATCTAACGGAAATGATATTAAAAACGGTTCGACGAAGTGTAACGGACTCAAACAAAAAATGCGGCGCGGGAGTTCTCGACGCGCGCCGGGCACGAGCAGCGCGGCAGCCCAGGTCGCCAAGGAGCAGGGGTTGCCGCAGGGATGGCTCGCCGAGAGGCGGAGCGGGGGGCACTACGTGGTGTACTCGCCGGCGGGGGAAAGGTTCACCTCGATCAACGCCGCGCGGCAGGCCGCGCGGGCCTTGGCCGAAGGGGTGCCCCCCGCGCCCGCGGCCCCGTCCCTCGCGGCGTCCCTCGCCGGCAAAACCAAGTCGTGCGCGAGCGATTACGCCGAGTGCGTGGCGATTTTGCCGCGGCTCGGTGAGCCCGTCGAGAGCGCGGCGGAGTGCGAGCAGGTGTTCGCGCCCGGCGGATGCCTCCGAGCGCTCGACGCCGAGCTGCTCAAGCGGCGGTCGACGCTCCTCGGGTGCTGGCGGCGCGGCGAGCGGCTCGAGGCCGCGCTGGAGTGTTTGTACGCGAGCTCTTTCGACGCCTCGCGCGCCGCGGCGGCCGTGCGATCGCGCGCCCGCGAGCGTCGCGCGGCCGAACGAAGCTGGAGCGACGGCGAGGCCGTAGAGGCGGCTCGGCTCGTCGACAGCCTGTCCAAGGACCTCGGGGCCGTCGCCGCGAGGCTCCGGCGGCCTTTGGGGGAGGTGCTTGCCTGGTACTACCGCGAGTACAAGGCCTACTGGTCGCGGCGCAAGGCCCGCTGGCCGGCCAAGACGGGCTACGAGGCGACCAAGCGCAAGCGACGCGCGGCGCTCGAGGCGCCGCCGGCCGAGCCGATTGAGGAGTCGCCCAAGGCCCTGCGGATCGACACATCGGTGGCGGCGGCGGCCGAGAGCCCGCGGATGTCGAACGGCAACAACCGGTACTTGCTCTGCGCCTCGCCGCGGTCGATGAAGCTGCAGCCGCGCGGCTGGGCGCCGACTCCGCGGTCGTCGGCGGCGGCGCACCTCGACCTTCTCGACGACGACGACGACGACGACGACGACGACGATCTAGAAGAGGACCACGAGGAAGAGGTGTCGTCGTCGCCGCCGCCGCCGCCGTGTTTGACGACGACGAAAAAAAAGGTGGCACCCCCGGTGGTGGAACGCGTGGCGAAGACGCGAGCGTTTCGGAGCGAGGCTTTGGACGCTCACGCGGCGCTCAAGCAGCGGCGGCGCGAAGAGGCGCCGCTCGAGCGGCCGCCGCCGTCGGACGACGCGGCGCTACGGCTGAGCGGGCACACGTTCCAGGGGCTCGGCGGGGCGTTGTGGTACGTGTCCAAGCCCGGGGACACGATGCAGAGCGTCGCGGCCGCGCGATCGCTGTGCCCAAAGCAGCTGCGGTTCGTGAACGCGAGCCTCGTTCGCGGTCCGTCGATCGAGGCGGCGCTGGAAAACGACCTCGGGGCGGGCGTCGCGCTCCTGCTCCCCACGGTCCCGAAAGATCCCGCCGCGCCCGTACCCCCGACGACCCCCAAGCTGTCGGGCGGCGAGGTGGTTCGAAGGTCGCGTAGCGCGCCCCTCTGGTACGTCGCGAGGGCGGGCGAGTCGCTCGCGGCAATTTCGTTGTTTCTCGCGGGCGCGCGCGTCTCGCCCGGGAGCCTCGAGAAGGCGCCCAAGGGAAAAAAGAAGCTGCCGTCGCCGCGGCTCGGGAGCCGGTTCGAGGTCGACGAGGCGGGCCGGCAGCACCTGGTCGACGCTCTATTCCGGGAGCAACTCAAGTGGCTCGCGTACGACGAAGCCAAGACGCTCGTCGGGACGTCGCTCCGCGACAAGACGCCCGTCCTGCTGCCCGACGCCGACCCGTGGCCGCGGCGACCCGAGGCCGTCGAGAGTGGCGAGGAGGAGGAGACGACGGTGCTCGGGGTCGCGCCCCCAGTGCTCGACGGCGAGGACGCCGAGGCCCTCATGCGCGGCGAGATCGTCGTCGAACGCGAGACGAAACGACGCTGGGCGGCGTTCGCGGGCGGCGAGGCGGTGGTCAACAAGGAGGAGGGGATCGTCGCGCGCCCCACCACCGACAAGGAGGAGGAAGTTCCGCGGCGGGGCCTCCCGCGGACGCTCCGGTCGGCGGCCAAGGCGCTCGGGGTCGAGGAGGGCGAGCTCCGGCGGCTCAACGCGGCGCTCGGGCTGGTCTCGTCGAGCCCCGAGGAGTGCTGCAAGGTGTCGATGCTCCTGCTCCCCGAGCCCCTGCGGTCGGCGTGCGCGGCGTGCCGCGCGTCGCGGATCTCGGCCTGGCGGTGCCGGAGCGAGCTCAAGCACGCGGCTCAGCCGTGCGACAAGGCGCCCCAGGGCGGGTGGAGTTGCGGAGCGCGCGTCCGCGTGCTCGCCAAGACCAAGCGCGTCCGCGTGGTCCTCCAAGCCGACGGCCTCGCCGAGACCGAGGTCGAGGAGGTTGGCCGCGTCTGGATCGAGGCGAGGGTCGACCGGGCGCTCGACGACGTCGACGGTCTCGGTCTCGAGACGCACGGCGAGGCGCCCGAGGCGCGCAAACTCCTGGTCGTCGAGAGCCAGCCCTTCGACGCGCTCGACGGCGAGATCCAGGGCTCGCACTTCATCGGGAAGTCCCGGTTCGCCGTACACTGGCCGAGCGCGCACGTCGTCGCGTGTCCCGCCGGGAGCCAGCCGACGCACCAGCAGACGCGCGGATCCGCCTCTCTCCTCGAAAAGACCAGGAAGTTTCTCGTCGGCCGTACCCTCGACGCCTGGGGCGACGGCCCCGCGCTCCAGGCGGTCGCCGCGGTCTCGCTCCCGCGCTGGCGAGTCGTCGCCGTCTACCGCACCGTCGACGAGCGCCTCCGTCTCTCGGGCGACGACGACCTCGTCGCGCTCCTCGAGCCAGCCGCGCGCGACCTCGAGACCTGCGTCCCCCGACTCTACGGAGGAGGAGGAGGAGGAGGAGGGGGAAGCGGCGGCGGCGGCGGCGTCGTCGTCGTCGACCAGAAGACGAAGAGAGGGTACGTGCGGTACTCGGCGACGCGGCTCGTCGCGAGCGGATCCGGTTGGCGCGCCTGCGCGGCGTGCGTCGTCGACGGCGCCTGCGACGTGCGGCGGTGCCGCCGCGCGCTGCGGCACGACGACCCCGACTCGGACGCGGTCCCGGCGCTCGGCGACGCCGTCAGGCTCCGCGTCCCGCGCGGACCCAGTTTTTTCGAGTGGCTCTACGGCTCGGCGATCGCCGCGCGCGCGACTCGCTTTTCTAAAAACGACGACTGGACGCCCGCGCTCGCGCCCGACGCGACCGTCGTGCGCGACCTCTTTCCTGACGACGACGACGACGACGAGGACGATAATAAGAGGGAAAACTCGCGGCCGTCGTCTTTCCTCGAGATCGCCGTGCGCGTGAGCGACCCCGACTCGCGCGATAAGATCCTCGCCGCCGCCGGACGGGACAGTAGCTGCGGCGGCGACGTCGTGGTCGCGCTGGCCTGGCCCAAGCCGCGGCACGCCGTGTCGCTCCCCAAGGCTGCCTCCAAACAGGCGGCGAGGCAGCCGTCGGGCGGGACGACGGCCGAGCAGCGCGCGTGGGTCGGCCGGTTCTGGCGCCAGAAAAGCGACGATTTCACCAAGCTCCGGACGGCGATCTCGCGGAACGACGCGGCCAAGGGCGAGGCGCGGCTCCGACTCGTGACCGACTGCTTCGAGAGTTTCGCCGAGGGCCTCGACGGCGCGTGCGTGGCGCACGTGCCCGCCACCAAGCGCGGAGCCTCGCTCCGCGTCTGCAAGGCCGAGGCCGCGGTGGTGCGATGCGACGCGTGGACCGACGCGATGGTCGCCGCCGATGCCCTCGGAGCCTCGCTCCCGTGGCACCCGTTGACCGTCGACGACGACGGAGACGATAAGCAGCTGAACGACGCGCGCGCCGCGACCGAGGCCAAGCGCCGCGACCCGGGCGAGGCGATCGAGCTCGACGAGGCGCACCATTACTTCGTGTGTCGCGGCGGCGAGACGCTGTCGTTTCTCGCCGAGTGGACGGGCGCCGAGGCGTCGCAGCTCCGTCGCGCAAACGCGAAGATCGTCGCCGCCAAGCGAAAGGCGGCCAAGCAGAACCTTCTTGCTTCGCGAAAGGAGGAGACCGAAGACGAGGAGGAGGAGGAGGCCGCGCCCCGGCGGCAGCACTCCCCGCCGAGCCCCGGCCCCGGCCCCGTCGGGGGAAAGCGGCGTCGGTCGTCGTCGGCGTTCCATCAGTCGGGAGGAGGAGGAGGAGAAGGATCTTCCCGCAAGCGACAGCGGCGCGCGCCGCGGCGCCTCGCGCCGGCGCCGGCGACGACGTGTGTCGAAGAAGACGTCGCGTTTTGCGCTCGGGACGTCGCGCGCATCGCGGCGACGCCGCTCGTCCACGCGCGGCGCGTTCCCCCGGTGGGAGCCGTCGAGGGCGAGACGGCCCTCGCGGCGGGCGAGGCCGTCGCGGAAAGGGGAGGCGCGTGGTACGCGTGCGCCGAGGATGAGACGTGCGAGGCGGTCGCCAGGACGCTGGGGAGCTGCGAGGCGCACGAAATCGTCGCGGCGAATCGCCACCGGCGCCCTCTCCGCGCCCTAACGAGCCGGTCGCAGCTCGCAAAGTGGACCGTGCTCTTCGTACCGACGACGACGACGGGTGGTGACCCGAAGGCCGTCCGGCGGCGCAAGGCCTGCGCGGCCTGCGTGGTCGCGGGCGAACGCGGCACGCGCGCGTGCCGCGACGTCCGCGGCCACAAATCCCCCCCCGACTTCGACGATCTACGGGCGGCGGTTTCGCCACCGCCGTCGTCGTCGGACGCAGCATCGTTCAAAGGCGCTCGCGTCCGCGTGAGGTGGGTGGACGAGGACTCGAACTCGGCCCAGTGGTTTTACGCGACGGTGACGGGACCGGGGACCGCGCCGCGAACGTACGCGATCACCTACGACGAGGGCGACGGCGCGGACGAGATCGCGTGGCCGAGCCCCGACGCCGTCGCTATCCCTCGCGACGCGCCGCCCCGGCCAAAGGTCACCAAGCAGGACGAGGCGCTCGTCGGCAAGTCGTTCGAGTGGACCGACGACGACGACAACACCAACAACAACGAAAAGCGGCGGCGGCGGCGGCGTTGGATCGTAACGGACATCTTCGACTCTTTGGACGAGGGCGTCGACGCGCTCGTGGCACTCGTGAGACCGCATAGTGCCGGCCGGCGCGACGAGGATGAGGAGGAGATTTACGAAACCCTCGAGGATCTCCGGAACGACGCGACCAACTGGGAGGACGCGTCGTCGTCGTCGTCGTCTTCTTCTTCTTCTTCGAAGCGCCGGCGCTTCGACGAGGACGTCCCTTCTTCTTGTGGTGGTGGTGGTGGTGGTGGTAGAAACAACAACAAGCGCGCGGGTTAGGCTTAGTATTGTCGCTTGAATAATTAAGAGTAGTCCTTGTTGTCGTCGCCGGGAGGAGGCGCTATGGTGTGACGTTTTGCGCCCGAGCGGGCAGTCGGAACCACGGGCGTCCGTGGGTTGACGCGGTTGTTGGAGGAGCACTTTGGGTCGGCGTTCCCGGCGTCGCGCATCCCCCCCGACAGAAAGGTAGTCGTCGACGGGAACAACTTCGCGCACGGGATCGCCGGCGCCTGCGCCGACCTCGGTCGGTTCGAGTACGAGGATGTCGACGCGCTGACGAGGCAATGGCTGGCCTCGGTCCCGAACCCCCTGACCTTTGTGTTCGACGGGCGTCTCACGGCTGACCAGCGCCGGGCCAAAGGGGCGACGCTCGCTTCGCGAGCGGTTTCGAAAGGCGTCGCGGCCGCCGCCTTCGCTTACGAGGGCTCGGCGACCGCCGGGCCGATGGTCGTCGAGCAGGTGGTGGCGACCCTGCGGTTGGCGGGGATCCGGGTCGTCCTCGCGCGCGGGGAAGCCGATCAGGAGATTGCGAGGATGGCGCGCGACGGCGGCGCTCTCGCGCTCTCGGACGACACCGACTTGGCGGTTTGTTTTGGGGTCGAACTTCTGCGGCGTTCGACCTTCCGGCCTCCCTTTGGGGTTGTGTGGAGTCGCCCCAAGATCGCGGCGGTCCTCTTCGGCGACGCGTCCCGCGAGCGCGCCTGCGTCGAACTCGCGCTCGCGCTCGGCACCGACGTCGTTCCGCCCGTTCCGGAAGCGACGCGCGCCGACGACGCGCTCGCGTGGCTCGTGCGACGCCTCGAGGCCGATCCGCTTTTCGAGGTCACCTCGGCCGACGACGACGACGAGGCCGCGCGCCTCGCGCTTTCCGCGGAGCGAGCAAGGTACGAGGGCTGCGCGGACGAACCGCCCGTACCCGCCGAGGAGGAGGAGGAGGTTGGGTCGTTCCGTATCTTTCCCGACGAAGCGTCGTTGGGGCTGGCGGCGCTCGAGGCGTGCACGTCCTCGGCCGCGCGGAAGGCCGCCCTCGAGCGGGTTCTGCGGGGCGAGCGGACCACCCTGACGACCGCCGACGAGACCACCTTCGCGGACCGCGACGCCGCGCGCGAATTCGAGCTGAGGTGCCGCGACCTCCTTCGCGAGCACAACCGCGCCTCGGAGCTCGCGTTGAGCCCGCGCACGCTCTTCCACGCCGGGTCTTTTTTCGCGCTCTGCTGCGGCGCGCCGTTTCCCGCCGCGTCGGAGCTCAGCGCGACGGCCCCCGTCTTCCGCCCCTCGGCCTCGGAGCCCGACCTCCTCGAGCCCGCCTCGCGGACGCCGCCGCCGCCTCCCCGGCACCACCAACAACCCGCGAGCTCGGGCAACCTCCTCGCGCTGTACCACCACCGACCGCCGCCGCCGCCGTTGCCGTTGGTCGTGGGAAACAGCGTCCCCGAGCTCCAGTGTGCCGTCGAGGCTCTGGAGAGCCACGTGACGCGGCTCGAGGAGATGCTGGTCGCGTTAGGACAGGCGCCGCTGCCGCGACCGCTCGCGCGAGGCGAGCAGCGGCTCCCGGTGGACGACTTCCGCGCCGAGATCGTGACGCGGGCGCGGCAATCCC
Source organism: Chrysophaeum taylorii (assembly GCA_029834535.1). Taxonomy (NCBI): domain Eukaryota; class Pelagophyceae; order Pelagomonadales; family Pelagomonadaceae; genus Chrysophaeum; species Chrysophaeum taylorii. The sequence goes on along the minus strand of JAQMWT010000470.1, from coordinate 75,562 downwards.
GGGTCCTGATCGTGAGGGGCGAGACGGGATCGGGCAAGTCGAGCGCCGTCCCGCGGTTTTTCCTCGAGAGCAGCGCGCGCGCCAAAGTGATCGTCACGCAACCCCGGCGCCTCGCGGCCGTCCAGCTTTACGAGCGCGCGCTGAGCCGAGGCCTCCCGGCCGCGCTTCGGCTTGGGATGTCGGGCGAGGTCCACACGCCGGCGGGCGATTCGAATCCGGGCCTCTGGTACGTGACGGCCGGCGTCGCGGCCAAACTCCTCGCCTACAAGCCGCGGTTCTTCGACGACGCGACCCACCTCCTCGTCGACGAGGTCCACGAGCGCGACGCCGACACGGACGTCGTCCTCGCGCTCGCGCGAGAACGCCTCCGTTCGCGGAGCCATAACAACGCGATCAACGTCGTGCTGCTGTCGGCGACCCTCGACGTCCATCTGCTCAAGACGTACTTCGCGCAGTGGGACCCCCCCGTCGTCGAGATCCCCGGCCGCCGCTACGATCTCGAGAGATACTTTATCGAGGATCTCGCGTCCCAATCGGACGTCGCGCTCGCGGGGGCCTGGCTCCCGCCCAAAGTGTCTCAGGCCCGCGACGAGGTGTGCCGGCTCACGCGGAAGATCGACCGCGACGCGGCCGTCCCGCGCGCCGTCGCGGCCGCTCAGCTCGACGTCCTCGAGTGGCTCGTGCGCGCGCTCGCCGCCGGGACGGCGACCGGCTTTGTCGCGCGCGCGATCATGGTCTTCGTCGCGGGCTGGGCCGACGTCGCGACCGTGGCCGAGCGCTTCGAAAAGGTCTCGACGACGACCATCCTCTACGAGATCGTGCCGATCCACTCGGAATTGCCCTTCGAAGCCCAGCGTGCGGCGCTCGACGCGAGACGCTCTCCGTCGTCCTCGTCGCGTCGCGTCGTCCGCGTCGTCGTCGCGACCAACGCCGCCGAGAGCTCGCTGACGCTCCCGGACGTCGACGCCGTCGTCGACCTCTGCTCGCGCAAGCTTCCCGCCTACGACCCAAAAGCCGACCGCATCGTGCTGCGCCACGCGTGGTCCTCGCGCGCCACGATGCAGCAGCGCGCGGGCAGAACGGGCCGCGTCGCGCTCGGCGTCGCCTACCACCTGGTCTCCAAGCCGCTCGCGACCAGGATGGTGGCGCGCGATCCCCCGCAGGTCCGCGCCCAGCCCCTCGACCAGGTAGTCCTCGGCCTCCGCGCCTCGCTCCCGGGTCGCGCCGTCGCGCCCCTCATGCTCGAGTTCCCCTCGCCCCCCGCGCCCCGCCAGATAGCCGACGCGATGGTCCTTCTCGCCCGTCGCGGCCTCGTCGAGGCCGACGAATACCGGCCCTCGATGACCTGCGCCGAGATCCTCGACGCCCTCGACGCCGCGCCCCTCACCCCCGCGGGCGCCCTCGCCGCCGCCCTCCCCGTCGACCTCCGCCTCTCGCGCCTCATCATGTACGGCGCGGCCGTGGGCGCGATCGACGACGCGATCGTCATGGCCGCCGCGCTCTCGCAGCCCAGCCCGCCCTGGATTTCCCCGCTCCCCCTCCCCCAGCTCTATTCCGACGTGGCCGACTTCCTCGTCCTCGCGCGCCAGGCCTTGCTCGGCCGCCAGCACTTCGATTCGGGCGACTACTCGGACCCCATCGCCCGCCTCCGCGCCCTCAAGGCCTGGCGCGCCCTCAGGTCGGTCTCGGACCGCACGGCCTTCTGCGCGACCTATTCCCTCTCGGCCTCGAGGATGCGCCAGCTCGCGGCCTACGCCGACGCCCTCGCCGCCCGCGTCCGCCGCGGCGGCGCCAAGCATCCCCCTCCTCCGAGGAAAAGCGAAGACCTGGCGGACGAGAATAAAAACAAAAAAAACGACGCGCTCGTCCTTCGACTGATTCTCGCGTGGACTTTTTGGGACCAGGTCGCGGCCGTCGAAGACCTCTCGAAGGAGCACCTACTCCAGTCCGGCAGGGAGGTCGTGATGAGCGCCAAGGCCCCGCGCGTCTCGAGGCCCCAGCTCGCGCCGCTCTTTCCGCCCGTCGTCGAGTGGAATCTCGTCGAGACGCGACGCCTCGAGTACCGCGCGACCGGCGTTATGGAGTGCGTGGGCGGCCGCGCCCTCGCCCCCGAGGCCCAGGACGAACTTCTGCGGCGCTTCGAGGTCTTTGCCGAATCGCTTCTGACGACGACGACGTCGTCGTCGTCGTCGCTCGTCGCGATCTTCGCCGACGAGCGCCTCGCCCTCCGGTACGCCGGAAACCTCGTCTTCGACGGACCGGCGCCGCGCCGCGACTCGCAGCTCAAGCACCGCGTCGACGCCCTCGGGGTCGGGTGCCGCATGGAAACGGGCGTCGGCTGGGCGACCGTCTCGGTGATCGCCGACCGGGACGTCCCGGACTCGCGAGTCGACGCCCTCTTCGGCCCCGAGGCGACGTGGACGGCCACCACGCTGGCGGCCGCGCCCGAGCAGACCCTTGCCTTCGCCGCGGGTGACCGCGTCGTCGCGAGGGGCGAGTCGGCGCCACCCCCCAACGTCTACTCGCTCGGCGAGCAACTCGTCGCGAGCGCGATCCTCGTGTCCTCGGGCGCCAAGACCAAGGGAAAGCGCGTCCTCCGGCTCCCGACCAAAGACCGCTCGGGTGCGGTCGAGGTCGCCGTCGCGAGGGGGAGAGTCGTCCGCAGACCCGAGTGGCACCTCGTCGCGTCCGTCGCGGGCATCGACGCGCCCGCGGTCTTCGCGACGCAGGGACTAGAAGCGGCCTACTGTCCCGCGCGCCCGACCGTCGCGGTCGCCGCCTCGATGACCCTCTTCGCCTCCGAGGCGGCGGCGGCGGCGGCGTCGTCGTCGTCGTCGTCGCGCCAGGACGAGGCAGTCCCCGAAGAACAGACGCGCGCGCGCCTCGACGCCGTCTCGGTCCTCAAGTCGCGCGAGTGGTTGGCCCTCGCGCTCCGCGCGGCCGGCCTCTGTCGTGCCAGTTCGAACCTCGCCCACCTTCCGCCGGGCCTCCTCGACAAAGCCGACGCGATTGCCGCCGACCTCCACGACCTCGTCGATTCTGGTACGGCCCTCGCCGATCCGGAAAGGTCCGCGGCCCTCCGCGCCCGCCTCGAGGACCTCTACGACAACGACGGCTTCCGCGAGCCCGAAGAAGAAGAAGAAGGAGAAGACGACGACGACGACAAACGAGGAGAAGACGGAGGAGTGCCCTCCTCTTCGGAGGGCGGCGGCGGGTCGAAGGCGGCGCGCATCCTTTCAGACCTCGCGCGACGCCTCGGAACCCCCCAACGCGGCGACGACGTCTCCACCCCCTGGGGCCGCGGCGTCGTCAAGGGCTCGCGCGGCGACGGCACCTACGTGGTTGATATGGCAGCCTGGTCGGCGACCTGCTACGCGCAGCCTGGAGCCATCAAGCTCGCGTCGCGACGAGGGGTCGTTCCCCCGCCCACCCCCTCCAAGCCTCTCCCCAAAAAGCAACAGCAACAACAGACTCTCTCGCCGGTCGTCGTCGTGCCGTCGAGACCCCGCACGCCTCCGCCAAAAGTGCCGCCGCCTATGGTGCCACCTTTGGTGGTGCCGCACCATCTCGCGCGCTCTTTTACGGAGGACGACGGACCTCGTAACGCGCGCGAGGACGAAGAAGACGAACGGGAGCGCCTCAAGAAGTGGATCCTCGAGCGAAGCGCCTCGGCGCCGGCCGCCAACGACGATCGTCGCGCCCTGCCGCTGGAAAACGAAAACCCAACCACCGCCACGAAATCGCCCCTCGTCGAACCACCGCACGAGCGATTGCGCGCCGTCATCGCGCGAAATCCAGCACTCTGCCGCGAGAAGCCCCAGGTTATCGTCAACAACGCGACCCGCTGGACGGCCGCCCAAGACGCCGTCGAGATCGTCCGCGTTCTCGTCTCGGCCATCGTGGCCGCGACCACGCTAGATAGCATCCTCAAGTCGCCGGCAAACATCTCGCCCTGCCTCGCCCTCGTCGCCGCGCGACACGGCCAACCCGCGCTCATCCAGGGCCTTGTCAGGTACTGCGCCCTCGACGCCCCCGCCCTCGTCGCAAAGCTCCCCCTCGCCCTCAAGGCCCTCTACGACGACGATTGCCTCGACGAGGACACGATTTTTGCCTGGTCTGACAAGGTCGTCGGGATGTTGACAACCACCAACAACCCCGCCGAGGACGCCATCGCCCAGGAGGCCGCGCGCCGCTGCGAACCCTTCCTCAAGTGGCTCAGAGAGGCCGAGGAAGAGGACGACGACGTCTAAGGACGGACGTGCTGATTTATCACACGGATCCTCTGCTGCGGGTTGTGTTGATATCGAGGGTTTTTTCTTTTTAATAATCCTTATTTATTATGCTCGTACTCCTCGTCGGAATCCTCGCCTCGGGGGCCTCGGCCGTCTCGATGTCGCGTCGCGCCGCGATTTCGGGGTCGGCAGCTGCGGTGGCGTTGCCGGCTGTGGCCGTCGCGGCCCCCGAAACGACGCGGATCGGCCGCGGGATGCGCGCCGTCGGCACCCCAAACACCGAGGGCGTCGACATCGACGCCGCGCTGGGCATCGCGTGGGGCGGCAGCGAGCGGTGCGACGCGGCCGAAGTGTCCTGCGGCACGAACGGAGCCGTTGTCTCCGGCGCGGCTCTGGCGCCGCCCCCCGAGGTGCGCGCACGAGTGACGACCGTCGCCGAGCTCGACGTGAGCGTCGCGAACCGAGACGAGGGTACGCTTCGAATCGGTCTCTTTGGCGAGGCGGCCCCCCTGTCGTCGGGCGTCTTCGCCGCCCTCGCCGAAGGGACCTTTTCCCACGGCGACGCGACCCCGGCGGGGTTCACGGACGGCGGCACCGATTTTATTATTCGATCTCCGTTTCTCACTCTAGCCGCCGCTCCAGAGACGCAGGAGCTCGCCTACCGACGTCGCGAGGGTCTCCGCAAGACCCCCGAGGACTTTGCACCCTCGAGGCCAAACCCCGGCGCCTACGCCGACCCTCTATGGGGGGCCTCCGACCAGCCGGGCCTCCTCACGGTCAAGCAATCCGGACCCGGACCCCGCCTCGAGTTTGCCCTCCAGACCGCGCCGGTGATAAATACCCAAAAGAGGTTGGTCGTCGGGGCCCTCCTCGATGCAGACAGCATGCGCGTCCTGCGCAGACTGGCGACGGTCCCCGTCGTGGCGGATCGCGCCGCACTCGGCGGCAAGGCCGGCAAGCCCATCGTCAAGCTCCTGATCACAGATGCCCGGGTCTACGACGAGCCCCCCTTCTAGTGTATTAATTGTAGTTATTAAAACGGAACTCGAGTTGAAGTCTAAAGTTGCAGTTTTTTAACGTCGCATCCATCCATCGCTGGAAGTTTTTTTCAACCAACCACACATTCGTTCACGCCGGCGACGGATAACAAGAAAGATGCGCGCGGTGTTGTTCGTGCTGGCGGCGGCCTCGGCGTTCCAGCCCGAGACGGCGAAGACCGTAACCACCCCCAAGTTTAACGGGTTGCGCGGGCGCGGGCGAGCAGCCGTCGCGCAAGTCGAGGAAACGTCAACCGCCGGCCCCTTGAGCATCCAGTCGCGCGAGGCATTGATGGACGACAAGCTCGCACTGCTGGGAGTGAGCCGGTACCAGGCGCTGATGGCAATCTTCGTCGCGATGGTGTACGCGGCCGACGGAGCCGAGGTCATGGTCATGTCGCTCGTGTCGCGGACCTTGGTCGAGAAGTGGGCGCTCGCCGACTGGAAGCAGGGGCTGCTGGGGATGTCGGTGTACTCGGGGATGTTCACGGGGGGCCTCACGTGCGGTCCGGTCGCCGACGGCAAAGGTCGCTCGTTCACGCTCATCACCGCGACGGCGATGATCGCGTTATTCGGCGTGCTCTCGGCCTACGCGCCCAACCTCGAACTCCTGTGCTTGGCGCGTTTTATTGCCGGCGTCGGCATGGGCGCCTCCCTCCCCGTTTCCTCGAGCCTCCTCCAAGAGACGGTACCCAAAGCGTGGAAAGGCGGCCTCGCGTGCCTCGTCTTCTCGGGCTTCAACCTCGGCGAACTCTTTGCCGCAAAGGCCGGGGTCCTCGCCTTTAACCGCGCCGATCCCTCGACCTGGCTTTTCCTCGTCGCGGCCCTCCCCGCGATCGCGACCTTCGTCGTCTCGCTTATCGTTCCGGAATCGCCGAGGTTTCTCGCGAACAACGGCAACGTAAGAGGCGTCCGACGATGGTTCGTCCGCGCCGCGCGCATCAACGGCAAAAATCTCCAGACGATCCTCGGACCCGAACCCGACGAGACGGCCGCGGCTCTCTGCGCCGTAGGCAAACCGCCAAAGCGCGCGAAGAAGACAGAACCCAAACCGCAAATCAGGTCGCCCGTCGCGCTCGTGGCCGACAAGTTCGGTGGCCTCTTCGTCAAAGAACTCCGCCTCCGCACCCTCGTCTTGTGGGTCCTCTGGATGGCGGCCAACGCGGCCTTCTACGGTTCAATTTTCTCCTTGCCCGAGGCCCTCCGTTTCTCGAAGACGGCCGCCAACGACGTAAACTTCGACGTCGCCCGCGGCATATCCCAAGTCTCTGCCTACCAGTCCCTCGCCTTCCTCTTCTTTATGCCCCTCGTCGCCCTCGGGGTCAAGTACTCCTTCCTCTTTCCCCTCGCCTTCGCCGGCGGCTTTCTCGCTCTCTTTTCGGCCATGCTCTCCACGAACTTTGCCGCGGCCGCCCCCCTCCCGGGACACCTCGTCGCCTGCCTCGCCTTTGCCAAGTTCTTCTACAACGGCGTCTTCATGATGCTCTACCCCCTCACCGGCGAATCCTACCCAACCACTACCCGCGCCACCGGCACCGCCATCGCCGGCACCGTGGGCCGCGTCTGCACCATTCTCGTCGCGCCCGTGTGCACCAGGCTACAGCAAATTTCCGCCCTCCTCCCCTACCAGGTCTTCATCGTCACCTCGGCCCTCGCCTTCCTTGCCTCCCTCCTTCTCTGAGTCCGCCTTCTTCTTCTTCTTCTTCTTCTTCTCATTCTTCAAAGTCTGTCTTTCTTTCTGTCAGACATTCCACAGTAGTGGTGGGCCTCCCGTCGATCCACAACGAACGGCTTCTTCCTTGGTCGTCTTCTTCCTCTTCTTCAACGGGACCGCACTGCTTCTGCTATTGACTCCTCCGTCGTCTTCGCGCCGATTCTTCACTCTTCTTCACACCCCGCTTCGACTTTCGCCTCCTTACTCGTGCGCCTACGACTGTATCGAATCGAATCGAACCTAGTATCTCCATGCGACGACGACAACGACGCTGTATAATTAATTATTAGCCGTCGTTCGTCTTCACAACAACATCGTCAACAAATCGCCCGCGCTCAGAGCCGCGCCCCCGAGTTCGAATTGAAGTATCTGGAAGAGAGAGAGGAAACCCTACCAGTGTAAGTAAGCAAGCTTCGTTTGAATCTTGACGCACCAGCACCGATTGCGTCACCACGGCTGGGTCGCAGAAAGAAGAAAGCATGGCCGACAGCTGGGCGATCGAGGCGTCGACGATCGTCGCTGGCGAGGAGCTCGGACGCGGGTCGTTTGGCGTCGTCCGATCCGCGACCTGGCGGCACACGCCCGTTGCCATTAAGATTTTATACCTCGATGCCCAAGCCGAGGACCAAGAACTGTTTGAGAAGGAGGTCGCGACGATGTCGACGTTGCACCATCCAAACATTGTGCAGTTTCTGGGGTACACGAGAACCCCAGGGCTAACGCTGGTCATCGAGCTCTTCGCCGAGGGGTCGCTCGAGGCCTACGTAAATCGCCATCGACTTCCCCCGAAACTCGCGCTGCGGTTTTGCATCGACATGGCTCTCGCGATCGAATACTTGCACTCGCGCCGCCCGTCGATCGTCATCCACCGCGATGTCAAACCCGCAAACTTTTTACTCACGAGGAGCCTCCGCGTCAAGTTGGGCGACTTTGGGATAGCTCGAACCCGCGCCGGCGACGCCCGCCTTGCCGTGCCCCCTCTCAACCGTGTCCCTAGTCTCATCAGAACAAGATCCAGCGAGGAAATGACGGCCAACTGCGGGACGGTACGTTTCATGGCCCCCGAGGTCGCCTCCTCCAACAAAGACAAGTCCACCTACTCGACCAAGGCCGACATCTTCTCCCTCGCCCTGGTATTTTACTTCGTCTGGGAGCGCTTGTTGCCGACCATCCCCAAACACACGACGCCGGCCGCTCACGTCGACGCGATGCTCCGGGGCTTGAGACCCGCCTTCCACAAAACGCCCAAGCCCCTACGAACGATCGTCGATTTCATGTGGCACCCCCGCGCATCCTCCCGCCTCTCCGCCCCGGAAGTCCTCGACCACCTCACAGCCATCGACGAAAAGGACCTGAGGGCCCCATACTTCGGCTTTTCCTCACCTTGATGCCGGCCGCCTAACTACTGCGCGACACTTTTTTTTTTTTTTTTCTTTCTTTCTTTCTTTCACGACCGGTCTCTATATACCTCCTTGGACGGAGCTAAAATTATGTATATAAAACAACTGAGCGACGCGCATATGAAGAATGGGCGTCAGAACCCTTAGCCTGGGGACCGACCGTCAGAGTTAGTTCCTTCCTTCCTTCCTTCTTCCCCTCGCGGAGGCACTCAAGAAATCAATGTCCATCGGCGCTGGGCACAATGGGCATCATCGAGTCGATCGAGACATCATGGTTAAAAGGAATTGTCATCGTCGCAATTTGAGACGTCATGCTGTGCGTCGTCGAACTCGTCGCGCGATTGTTGTGAGGTCGGCAGACCTCTGCGAGCTCGACGATCATGCGCCAGAGGGGAGGTACGCAGATAACCGAACGTTGACCTTGCTCTTTTCCCGTTTGCTCGCTCGAATCTTGGAATGCGCACGTTGTTGTTTGTTGCTATCTCGCGTGCAAAAAGGACGTGGACAGGCACGGCCTTGCTGGAGTGATGTGACGACCGAAGCGACAAACGTTCGTTTCAGACGGAGGGTCGACAAGATCGTGGCCACTCTCCCGCGATCGCTCGCCTCCTTGGCGATGAGCTGATCGCATTATATGCTCTCGGGCCATGTTTGTGGACTATAGCAAAGAAAAACTCGGCGGCTGTCTTGAATTCTACATTGCAGCGCGCGAATTAAAAATGCGCGAATGGTGATCCTCCTCGCCTTGGTTTCGATCATAGACAAAAGACTACGTACGACCGAGGGACTGGTGTCGCGAGTCCTGAATGGCTGGACAAACCATAGTGCTGTCTGTCAGTCAGTCAGTCAGTCAGTCAGTCTGCCATTTGAAAGCGGGTGCTCTGCGTGTAGGTTGATCGCGCAACAAGAGTAGCTTTGGGGACTGTGCGCGAGACCGGATGGTTCGCGCTCCCTTCCTTCCGCGCGCCGCCAGACCCCACCTCGGGATGGCACCCGAAGAAGAAAAGTCCGCCGCATTTGATCTCGTCGCGAAAGAAGAAAATCACGAGTTACGTATCCTTTTAAAGAAGAAGAAGAAGAAGAAAAGATGTTCGTGGAATGATTTGGTAATCTGTTGTTGTGGTCTAATAATAATGGAAGGAAAAAAAAAAAGTCGGAGAGAGCATTGGAGAATTGGGGTCCCAGGAAAAAAAAAAAAAGAGGTGGACGAATTTTTTGTTTGCGCTCAAATTTTTGATGATATCCGTTGAGCGGGGCGTGGTTGCGGCAGCGGTGGGGGGCTGTAGACAACATCACGAGGGCGACCTGGCCTCATCACGCAACGACCGCCCCATTGGACGTCGACGCACCCCCGCCTAGGAGCGGATGGAAGCCGCGGGTAGAGGAAGTAGCCACTTTTTTGGCGGACCGGACGGCCGCGGTCTCGGAGAAGCCGCTGCTGCTCCCATGGACATCAAGAATTGGACTGCGATCGAGAAGGTTCACCGAGGCCGAAGTATCAAGCGCGCGACGCTTTGCGTCGTGGTCTGACAACAGGCTAGGACCCGCGTCTGGAAGAGACGCGAGGTCAACTCGAGGAGGAGGTGGGGGGCTCGGCGCTCTCTTGCGCGAGACCAGCCCACCTGAGGAGCCGGTAGTGGAGGAGGAGGTAGGGAGAGTTTTTTGTGATGGTTTATCCAACAATTCGCTTTCGTCGCGGTCGACGACGATGGGGCCAAAGCCAGAAGTGGTGTCCCCGTTGTTGCTGCGGAGACGGAGGTCAGCACCATCAGAGGACGTAGGCTTGTTGTTGAGAACATCGCTGAACCCCGTCGCCCCTTTATCACTTCGCGCCTCGGGGGGCGAGAAAAGGGTGTTCGTTATTTTGCCGGCGTCGTCGTTCCACCCATCAAAGAAACGGCAGAGGTCTTCTCTTATTTGGGCGAGGTAGCCGAGCTCGGCGTCGAGGAGCTCGTCGGCCTCGTCGTCGTCGCGCTCGAACGCCGCCGCGAGCTCGCGAACGTCGTAGCGTTTCGCTTCGAGGATAAGGGGCTGATCGGCGGGGGTCCAGGCCGAGGGGCTGTCGTCGACGATCATTATCCGGCGCGAGTTATCTGAACGGGGAAACCCCAAGGCGTCGAGGCTCTTGGCGCCGCGCTCCCGCGACTCAACGATGTGGCACTCGAGATCCGCGAAGACGTCGCACCGCGCCGACAAGGCGGCCAACACCTTGTCGGCGACGAGGTTACAGGTGACGATGACAACCCGGACGCTCGCCGTTTTTAAGGCCCGGACGAGGGAGGTCGTCCCGACGCGGAGCGCGACGGCGTACTCGACCCCTAGGTGCTCGAAGACGGCCACGTCCTCCGCGAATCCGGCATCGTTCGCCGGCATCTCGGACGACTTGGTCATGTGGAGGATCGTGTGGTCCAAATCGAGGACTGCTGTCGCCATGATCGTTCCCTGGGCCTGCTTGTCGCTCAAACACGTCACGAGTCGTTGACGCGACCGTTTGTCATTCTTACGATTCCATATATGCAACGGATATATATGTGTACACGAGACTTTATTTACATTTGAAAGACTTCGTCATAACGGCCACTATGGTGTGGTACTCAACGGGATTGACGACGACTTTTGGAACACCACACGGATACTACTACTACTACTAGACGCTATACTAGTTGAATTGCATCTCGGCGAGGGTTTTGGAGGCGATTTGGAGGGCTTGGATGGAGGTTTTGAGGGAGGCCGCAAGCTCTTTGACTTGGGGGGAGGCCGACATGAGGGATTCGACGGTCTCCTCCGTGTTGAGCTCGCCGAGGACCTTGGGCGTCATGTTTGACGTGGAGGCGTCGACAAGCTTGAGGGTGATGGCCTTTGGGACGAGATCGGCGAAGGTCTTTCGGACGATGGCAAAGTAGGAGGCGCAGAGTTCGCAGATGAGGGTGACTTCGACCTTTTCCTTGGTGCTGAGGAGGCCCTGGGTGAAGGCGCTGAAGCGCGCGCGGTCGGTCGGGTCCGTCTCGCGTTGTATTTTGGGCACGGGGGGTCCCGCCTCGGCGATCATGCGCTCCCGGAAGGCGGCAGCCTCTTGGGGGGTCATCACTTTTTTTCCCGCGGGGTCGGGCGGGCCCTTGCCCTTGAACAACAAGCCTCTGTGGTGGTGGTGGTGGTTGTTGTTGTTGTTGTTGTTGTTGTTGGGAGCACCGCCGCCAGACGCGGCAGAAGCAGAAGCGGCCGAAGCGGGCTGAACTGGCTGGGATTCTTTGGTGATGCGATCTTCGATGGAGGCCATGAAGGAGGTGATCCCGTTGGCTCCCACAAAATCCGGGTGCGTGATGTTGACGCGAGACAACTCCATGTCGAGCAGCATCGCGAGCGCGATCGCGGCAGAATCGAGGTTTTCGCGCAACAATTTAGCCACGAAGACTTCGAGGGCCTTAGAGAGGTCGGGGAAGGCCTGGAGCGCGGGAAAGTCCGCCGCGTCCTTGATGAGCGCGTGCAACTCGGCGTGGACCAGCTCGACGCATTTCGCGGCGGGACCGGAGAGGCGACGGACGTTGCGGCGAACGAGCTGCAAAAAGGCCTGGTCCGGAGTGAAGAGGCCGCCGCCGAGGCCGTGGCAGTTCCGCACGAGGGTCTGGACTTCCGTGGGAGAGAGATCCTCGAGGACCCGAAGGTTTCTGATCTCGGTCTCGAAGACGTCTCTGAAGACTCGCTCGACGCGCGCGCCGCCGGCGAGCTCTCGGGTCGCGTGGCCCGGCATCGACCAGGGCAATGCCGAGCCCGTCACCAACGCCTGGTACCGTTCGCAGAACAACAGCAAACTCTCCGTCAGGCGTCGGCGCTTGGCGTCGGGGCCTTGATCTCCCAAATCCTCCAAGTCCTTCTTCTTCTTCGCGAGCGTCGTCGAGATCTCGCGCTCGAGGGTCGGGAGGGTCGCGCGGATGTGGGAAGCAAGCAGCTGGGAGCACTGGCGGACCAGGTGCGCGGTCCCGAGGGACAGGTCGGCGTAGGCGGGGGTGCTCCGAAAAAAATCGTCTTCGTACCGGCGCGCGTCCGAAATTGTCTTGCGCTCGTTTATGTCGGCCTGCGACCGGTTCACGACGCCAACGTACCCCAACTTCAGCCGCGGAAGGTCCGTCGACTCGCCCGTAAATATCGACCGCGCGTCGGTCCCCCTGTCCATGAGGTCCAGCTTGGTCAACACGCCCAACGTCCGGTCTCCTCGAGGGTCGACGGCGCGAGCGAGCTGAAGCGCGTCCGAGTTCGCCAAGTCCGTGTTCGCGGCCGTCACGGCCAGAATTATGCACGTCGGTTTGGATATGTAGCTCAAAATCATCTCGCGGATCTGATCCCCGATATCCTCGGGCTGGTCGCCGACCGGCACCTTGGTCGCGCCGGGCAGGTCGATCAACGTCAGGTTGAGCGCGCGCGGGCTCGAAACCTTGAGGTGGATCGCGCGCGAATCCAGCCCCTTGTTCGTCCCGCACACGCGCGCCGTGTCGGCTTCGATCTCGGACCGAATCTCCTCGAAATCGTAGAAGCGCTTCGACGCGTGCAGAAATTCGCCGTACTCTTCCCGACCGTTCACGAGCTGCAGCACGAGCGGCCGCCGCGTCACGATCCCCGACCCCCGCGGCAAAAACGACTTACCCACGATATTCTCCAGCACCGAGCTCTTCCCGCTCGACTGGCCCCCGACCACCGCGATCTGCGGTAAAGAGATCTCCTCCTTGGAATCCGTCAGAGACAACGCGTCCTGGAGACGGTTCACCATCGGGATCAACTCCTCGATGTCGCTGTTCCGCACCGAGTCTCCACCCGTGCTAAGGCTGCTGCTGCCGGTCCCGCGCATCGTGCTTGGTCGACCGCGATCTGGCAATCGAGGGGGCGCCGCCGCCATTACTTCTTTGTTTTAATAACACTACTCGAAGATTTTAGTTATTGACCAATGAATGAATTTCTTTCACTAGGGTCCGAGGATGGATGACGTCATTCACAGTATCCCCGAACACTCCCCCCAAACCTCCGCCTAAGGGTCGGATAAGAAAACGAGACTAGCCCGCACCGCAACGACGGGTCCTACAACGCGTGGGCTTTTTCCTTTTTTTGCGTGAGGGGACGAAAAAAGGATGCCGACTTCACTATGGGGACTAGTTCCATCGCGACGATCTCGCGGCGTGGCGGCACATACTGCTTGAGTACAAATGAACATAGCTCAGCGATCCGTTGAGTATGTCTTAGTACAAACTGAAACATAGTTAACGGCTCGTACGAACTTTCTTATCCGACCCTACGGAGTTTTACCACATGTCGGAAGGCGCTAGGCGCCCCCGAGAGGCGTAGTGCTGGCGGACTGCCTCGTCCACGCCCGACGTCGTGCGCCTCTTCCTCTCCGCGGAGCCGGAGCCGGAGGAGGAGGCATCTCTCCCCGGCGGCCCGATATTCTGCCTGCGCGCGATTTCGTGCTCCTTTTTCTCATATGAGATGTGGTTGCGGACGTACGTTCCCCCGAGCTTTGGCGGCGCGTGTACGCGGTCGCCGAACTTGATGTCGCTGCTGGGCACCTCGTCCTCCTCCTGCCGCCTTTTCTTCGCCTTCTTCGCCTCGGCGCGCCGTTTCATCGCCGCTTTCCTCCGCTGCTTGGACACCGAATGCGACTCGACCTATACCCCAATCATTATCGCGCGAAACGAATAAAAAAATTCACCATCTCCTTCATGATCTTCCGCCCTTCGAGCTTGACGCGCGCCCGAAACTGCCGCTCCGACTCGTTGCTCTGTCGCGGCGCGATGACCACCCTCTCCTTGGGCGCCTCCTCGTCCAAGTCGCCATTCTCGTCGAGACCCAGCGCCTCCCGAGCCCACCGCCGCTCCTGCCGCCGCCTCTTCCGTCCGCTCACCTCGGACTCCTCGGGGGCGAGATCCATCTCCCGCCTCTTCTTTGTCGGAGCCCGCTTCTTCGCAAACGGATCGCACGCCTTGATCTTTTTGTACCTTCGGACGCGACCCATGACGACTCGGAAAGAGGGTATCGATTTGCGACCCCGGTTTATTTTCGAATGAATAAATGAATGAATGAATGAATGAATTCAGCAGATGTCGGCAGGTCAAATGTGCAATTTGTGACGTCATGTAACGGTCTTCCAAGATACACGAAGCATGGCGAAGTAGGTCGTCCACAACGGGTCAGTCTGAGGCCGGCTGCTGCGACCGCAATCACCACCAATTTTTTGCCTTTCGATGCGAAAGAGAATGGCGGACCTTGTGGAACTCGAAAGTCTCGATAACGCTCAGCCGTTGCCCCGCGACAACGCGGAGGACTTGTTGAGCGACAGGCCTCGGGTGACGGACGCCTCGAGTGACGACGAGGCGCTCCGTTGTGCGCGAGAAGATCTCGCGGCTTCGAAGGCGACGGCGGTCGCGCTCCAACAGTCGGTCGACGATCTGAAGACACAGCTCGGCGAGTGCGAGACGAGTCGCACTTTGCTCGAGGCATCGCTCGTCGAATGCAAGACCCAGCTCTCGGAGACGCTCTGTTTACTCCACGACGAGTTCATCAACGAGGACCCACGGTCGACGCCGCGCAGCCGACGCACATCCTACGTATCGATCGATTCCTTCGACGAGATGCCGCTCGGGCACTTCCCCGACAGGTCGCCTCGACAGAAAGTGCTCGATTTGCAAGCCGAGCTCGAACGAGCGCTCGCTTACGAGACAGAGTTGCGCCAGGAACTCGCCGAGCAAAAACAGGCGACGCACACCGCGACGGCAAAAGCGGCGAGATACTCGACCATCGCCGCGACCCGATACGAGAAGGTCTCGAGTCTAGAGAACTCGCTCGCCGCGGAGCGCGATACGGTCAACAATCTCGAGAGAGAGGTCGCGAGGCTTGGCAGAATCGTATCGAGCGCCGACCTCGATAAAGAGGCCCTCTTAGCCGAGCGTGCAGCGAATGCCGCGCTCAAAGGCCGCCTAGACAGACTTCTCGACCTCGAGGCCAACGCCAAAACCATATCGCAACAGCTCGAGGAATCACGCGCCAGGGAGCTACGTAGCCAACAAGCGCTCGTCAAGCTTTCCCGCGAGCTCGAGCAGGCCTGCGCCGCGGGAGGGTTGCCGGAAGGTTGGTCTAGAACAGACGAACCACCGAAAACCGAACGCGCGAGCGTCGATGTCGACGACGACGACGACGACGATGTGGCTCTCGTCCGCCTCGTCCAGCACGAACGTACCGTGGGCGAAGGCGACGTCGCCCTTCTCAATCCGCACGATGCCGACCTGGAGGACATTCACGTCATCCGAAAGGCCACCAACAAGCTCGCGGCCGTCGTCCAATCACCCAGGGGCATGCCCATCGCCAAAGTTCAAGCCGCATACGCCGCGCGTTTTGGCCCCGCCGACAACTACGATTTTGTTCACCATTGGGCCACTGAAGGCTCGGGCCCGCGATACACCGTCAGCGTCGTCCACGCCGTCACCGGAAAAACCGCGGCCGTCGTACAGATCCCCAAGGTATGTGTATTCTTCGCGTATGGATCACAACTCATAGTTGCGTCGCAGACGGTTCCACTATCTCGAGCGAAATCCGCCTTCGTCCAGCGCTTTGGAAGCTCCGAGAAACCTCGACTCCAAGGACCTGTGATATCGCGCCCGAAAGGAGGGACCTCGTGATGCGCCACTAGTCAAACATAGACACACCTTCCTGCTTTGCGTCTTATTGTCGCACCATCATTTGCATGCCCGACGAAGAATCCCGTGCGCTTCGCTGGGTAGTCCACCTATGCTATTACCTGACTCCCACCCACACTTCATATATCCCACCAGCCACCCTCAATCCGGAAGACATTTATGCGACGACGCCGACTCGAACATTAAGCCGCCCATCTGGGTGCAGAGCGCCTCTCACCTTCTTGTCCCGGGACCTGTAATCGATGCTGATCACTAGGCTGAAGTTCGCAGTCCATTTGTGCATCATCAACCGACGACATATGTCTGTGTCCTGGGTGTAGAGTATTCTACAGTGCATTTGTGTAAAGTCACTGAAGAACCATCCCGCGTCACCGTGCGAGTCTGGCAGGTTAGAGTTCCGGGAACAGGTTAATTCCCCTAGCCTCAGCACACGGCAGACGACACGTAGAACTACACCTAATTTAACATGTAAGTCTACGTACCTACGGGACAAGCTAGACCATGATCATGAGCTTGAGCGCAAATCAGAGGACTACAAGCAGATTCGACTATGAGCCTGCGGAACACGACCTGAATTTTCGGGAGCGTTTCCTGTCAAAGTCGATGTTGGGGGTCAAACACGCGTCGAATTCGGCGCGGACGCTCCTTGGACGCGTCCCGGGCAGACATTTATACTACGTACTAAAAAGACGATGTCGCCGTAGGGCGTCAAGCAGGTTGCGGAGCTACGCGCATCATGTCCCATATCGGGAGCCCGTAGGTTCCCATTGGATCCCCGATGCGCAGTTTTGGCCCTCCCGAGCCACAAAATTCAGGGCTCGCTCCGCCCAGGTTTCGGAAATTCGGGTTCATTTCGAAGGCTTACCCCAATTTCTGAAAGATTGTACAGTTTGTACATACTTGTAGCCTTGAAAACTGGGGTTTAGTGACCTTGTTCTCGCAGCGCGACAACTGTGTGGAAGCCGTGCTTCGCGCTCTTGCTGTCGGCGATGGCCTCTGGGGACGCAGGAGAGTGGGTGCGAACACGCCTTCATGGCGCGTTTCAGCCGAAAAGGGGCGATCCAGTGCCTGGCATTAGTCGGTATCCAGCGGACATCTCGTAACAGTCGAAACGCGGCAAGTCCTAACTACTAATCGACAGATGTTTGTCTGTCTGTCTGTCTGTCTGTTTGTTTGTCCCTCGATTTAGGGTAAGGATCAGATAGGCGCGAGAGTAAGGATCAGGTAGGCGCGAGAGCCAGACAGTGATCCTCCAAGCCGTCTACGGCGACCTCGCAGACTATTTCCACGACCCGCGGCGGCTCTTTCAGCGCGCCATTCTCACGCCCCGTCGAAACGATGTTGTCGATGCTGACAACGCGCGCATGACCGCGGCCTTTTTTTCCCGAAGACGAGGCGTCGGAGTTCTTTTCGGCCGACTAGGTTGGGTCGGAAGCCGACGCCTCGCTCTTTACAGTCGAGTTTTCAACTCCCTGACAACCAACGGCATGCTGACTTTGATCGCGAGCTTAAAGTCTTCGCAACCTCGACCCGTCGCACGGCCACTGCAACGGTACCAGATACATGATCGATCGTGTCGTGTCACCGAGGCTCCTCCAACCTGTATCCCTCAAGCCCCACCGACGCCAAACGATCACCAAGAGCCAGGGCCAGACGCCCCGCGAGGTCGGCGTCCTCTTGCCCAAGCCCGTCTTCTGCCACGTCCAGCTCTACGTGGCTCTCTGTCGATTGGCAACCCCGAGGATATCCTCTTCTGAGTCGACGACTCCACCCTACCCCACACGTGCTGCGCAATACCGATAAGCCCCCTCCCGGCGTCTACACGCGCACGGTAGGTGAACTTACTGGGACCAGGTGAACTTACTGTGGTTTGAGATTGGGACTAGGTGAACTTAGTGACCAGGTGAACTTACTGAGACCAAGTGAACTTACAGGGGTTTTTAGAGTGAACGCAAAGGCGAGCGGCGTGTACGGATCAAAGCAGCTTAGATTGGCGGAGGTGAGAGCGACGAGCTCGAAGGAGAGTGGGGTGAGTGGATGTGAGCACGAGTGGGCTTACGCCGAATTTACTGGGGTTAGAGATTGGGACTATGTGAACTTACTGGGACCAGGTGAACTTACTGGGGTTAGAGATAGGTGAACTTACTGGCCTGCACTTGTACTATTATATCTGTCTGGACGTCTGGAGAGGCGCGCCGGCGACGGGAAGTCGACGAGGAGGAAAGTGGGCACCACTCAACGCTTGAAGAAGCCGTCGCCACCATGGAGAAAGTTCGGAGGACTTACGAGCCGAGGACGAACGCCAGATGGCCAAGGTATCCGACGCAGATCACGTCGAGAGCGACGATGTCGAGGACAGAGGCTCACAGCCTCCAGTGAAGACGCCACGCCTAGTGGACTTAGGTTGCAGAAGTCTCAGCATCGCCCAAACCCGAATGATAAGCGCGAGACGAACACACCGGCGTCGAAGACGGAGATTGACGGAACGCACTTCGAGCACGCTAGAATCGAACGCCAGCGCGAGGCCGAGCGCCTCAAGCGCAAGTACACATTTCACTGCACCATCGACGCGTCTGTTCTTTCCGCAGAGACTCGCGAACACGGTGATTTCGACTAGTTTTAGTACTAGCCGCACCTCGCCACAGGGTCGTTGACTTCAGGCAGAGTCTATAGGGCGACTGCGGGTCGGCCTGGAGCCACTTGTACCTTCACGCAACCCCCCAGGCCACCCTCTCGGCGACAATATCGAAATCCGGGTCGAAATCGGCGGGTTTTTCGGTGAGAGAGTCCGCAGACTCAACCCCGGTTTATGGTCGACCTCTCTCCTGCTTTCCAACGACAAGATCCTCGAGGAAATCCGCCAACTCCTTCGCTTCAAGTACCCCCCAAGCTTGCTTGACTCCCGCGCCCCAACACTCATCAAGGGCTTCGCGCGTCTTGCCAATTGTCTACGTACTCCAAACGACTCGCTATTACTCGACGAAGACAAGGAAGCCATTAATCACCTTCCCAGGCTGATCGCCCGCATCACAGTTATCTCCACCTTCGAGCGCAACTTTTGGGCTCACCTTAAGCCTCATCCCACCCTCAATTTCAAGCCGTTGCGATTCGTCGCTGACTTTGGTCGTCTACCGACTAAGGACAAGGATAATCCACGTTTTCGCTCCCGCCGTCATGGCCTCCACTTCACCGAGGAAGAAGACACCGCCTCTGAAGATGACATCCCTCCGGATCCCAATGAAGCCTCCAATGACGACACCGACCCTGCTGCCGTCTTTCTCACTGAAGCCAACCTCGATGAAGATGACGACAATGATCTCATCCAACATCTTTACGCCTATAGGAAGAAGCAGCTCACCCGCCACCCCAAAAAGCCAAAAAAAAAAAGCCTCCCGATCCTCGCTCTCCGTCGTACTATGACATCAATGACAGCCCCAAGCCCAAGGCTCCCCCTGTCACCCCAACGAAGCACAAGCAAAATCCCCGTGCTGCTCCTGTCACCCCCGACAAACGCGAGCACCCGCACCTTCGCAAGGTCACCTTTCCCACCCAACCGCATCCACCAAAGCCGTCTACTCCTGACCAACGATTCAAGGTCCCCCTTCGTGAAGTCCGTCGCAAGCTCCAAACCATACGGAATCTAAGCCAAGCCGGTCGCCAACATACGTCCAACTCCGAGCGCATGAGCAAGCTAATCAACCTCATGACCACCATCTCTGATGAGATACTTCTCTCCGAAGCAGATTGCGATGCCGCGGAGTTTCTTCAGGTGCTATCATCCGATCCTCAGGCTGATCCACCTGATGAGGGCGAAACTGACGAAAAAGATGACCAAGGCCATCTCGGTTTCTATGATGACCACGGACAGCTAGGCCTCTACGACGACACCATCCCCGAAATCCACGATGAAGATGATTCCGCCGAAGACTACGCACAACGTCACAGTGACTACAGGCGTGCTCTACACCAGAGTCAGCTTTTTCGCTGATGGTTGCCGACGACGCCTGTGCCGCCAACCACATCTTACTCAATCAGGCACCAAGCCTCACGATGACGAATTTCCCGACCTCATCCACAATCTCCCCCAGAGTCGCAGATTTTCTTTGTGCCACTTACACTCCAGGAAAGACCTCAAAGAAGACTAACTCGCTGCACGGATGCAATGGACCCGGCACTGAAACTTCTTTAATTGACGGTGGCGCATCCTTTTGCTTCACTCGCACAATTCAACTTTGTTCCCGAGTCCATACGCCGGATTCCCGAACACACCATACGTATGGGAAGAGGCACCTTAACCAGCCATTTCATCGGTGTCAAACCGTTGTACTTGCAGGCCGCAGGTCTCTCCTCAAAGGATATAAAAGAATCAACAGGTTACGCATTATATCTCGTATTTCTGGTCGTCCCGCAATTCCGAAAAGGTCTACAGGTTATCGCGACATCTCAGCTCAAAGCTCTGAACGTCCAAGCAACCGACCCGCCATTGCCACACGAACCATACCTTTATGAGCTTATGAACACGTCGACCGCGGATCCCCACGATTATAAGACGCTTCTAGGAAAAACAGCAATAGTTCTCGCCAATCGCCAAACCAATGGCCTGTTGTCCCTGCCGTCTCATCCAAAGCAAACATTCCGCGCTGTGCTTAGTTTCACACCGGAACCCGAATGCCACTCAAGGATGAACTTGCACACATCACGCAGGATGTCGCAAAGACACGCTCGCAATCCCACGTGCTGGATTTTACCAAGTTACGGCATCATTCCATATTCCTATCGGAACTCATTAGCCTCCCGCGTACTGTCGTCCAATATGCATTCACTGGCTCAGCGGACCTCTCTGTGCAAGCACAACCCCCTCCGCTAAAAACAGCTATTATTGCAGGTGGACTCCACCAAGAAGGCTTTACCTCTTTTCGCAAACGCTTCAACAAACGTATTACTGTCGTGGTCACCTGTGGAATTCACCCTATTATGCGCGCCCGCGCGCAACAACTCTTCCCGCGCGCTCAGCATTATGCGGATCTAAGAAAGCTCAATGCCGCTCTGCAAACCGGCAAAATACGACTACCTCATTTCGACTTTGCAGTTTTCACACTGCCATGTCAACATTTGAGTGTAATGAAAGAATACGACGGCTACGCCACTCCGGTGACCGCCGACCTTTTCGTCACAGAACAAATCCGCTTTGTTCCCTGCACGCTCCCGACCTACGCCATTGTCAAGAACGTCGAACTCATCACGAGTACACCCAACGCGCCAAATGCTATCAGCGCTTAGGTTACTTCCGACACTCCGGTGTCTACAATGCCCCCGCTTTTGGCGACGTCATAAGCAAGACCCGCTACCTCGCTGTCTATGCCCGACGCCCGCTCACCGAGTACAACCTCGAGAAAACCGCTTCTCCTTGGTTAACATCTCCTCCGCTGATCCGAGCATTGTTCCACTTCTGGACCCCAGCCAGACTATCCCTGACGATCTCTGGATCGCCAACCCCGCCCTTCGTGGCACCGTGTCCCGCTCCACCTTGACCTATTACCAGCACAAGGCCACCTTTTCCTACGCTCCCGCCAACGCCTCTAAACTCTCGATTTCCGAAAATGCCCGCATCTGTCAAATGCTTACACGCTTCACCAAGCCCTTCACGGATCTCGGTCTAGATGCCGACGGCACTCCCTACGCTACCATGACTTACATCTCCCATCTCCTGGTTTTCACTTTGCTGCACAATCACTTGTCGCAACATCCAACTCCCGCCGCTTGGAACACCCTCCGCTGCTTTCATGCCTCAGAGTCCTAATGTGTTTACCATTTGGATGGAGCCATCACCGGCACCGTCGCTACTGCGGTCGCCTGTGGCTACTTCCCGCGCGCTTCCCTCACCCTACACTCCAGGCCCCCTCAGATATTGGACTGTTCCCACCAACCCGCAGTCTTCTCCCCAACGCACGCCTTTTCCCTGGATGTTCCCAAGGGCACCGCCTTTCTGGTCGTCGCCTACACCACCTCCTTGGCCGTCACTCACAGCTGCTCGCGCCCGTCCACTTGGGTCCACTACATGAATCGCTCTCATCCCGGCTTTGCCGCGATCGACTCGCGAGGGCGAATTACTCTCGATGACCCCAAGGGACTCCTAATGTCCAAAGCACGTCCCACTTACGCGGACTATGTCGGCCACATCGGAGACACGCTTCAGAAAAGCACCAAGTGCTACTCGGTCACTGGCTCGTACCCTACCAACACGAGCTACTCCAACGCCTTGCTGCTGATCTCTCCAGACCACATCCGCTATGCGACCCTCAACGAAATCGCAAAGTTCGGACACCACTCGGACCCGGAACTGCTCTGCCTGTTCCAACAACACCCGCCGTACTTCGCGTTTAAGGCACTGGCCAACGCCGTCCCGCACCACGTGCTGCAGGCCAAGTACAACGCTGTCCTCGCACTCCACGAATCGCACCACCACGTGAACTTTCACATCGAATGGGCAACAATACGCAATGGCATCCCCAGCCCCGGAGACATCAACCAGGTTGCAGAATTCTTGCTGAACATCTCCAGCCGTCTCTTAGCAGAGGAGGACCTCAACCTCACATCCCTCTTCAATGCCGTAGCAGATGCTCACCATGATGCGATCCGCAAGCCAAGCAAATCGAAAAACCTCGAGACGCTTCTTGCCGAGGCAACCGTTGCTAAAGTCCATGTTGACAAGCGACCCAGCCCCCCCAGCGCTTCGACTGCCGCTCTGCCCCCCTTGCACAAGCCCGGCACCATTCAGCACGCCAAAAGTCCCCCGGCGCATCATGTCACCCATGGCACCGCTCTTGAAGCTCCTTCCCTTTGGCGAACCTGTCACCTTTGTCTACCCTAAAAGCCACAAGCTGGAACCCTCCAGCGTCTCCGCCTCCTACCTCAACAGCAACAATTACGTCCCAAACCTCCCCGGCACGTACCGATTTATCCGTGATGTTCATAGCTCTATCCTGCTTGTACATCAGGGGCGATATGGAAAATCGTCGCCTCGAACGACTTCCACGTTGATGCAGACTTGCCAGTCAGCCGCAACAAGGAGACCGAACGGATCAAAGCACTCACGCAGATCCCAACAGAGGCACGGCAAGAGGACCCGCTCCCAGCTATAAGCGAACAGCAAATGCCGGAAGCTAGACAGGAATCGAAAAATGAGGGCGAGACTCAAGATGACGACCAGGATGACAAACCCGACGATGACGACGAGCACAAAGAACCGGATCCAACCTCCGCTGCTGATCCAAGTCCCGTCAGCGACGAGACACCCGAACAGGATTTTTCGTTCCTCAACCGGCCACCTCCGCCGGATGGTAGCATTCCGATGCCCAAACGAAAGGATCGCCTAGAGGTTGTTCTCGACGATTCAGGTTTTACCCCAGATCTCGTGCATCGCAACCAGAGTGACAAACTCAAGGCAGATCTCAAGGACGAGCGCGGATTCCGCATTCCCAAAGATCCTCTCTATATTGTGAAACGTGTCGACGATGGAAAGCTTTTCACCAGACGCATTGTCGCTTCAGAGTATGGTCGCAACTGGAAATACCAGCAGGAGCAATCCACGACTCGCGCCACAGCCAACATGTCCAGCACATTGATGTTCATCATCAGTGTCAGCGCTCTGCACCAGGGCCATGCCGTCAGCATCGCATCTGATCTCAACATTAGAAGGGATGCTAAGCCGCCAAATGATGTCCCGAAAGGATGTCTCCTAGCAAATACCACACAAGACTATGGTATCATGGGCGGCACTGCACTGGATCTGCAGAAAGAAACCAACGCAGAACTCTTGTGCGTCGACTTCCCAAGGAAGCCGCACCACTCATCTGTATTGGTCGACCACCTGGACAACGACAATTCTGTTCTCGAGAACTATGTGTGCCACGACGAACTGTCACCGGCAGAGTATTATGCGCGTCAATGGAACCAAGAATTATGTTGTATGAACTCCTCCCTTTTATGGGACATCTCAGCGCATCAGCACTACCACTTAGCTTCTCGTCACAGACATGCCTTCGTGCATGATTCTGGCGAACTCGGACACCTCTTCCTAAGTCAAAGTGATCCGAATCAAGATACTATCCATGAAGTCATGGACTATGACTTGCAGCACATCGACCATGTCGTGTTACAACTCGTGACTGCTGAAGATATTGTCTATGAGCCTGAGAAGATTGTCGAACTCAAAGGACTCAGCGAAGAAGATAAGTTAAAGCATATCGCTTCGATTCGCAAAGAAATTGAAGGATTGTGCTCCAATGGTGCATTTAAGCTTGAACCTTTACGCGGACATTCCTCAGGCATTCATCCAATCGGCACTCGATCGCCCGGTATGGATTCACTTACCTCGAGGAATACGTGTCTCGAAAAATTCCATCCAGCATATACAGAAGAACCACCCAGAGTCAAAGCTCGCTCTCCGACTCGTCAAGGCTCTCTATGGCCTCAAACAGTCAGCTTTGTTGTGGAACATTGGGCTCGACTCGCTTCTTCGACAACCTGAGTTCGAACGCTCACAAGTCGACACTTGCCTCTATATCAGTTGGGGTCGATCTATCAACAGATGGGTTCTACTATCCGTCTCAGTCGATGACCTATTGATCACTGGTACCAACACTGCCAAAATTACATCTCTTCGCACCGCTCTGGAGAAGGAATATGGCAAAGGTACGTGGCATGATAACATCAGATCCTTCCTTGGTATCGATGTACACTACAATGTCTCCGCTGGTCACCTCACTATGAATGTAGCAGCGAAGATCACCAAGATGCTCACCGAGCATAAGCCCAACCTCCATACTATGGACGTCCCCTACTCGGACATTCTTATTCAAAAACCTTCTGCTAAGCTTCTCTCTGACTTGGCTCCTACTTTAGACGTATTTCGCAAACTTTTTCCTCACTACTGTGGCACTAGTATTTACTTGTCTGTCACATGTCGCCCCGATATACTACTTTGTGCAACAAATGCTGCCAGGGTATGCACATCCGTGAGCAGACCCACCTTCAGACCCACCTTCTGCACTTATATGTTTTACTTCGCTACTTGAAGGGTACTCCTAATGATTCACTCGACTATTCATCCGACAGCCCCTCTATTACGCCCTTTATTCATCATCTGATTGGCACCTATTTTGAACTGCATCATCTTCGTTCGCCCATTATTTGTTCTTAAATGTCGACTGCTAAGAGGGGGGTGTGTGTGGGGAGCATGAAGGATGTGGGTGGGCCCATTATTTGTTTTACTGATGCCAGATTCGCTGACCGTCCTGACCCTCGCTTAAGATCCCATTCTGGTGCATGTATTTTCGTCTTTGGCAATCTCGTATTCTGGTCTAGCAAACGCCAAACTCTTACTGCCAAAAGCACCATGGAAGCTGAACTCATCGCCGCCAGCGCAGCCGCCGATGAATGTCACTGGTTCCACAAACTCTTCTCCTCTCACCCTTATTTGTTTTCACGTGATCAAGCTCACGCTATCCCCCTGCTTATTGATAACGCTAGCGCATTGCATGTCGCTGATCACCCTAAAGTCAGTGCTCCCTCTCGTCATATCAACTTACAAGAATTTCGTATTCGTGACTACCATGCCAACTCGGTCATTCGTCCTCTCTGGTGTTCTACTCACTACCAGGTCGCTGATCACTTTCCCAAGCTTCTTCCACGCAATTTATTCCACAAGTTCAAAAACGCCTACGGTGTTCACTCTACATCATCTTCACCCCCATCACATCAAGTTACTTTTTTTAGTTAGTTAGTTACTACTCTTCCACCGTACGACTCTGTCCAGAACACTCTCTATGTTCTTGTCGATGGTAAGACGCTTCCTGCTTAGTTTGATCCAGATTTCGCTCACCGAGTTCAATCTGTGAGGGGCGTAGAGATAGAAAATTTGAATTAGAGTTAGTACCCCCTATTCTAGGGTTGGTTCCCTTAACTTTAGCACCTTTTGATTTCAGAAAACGCTGTGTTATTCACACCGGCTGTCCTCGTTTTAGGAGACTTATCTCCGCCCGTCAGGCACATCCCTCATACCCCACAAACCCACCCACATCCTTCATGCTCCCCACACACACACCCCTCTTAGCAGTCGACATTTAAAGACAGATTCGAGGGCAGACTACCACTGCCCATCGCTCTGCTGAAGGGTAACACAGTTGAAATTACTGTTCTCTAATGGCTCAAGAGAAAGCAGCGGAAGGAGAATGGTGGTGATGTGTGTGTGGCTTAGGATGGAGAGTTGGAGTAGGCAGCTTGTCGCGGGGACTTGGAAGGTTGAGTCAAAGATGTTACACCTCTGAAATTATTGACAAGTGCACCTGAAGGGAAAGATTTCGGTAGAAGTGTGGACATAGGAGATATCGCCGAGGAAGGCTTAGCTTCAAGCTGGTCCAACATAATTTAATCGGACTCGTTGATGGGTTGGACGTCGTCGCCATCACTCGGAGGATCATTTTCCAGTGTTGAAGAGGAGTTGTTATACTGAGATGAGCAATGTCGGGAACCAAGCGGTAAGTAAGGGCTAGAAGGCGATCCAGAACTTGGGACATGAGGTCGCCTAGCTGCAAGTCATCTAGTCGAACCTCGGAAAAGGGACGAGACAAAGGGATCATGTAGAAGTTCAGTAGCATCTGGTTGCAGAGAGGGAAGCCGAAGGGGAGCATATGATAATGCCGAAGTTGAAGGAGTTGGGCGTCTGGAATTGATCCCTTGTTGTTGTCTGGGGATAATTGTTTGATCTTCTGGGCTTGCCTTTCGGTCAGGGCCTGAAGCACATCGATTCGTTGAGTGAGTGCATTTGAGTGCACTGACTTTAGCGGTTCGTGCATCAAAGTAAGCTTGTGGGGTAAATGATGTGGTTGGAGGAGAACACGGGGGTTGGGATACAACAGCGGATGAGCCACCTGTTGATTGGTCCCGATAGTTTAACGACATTTCGGTCACATCAGTAATCTCAGCGTAGAGCTGAGGAAACTTGCTGGACAACAACTTGAGAAATCACGAGCATCATCATCTGAGAAATGAGAGGATCTCGTTTCGTCGATGATAGACGGAGGCCGTTCGTCACTAGGCATGGAAGTATAGGTTATGATGTGACGAATAAGGGCCTGCGCAAGGATTTCAAGTACTGTCGGATATAGCGAAGCTTTAATCAGCGAGTAGCGGGTAAGATGGGCACGAGCAATTGTTACCAGTATGGATAGGTGCTCTTAATGCATCAAGTTAGGTTAAGGTTAAGGGCCAGAGTAGATTGGTTTGAGTCACTCGACGTTGGTGATGCAGTATGATATCCGTGGGCAGATCGGATTGCGGCGAGATATGTTTTAGTATTAGAGTCTTGAGGTCTGTGGGAACGTAATACGTTCTGATAATTGTTGCACGAAGATGACCAGCAGGCCATATTACGCACGGTGGGTGATATAACGTGTAGTTGCGCGCCATGATTAGTACACTGCCCTTAGCGTGATCGGTATTTATGCACGCACAGCAGATGAGAGCAGCGACCACAGACGCAGGCAAATAGCTTTTGTCCAGATACTCTTGGCTAGACAAATGGTCAGTGACTGCAGTCGGTGGTACGGAAGATATCTTCTTCCGATAGATGTCCGTGCTTAAGTGTTTCGGGACACCATCGATGAAGCAGGTTGAATAGTAGTGATTGACTAGTACATTCTCTTTCTTTGATCCACGTGAGCAAACGGTAGCCTTAATTGCTGGGGTAGAGAGCGAGGGAAGCCACAATTGGAGCACGCATGGACAGTAAAGCGGACAACTCTAAGAACGATAAAGGATCATCGGGAGCATAGATAGAACCCACGGCATCGTGCAGGTCCACGTGCGTAAAGGATGTAAGAAATTGAGTGACTGGGACACGGAAGGTCTCGATTACAGGGAGACCATTTTGGAAATCAGTGAAGCTGAAGGCGAGGCAGTCTGCGAAGGTAATGGGCATTGGTTTATCTTGACTCTTGACAGCGGAACTAGCCGCGCGACTAAGTATGAGAGATGAACAGGATGATATGAGTGAAGCCACTCCATTCAGAGGGAATAGTGGCATAGCCTCCATCACATGCCCAGACTTCACCTGGTTGGTGAGTTTGCTCGAAATTGGGCTTGGTTTGGTTATGATGGTCATGGCGGTGACGTTTGTTATGACAGATGCAATCGATGCAGATATCCCTGTATGGGATGTCAGAGGCAGTGAAAACAGGACGTGTAAATACGTCCGGGGCATTTGCTGCAACGTCGTCAGGGCAATGATGCGTCTGATGGAAACGATTGGCCCGTTCTTTAGCATTTTGATGCTCCACTGTGCCATGCGGTAGAGACTTGCGAGGAATCGATATTACGGGTATGTGCTTCTTCCAACGTACGCTGAATTTAAGCTCAGTACGTGGATCTAAGGAGGGTACATCTCCGTCATCGGTGGAGTCCGCGTCAAAATGCTCATTTCATCTGAGACTGCCGAAGCAAGTGCATCTTCAGGTACATTTCCTGAGGAGCGGTAGTTTAGCGACATTTCGGTCCAGCTTCGGTTAGAGATATGGCTCACGAATGCGCCTGCTTGAGAATGGTATCAGGACTGTGACTGAAGGGAGACAGTTCGCGAGTGAGAAAGGTAGACATATATGTCTTCTTCAGAATTGCAGTATCATGTCGAAAGTTAGGTTCCAACATAAGGGGCTTCATGTCGAAAACTATACGACAGAGATGTGTATAAAGAGTATGGTAGGTACCAGCCGGCAGGGCATTGCTGAGAAGATCGCAACAAAGATCACTCTTGAGGGAAAGCAAGAAAGATTCTCGAGGACGAGTATGGTTATTGGTTCTGATGAGCTCAGGGCGCGTTGGATATCGGAGCTTTCCATTTCGTGGATCGAGTAAGATGATGTTGGCATATCCACGTATGGTGGGCAAAGCGGGATGCGCTGAGTGGATTTTAGAGCCAAGCTTGCGATCACTGTTCCGCAAATAGCCAAGATAGCGACTATGAGACAGGTGATAGTCTTCTAGGTCAAAATGCTTGTCCTTAGAAGAAAATTGGTTGTGGGTTGAATAGTAGGCGACACGGTGCGGCATAACAACGTCACATTGAGTGAGAAGATTTCGAATGGCAAGAAGGTTGCCGCGAGCAGTGTCGACCTGGGGAAAGGCCTGAACAAGCCGAAGGTTGCCTTGGAACAAACGAATAGACTTGTCGGCTGGATTGTCGGAGGCTGTGAGCGTGTACGTGGATCCAAATGGATCAATAGAGGCCGTGTATTTATTGGCCTTGTTCTCAACTAGGAGGTTACCTTCAGAGTGTTTACCACCAGAGACAAAATGGATGTTGTAGTTGGATGATGAGTTTGTAAGGAATAACCTGTTTTGCTCTGTGATCCTGGACCGGCTCCTGCCGGACCAGCCTGGCTCCCATGCCCGGGAGAGGTCCGAAGTTTGTTAGTTAGTTAGCCTGTGTGCAGGTTGGTTAGTTTCGAAAATCGTGACGTATGAGGACACAGGAGTAGGTGAGTTAGGCAAGAGCCTAGCGAACACATTGTAGAGAGTAACAAATGCCTGGAGGCGAACGGGATTAGCTGATCCCTGTAGTGGTTTATTGGAGGTCCGCATGACACCCAAATTGTGGTATGTGCATTTATGATGCGGTTTATGGGTGCTTTGTTCGAGTGCTTGTCGGGAATGAAGCCTGAGGAACAAGAGATTTAAGTTTTCCAGTTCACTCATATTTAACCGAACAGAGCCTGCGCGGGAGTATGGTGGAAATGTTTGAGGTGAAGACACCAGAGGAGGATCAGGGTATAGTCTGATCCAGTTCTTAGCAAGGTCTTTTGATAGCCAGAGAGATTTAGGAACAGCGGTGATATCATCAGCGATGTCCAGAAGCCGTCTTTGGTGTTGATTAGGCCAGGAAAGCATATCATTGTCGCCTGTGTTTTTCCTGCGAGCTACACAGATCCAGCTCTCTCGCGATTGGTAATCTCCGCAGAGATACGCGGGATATCGGTCGACAACGTCAACCGTGGAATCAAGGGTGGCATGGATAGATTGGCCACGAAAACATGATCACGGTGCACCTGTTTATGCGGGGGAGTCATTTCCGCTAGAAGAACGAGGGGCTTGAGCAGCTTGATGACATAAGCATGCTATCAAATAGGGCATCGTCCAGTAGGCTGACCAAGTCGGAAGTTTCGGTGTTCTTCAGAAGATTGCGGTTAGTGCAAGGAGGTGTGACAAACTTGGTTGATCGCTGCTATTAAGCGTAATTGTCAGTTTAGCCTTGTTCCACTCTGGGGCAGAGAGAATAAAGAGGTGACGTGCTTTAACTGGTAGTAAAAAAAAGGCGTAGTCAATTTTGACATAGCCTATTCCAGGGTGATCAGGTAATGGCGTGACTATGTTCTTGGTTAGCATTATATGCGAGTCCTGTTGTTGACCTGTAGCAGTTTGGACAACGGGAGCGATTTTAGGATCAATAGGTACAACATGATTGGGAATCGCGAAATCAAATGTTGTCATCAAGGATATTGATGCGCACCTGTCTAGGTCGAGGAATTCATAGTGAAGTTTGAGGTTAAGCTCCCTCATATACTTGGTTAAAAAGGCATTCTCGCTATGGACACTGGTAGAAGGAATGCTCGCTGCAAACAAACTAGATTGACTCATGAGCTTTGATGTGACAATTACTCCGGTGAAGGAGACAGGGGCTACCGGGGGAGTCGGTTCCCCATTGTCAGCACCTAAGCCGTTCTCAATATCGAATGGCGAAAGTCCAGTGTTCGTAGCTTGAGTTGGAGAAGGGCTGTTCGACTGCACCGCAGCTTGAGCAGTGCTGTGACGGCACATAGCTGCTGTCACATGAGACAAAAGCTGATTTAGCTGCTCCGGAGAAAGCTGGGCAATGGCTGCTTCAGTGAAGTTTACCGACTCAGTTGGAGCAGAAGTGGCGTTAGTGGGACCTTCAAAGCCAGCAGACTTAGTAGAAGTGGCTCAGAAGCAGTAGGTTGTTCTGGCCCATAGTTTAACGACGTTTCGGTCGAAAGCAGATGTGTGTGGACATCACGTATAATGTCTTCGGCATACCGAAGCTGATCGTTAATGCGAAGAACTTCAGTGTTATCGTCCGAAGCGGTAGTCAAGATCATGGCAGCAGAATGTAGTAACGTCTCAAACAGCTTATTAATTTTTTCTTGCAGTTGCGCCGTGGTCGCGTTCTGCAAAGTATGCTGAGAGAGTTTCCTGCATTGATCCTTAAGGGCATGCATAGTATGCTTCGTGCGATCGAGCAGTTTCATGTCAGATCGAGCAGAGCGATCGAAGGTTCGTGCGTACACAGGTCGATCGTTGGATTGACCAGAACCACGTGGTTTGGTAACATACGAATCACCAGTGCGATAGTAACTCAGATCATTGCGAGAGAAGGGTTGACTGGCGTCCTTAGTGTTTCGGAGGCGTCTGGCATTGAACCGAGGTTTAGAAGGTCCAGAGGCTGCGGCAGTAAGTGAAGCGAACACATGGGCAGCATGGTCAAGCTCAGAGTCAGTGGTATCCAGCAGCTGAGTTAGTAGGGCCTTTGGTTTTTGATGTGTTGACAAACCTCAACATAAGGAATCCAGGAGACAGGAGCTTCAATGCGGCTTTTGTCTTCAGCGTTATTGGAGACGGAATTGTAGAGATCGAGCGCGAATTCTAAGACATGGGATGAGTTAGGCGGGTGGCAAAATCTGTCAGCTACAGGTTGAGCTCTTGGTGATGTGCGTGTCTCGTAGATAGCGCACCATTCGACCCAACCTCTGTCGTATCTGTTATTGCTGGTGCAGTTGGCGAAGTGTCTATATACCTCATCGTGCACCTTCCTGCAAAGAGTAGCTTCATAGAAGTGGAGATTAGTTTCTTCTTGGTTGAGTTGGTACGAAAGGTGACTGAAAGACTGCACACATTCAATAAAGACATGTACATGCCAGTTAGGATTGTAAACGACAGCGTTAAATTGCTGTTTTAGGTACGCGACATCGTTAGAGGCAAAAGTTTCATAGAAGTCAAATGCTATAAGCTTGATAGCGCGCGTTTCGTTAGGTAGATGGTGTTTGTTATTCACGTTTGTTGTGGCTTGCCAGGCCGCGAGAGTAGGTTTGTTAATACTCTCGTGATTGAAATAAGTATACAGGAAAGTTGCATACGTATTTTGGTAAGTATGCCAGTCGGCATGTGTTAAAGCAAACATGGACACTCGCGCATTGATTCTGCCATCAAGGCAAGTTCGCGAGGATGGGTGAGGTTAAGGTTGCGTTCACCCTCCTTAAAGCGATCGTTAATTTCTGGGCGAACCGTACGTACTTCATTCTCATAGCAGACAGTGGCCAACTGTGCTACTTCAGGATCAGGAAGACGTGGGAGCGCTTCAGCAGTGAAATACCAGACCTGGTATTCAGGAGGCAAATCTTCAACTGAACCGAGATTAAGTTCTGCCACTCTGGCGTTTTGCCAGTCCAGGAAGACCCGGCCAAGAATCCTATTGAGCAGGACTTCATGGTCAGCGCAGGACCTTGTGTAGGCTTCATACGAGTCGTACTCGAAGAGGGCGTCGGCACGATGGGATCTTAACATCTGCGATTCCCCTCATGAAATTCAACGATGGGTGCCTCAAGCTTGAGAATATCAGCACCCGTGACTGTTTTGGGTGCGACTCTTGCTGCTCGTTCTGCCATGAGAACAGTGACGTGAACCTGTGGGTTCTGCCAGAGCAGAGTTGACGACCTCTAGACATTCTAGGGGGCTCTGTCTATCGGAAGTCTATGTACACTCATCGGTTACACGACGGAAGATGCATATATGGCAACTGTACAAACTGCGATTCCAGTCAGTGTGAAGGTCAGCACTGACAGGCAGTTGTGGGTATTTTTTGCTCTTCTAATGAAAGGGCTGTTAGTGCATCATCGTGGAGTGTCGAAGTGGACATACCCAAAATATGCGCGCGTGCAACCAACAGTCTAACAGAATACACGCACGCCAACATTCTCACGACAACACGATGACATATAAACAAGCACACAAAGTTAAGCAGCCTTAACGTGTGCGGTGTAGCTATGTACAACCCATATTAAGCATATACAAACTAGCGTGTTGCACGTCGAGGCTAGACTGGCGCGGTAACAGTCCAATACCCAACAGTTACGTGCATGCAACACATGATTCTTCCGGACCCGCTGGGCCCATAATCTGCAGAGTATTCCGCGATGCAGTGTATAAAGTCACAGAAGAACCATCGCGTCTCACCGTGAGAGTCTGGCAGGTTAAGTCCAGGGAACAGGCTAATTCCCCTAGCCTCAGCACACGACAGACGACACATAGGACAACACCTAGGTTAACATGTAATCCTACGTACCTACGGGACGCGCTAGACCATGATGATAAGCATGAGCACAGATCAGAGGACTATTGGGATTGTGTAAAAGGGGAAGAAGAAGGGTTAGGAGGAGATCGCGTTCTCAACGGACGGAACAAGGGTAGGAGTCAGGAGGTGGGCGGTGGCTGCACCGTCTTCGACATACTGGAGGCCCGCTAAAAGGAGACGGTCACGCTCACGGTGCACCGTGATGGATAATATATATATATAGGCGCGTTTTCTGAGCCGACGTGGCTGCCGCGAGGGAAGGAGCACCCTCCTCGAGGCCAGTGTTGATGCCAATTTGACGGGTAGCCCGGTGGAGAAGGCCATGTAGGTTGTCACTACCCTCCGCGAAATTACCAACTACAAACCCCAGCACGGGCGAGGCGGTCCCGCAAGGCAGGTTAGTCTTTCAACCAAAGGATTAGGGGCTAGCACACGAGAAGAATCTGATTGGGTCGATGTGGCTGCATTGCCTTGCGCTTGCGCATTTCGCCCAGGCGGCGCCTCATCGCGCGTGGACTATTGAGTCATGGAGGGTGGTCGATTACGACTGGGAGGCCTTGAATACGACGCGGGCGGCGGCGGTGGCGAGCGGGGTGTTTACTCCGTCGCACAACGCGGTGACGGGGATCAAAGTGTGGCGAGATCGGGTGTTTGTGACGGTCCCGCGGTGGATGACGGGCGTGCCGTCGACGTTGAATCAGGTTGTCGACGGCGCGCTGCGGCCTTTGCCGGTGAACGTGTCGTACGTGCAGTCGATGGAGATTGACCTCGAAGGTCGAATGTGGATCGTGGACGTGGGACGCAAATATTTTCACGACGATTCGGTGCCCACGGTCAACGGCCCCGCGCGCCTGGTACTCTTCGACCTCTCCACTGACTCGGTCGTCGACATCTTCGAGTTCCCCGACAGCGTCGTGCCGTACAACTCGTCGTTCCTCAACGACATCGCCCTAACGGGAAACGAGACGGCGGTCATATCCGACGCGGGCGGCGACGGCGCGCTAGTCGTCCTCGACCTCGCTGCTCGTACAACCTTCCGTTTCGTCGACAAATCGACCTCCGCCGAGGCGGACGTCACCTTCGTCATCGGCGGCGTGGACTACGGCAACCAGACGTTCACGACGCCCACGGATGGCATCGCCTACAATCCCTGCGACGACCACGTCTACTACTGCGCCCTCCAGGGTCTTACCTTGTTCAAAGTCCCGCGCGCCGCGCTCTTTTCCTTCGACGTCGATACCGCCGCCGCTTCCGTTTCGATCGCTGCCCGCAAGACCTCGCCCGCGGACGGCATGACCTTCGCTGCCAATGGTCGCCTCTTCACCGGGGGTATCACCGACCCCGACGATACCGTCTACTTTTTTGACTTTGGGATCTCGCGCCGCGATAATTTTCCCATCTACGACGATTCCAACAATGTCCTGGCCCGCCGCCAATGGTGGGCAGACACTTTTGCCTTTAACGACACGGATCTCTTCTGGACCACAAACCATCTCGACCAGTTTCTGACGTCCACCATGGACTTTGGCCCCGCAAGCTCCCCGAACTTCGAGATCCACCGAGCCAACGTCGGCAGCCCTTCATATCTTCATGGCTGCTCCCTATAACTAATCGCGTCTTGCGCCTTGGGAGTAAAATTCCTCTACCTGCCCCAGGTACCGTAGGTGTCCCATTCATGGCGGCCGAGGGACGCAGAAGGAAACGTTAACGACGAGATGGTTGTCATTCAAATCGCGGTCTCCGCGTCGAACGGCGACAGGCGTCAAATCTCCCCGACGCTCCTTGCGGCACCCCACGTCTCTTTCCCAGTGATTCTGATCCTGCTCGCTACGGCGCTGGGATCAGCCTACAACCCACGCACTGTGCTGGCCCATAGCCTGGCATAGGGAGCTTTGTAAATATAGTTTAGTTGTTCAAACCCGTCAAAAATGCCACTAACAGGTGGCCCGGCGTGCAGGTGCGTCTCTGCGAACTTGCTATGCGTCCGGATCTCGACTTCAAAGACCCACTCCAAGTCGCCGGATGCAAGGTTGGTGGCCAGGCCGTCGTCGTCGTGGACAACTCGGCCGCTATTCTGCCGGCGACACTCGTTGTAATCGACCACCCCAAGTTTCTCAAAAGCTTCTCACGAAAACAGGATGTCGAGAGCAGGCGCATGGCCCTGTGACCATTGCTGCCACCCGAAGATTCTTTGGAGAACGTGGTTCGCGCCGTACATGGCGTGGGCCGATTCGGTGTTTTCGATTTTATTTCAAAAAATGTGAGCTTGGTGCGTGCGCGGTGACGTTTAAATTATCGTCGACGCGAACAAGCGCCATTATGTTTTTTTTTTGTTTGTCTGTCGCATGCGAGGATTGCGCAGCATTTCCACACCTTTCCAAAGGCCGAGACGCAGCCAAGCTCATCATCAAGGTCCTGAACAAATTTTGTTGCTCGGTGGTGAAGATGGCGAGATCAAAAGTGAAAGCTCGCCGGAATTAAAAAGAAGGTTCCCGACACGAGTCGCCCCGCGCAGATCCCGACCGACCGCATGGACGCCCTTCGATCGGCCAAAAGCGCCCTGGTTTCACGCCACGAACCCTGTGCGAAGATCTCGGCTTCCGGTCTGCTCCCTAGGTTTACTAAGGGAGCGCACCCTCCTCACGAATTCACAATCCACATCAAAACATAGTCGAGTGAGCGAGCGAGCGAGCGAGCGACGGTGAAAAAAAAGTAGCGGCCTTAACGAGAGCGCCAAGGCGCGACACATCCACCCACCAAAAACGCGCAACTATTGAGAAGAGCTCGTGATAGATCAGTCGTCGCTCAGCCAAGACGAAATTCGAGGTTGTCGAGATGGCGATTCGCGGCGGCTTGCTCGACGAAGGTGAGGTGTCTAACGATGGCGAAGTCGGTGCCGGCGACGACCTCGAGCTTGACGGCGGTGGCCTCTCGACTGGTGGGGCCATCCCTCGGAGTCGTCGTGAGGTTAAAGACGAACTCAGTGAGGTCGTCGTTGGCGGCAGCGCGGGACTGGCGCTGGTCGGCCCAACCGTCCTCCTTAAGCCTCCAGTGGAGCTTGAGGGCGTGGACGCCAGTGCAGTAGACCATCACCTTCCAAAGGATAATGGCGCGCCTGAAGTGGAAGCCGAGGAGCTGGGGGTAGAGCCCCGAGGAGACCCAAAACGTTGTCGAAGACCGGTCGACGACGCTGCTGACGGGATGTCGGGGATCGAACGAGCTCCCCCAAAGTTGCTTGATCTCGTGTCGGTCGAGCTCGTCCTCAATGGAGTCATTCGACCCGACCGAGCTCACGCTCGACGTCTCTTTTTTGCTGCTCACTAGTGCGGCAACGTTGCCGCGCACCTTGCTCGACAGGGGTCGGATCGACTGCCTCGACTCGGGAATCGTCTTCATAACCCGTACGATCTGGCGCACGGGTCGAGCGCTCCAGGGACGCACCGAGCTCTTGCGGGCCCCAACATCGCGCCTGCTGATGCGATCGATCTCGTGCTGGAGCGACGACCGCCGCTCGCCTTTGGCCGACGAGCACAAGCGTTGGAGCTCGCGGAGTTCGACGGCCTGCCTGTCTTCGCCAGAACGCGCAGATGGAAGGCTATGGCCCGAATCCAGCACAAGCTCCACGCGGCTCTGCGACCTCTCACCCATCACTCCTGCTGCGCGCTCAGCCTCGACCATCGTACGCGCTGCTGATTACGTCATCATAGGGGTTAGAGATTACGTCATAATGGGGGTTATTAGGCAGCAAGGTTTGTGACCGACCCCCTTCGTTGCATGCAGCAAAGGCATAGCACAATGACTTGTTGGACGACGCCCACCCATCCATTGGACGCCGCGGCAACACCACCTGAACAACATCCCCACTTCCGCCTTCTTCCAGGGACGTCCCCCCTCATGTTCCCGCGCAACGCACAAAAAACCTTAATTATGTAATATAAGTTAGCCCCGCAAGTACACCCCCCCTTCTTCGCAGTCGTGGGCGTGGTCTCGAGGCCCTCGATGAACTACTTGTCTGATCAGGGCGCCACTGGCGCTTGGTTCAACGGTGTGTGCTCAAAGGTCTTGTGCGTTGTGGCCGCCGTGGGTCGAGGGCGCTGCTATCTCTGCCGCGCGACACTGAACCTGGAATCCTGTCGGGACTCGGATCCCGCTTCCGTGTCCTCCCCGAACGTCACGTGCTGGTAAATGACGTTCCCGAAGTCTACGCCCACCCGCCACGGCGCGACTCCTGCAATGTCTGCGGCGGCCTACTGTGGCGACTCTCCTCGCGTGCAGCTTCGCAGCGACTCCATGTACCTGAAGCTTCCTTCGATCTTCGGAACCAGACTCGCTGCTCTCTACGCTCATGTCGAGCGCGCCCTCATTCGTTTTTTGTCTTCCAGTCGCATGAGGCAATGATGTGGCGTTACCGCAACGCCGCCAACCCCCGTCCGCGCCAATTTTGTTGAAGTCTGCTTATCGACTTGGCCCCCTCCTTACTTAATCCTCGTGTATTCTCAGTTCGCCCTCGTCGCGGACATTTCACTTAGGACGTGTCCTGTCCTTTCGGATTCCCTCATGTCTTTACCTCGTCGCATCGACGTCGTCCCCGTACTCCTTCCTCCGTGGTGGTTCTATACTTTCCGCCTCCAAATTGCGGTATCCCGCCACTGCTAAGCATGCGCGCCACCCTGCACCTTCCACCGGAAGTTCTCCAGCGCAACCCGCAATGGCGCAGTGCCTAATTATTGGTGCTCTTTTCATCGCCGCCGCTTTTGGTTGGTTACGTCCCCAGGATGTACCCGCTGGCTGGCTGGCCATAAAGTTTTCTTTTTTATTAAACGAGGACTGGCAGAGCAAGTGCGAATACCGCCAAGTCAGCGGTCACGCCATGCATTCCTCATTCCATAACGGTCCGTGCCTAGGCGCGTTGTATGGCGCGACAAGATCCTACGCGCCAGGGGTGGTCTGGGAAACCATGGTTAAGATTCGATATACCGACAGTGGTTTGTCGACGTCGACGAGTGAGCGTCGGAGAGTTCGGAGTCGGAGTGGCAATAATTGGGAGGCATTGCGTCCAAGTACCGCTCCAGACACCCTCTTGTTAGTCAAGCCTACCTCTCCGCTCGGGAAGCTCCTGACATAAATGCCACCACCAACACGGAATGGTGGTAGGGTCGGATAAGAAAACGAGACTAGCCCGCGCCGCAACGACGGGTCCTACAACGAGTGGGCTTTTCCCTTTTTTTGCGTGAGGGGACGAAAGGATGCCGACTTCACTATGGGGACTAGTTCCATCGCGACGATCTCGCGGCGTGGCGGCACATACTGCTTGAGTACAAATGAACATAGCTCAGCGATCCGTTGAGTATGTCTTAGTACAAACTGAAACATAGTTAACGGCTCGTACGAACTTTCTTATCCGACCCTGATGGTGGCCGCCGCAATGTGCCCATCTCCTTATCTGGGCCCCAACAACATAACGGTCGTGTCTTTTTCGGCCATTTGAAAACCACACATACATCGTGAAAACGAGAAAAACGAAAAACACATCATAGAATTTCAAAAACTTCAATGCCGCGTTCTATGACTCTCTCTCGGCAATTCTAATTGACCAAGCGCCGCCCATTCACGAACTTGCGACGAATTTAGCCTGTCTGTGCTTGCCCATTACAAAAAGCCACCCTGGCCCGAACTCCCAACCAAGGGCTTCGCCGAAGGTAGCAACAGACACCACGATTGTCATTGCCATGGCCGCACGAGAGTCGCCACCATCGGGGTCTCTCTCTTCGAAAATCAGGTTGGGTTCGTCGATGAGCCCGCCCGACGCAGAAAAGACAACGTATGCGTGCCTAGGCTGATCCTAGGCTCATGCGTTGTTGTTGTTGCACAATTCCGAAAGTCGCATCGCGGGACGGGGAAATAAATAATATCAAGCCGCATTGAAGAGATGTGGTGAGCTGGTTATTAAAATACGGCGCAGCCGGGGTTTTTGTTACGGCAACAACAACAAGGCCCGTGAGGAGGTGTGTTCGGGAAGCGCACGTGCTCAGAGGGAGGGACCACAACCGTGCGCTGAAACACGACGTGCTCAAGCGTTCAAGTTATGATGATGTTACGACACGAGATCAAACGACGGACGGGCCAGATTTGCAAGTATAGTATGACATTATCCGTTAAAGAATGGATAATGAAAAATGCGAACGCAACATACACAGGAAACTTTGATATGAGGGAGCGTGCTATGAGGGATCATCCTTATTCAACACAAGTCTTCATCGACAGAAAACACACGTCACCGTCGCATCTGGGTGCACCTTGGCGCAGATCACACACAGAACAAAATGTCCGCAGGGTGGAAAGACGCAAACGCGCGGCGTGTTGAAGCACATGATACAAGTGCGTAGTCCGTCGAAGACAGCGCGCATCGCCAACGTCTGGGTGAGGGCCTCATTCTTCTCGTGCTCCAGCATCGCCACTTTTCGTTGCAGCTCTCCGACAACCGGCTCAGTAGGGGGTTGACGTGCTGTCAGCTCAGGTCCGGATTCACACGCTGTCGCGCAAAACATGGGTGGCGGCGACGTGAGCGGCGGCGCCGCGACGTGTGTTTTATCCGGTTGTAGTTGCTGGAACACAGCAGAATGCTTTATTCTGGAGCCGCCGCTGTGTTGAGTGATAGGCTGGGGCCGTGGCAAATCGGCAGCGTGCTTTGGCAACAGGGTCGGAATTTTTTCTGGCACCCGGCGTTTTTTGTTTTTTTCCTTGGTGGCGGTGTCGTCGTCGTCATCTTCTTCGTCGTCGTCATCTTCGGCGTCGTCATCTTCGGCGTCGTCATCTTCGGCGTCCCGAGCGCTCGTGCGGAGCTTCTTGGCGGACAACTTGTTTCCGCGAAGGGACAAGAGCGCCTCGGCGTCAATCATCTCCGACCACTTAACCAAGTTTTGCCTTGGCACGGGAGCTGGGAAGTCTCGCTCGTTGCTCCCGGTAACGAGCCCGATGTCGTGCGGGAAGTCGTTGACATTGATTGGGTGCGTCGATTGATGCGGCGAGAAGTTTGGGTTGGCTCGATTGTGACGATTCAGCCGAAACGGGTCTTGTCGGGCGGCGATTTGCTGATGGGCAGCGAGGTGCCGCTGCTGCTGCTGCTGCCGCTGCTGTTGCTGCTGGGAGAGATACTGATGCTGCTGCTGTCGAAAACACTGGCGCGCTCGCTGCTGCTCGAGGTGGGGAAATTTCTGGAGTTGGCTTTGCTCGGGCGGGATGCGCGGCGTGGGATTCTGAAGCAATGGACGCTGGCGCACGCAGCTCGGGGACATCCAGGAGACGGTGTCGCTTGCGTTGTTCGTCTGTTGCCGCGCGGGCATCCGCGGCTGATCCGACTGCTGGTGGTGGTGGTTGTGGTGTAGTATATGATGGTCATGGGTCTCGCGGATGAGGGCGGCTTGCTGCTGTTGGTGAATTGGGCCGGTGATCACGCTGACTTCTGGTGTCATAGGTTGGGTGAGAACGACCGCCGTGCTGTTGGGGGAACTTTCCGAATTCGCCGGCGTCTTGCGCTCTCGCGGGCGGAGCTCGAGCA
Organism: Chrysophaeum taylorii; assembly: GCA_029834535.1. NCBI lineage: Eukaryota > Pelagophyceae > Pelagomonadales > Pelagomonadaceae > Chrysophaeum > Chrysophaeum taylorii. The sequence continues at coordinate 34,526 of JAQMWT010000470.1, read as the reverse complement.
AAGCTTGAATGGTCCTCACTTTTTCGCCCTGGACCCTGACGTAGCGGGTGTACGTCGCGTTTGGCTCTTCGAGCTTGTTGAACCCGAACTGTGGTAACCGGGGTAAGGAGATTTTGAGAGAACGACGCACGTTGTTGAGCTGCCGGATGAACGAGTTGTAGTTTCCGTGGCGAAAGTAAGTCGTGAGCTTTTTCTGCGCTCGGCGCTCTGTGCGAGTAAAACTCAGTACGTGCCTCGAGTAGCTTGGGGTCATGGATTACGACATCACCTACAACAAGGCACAAAACCGCGCATGAGGCGCAAGAGAGCGACGCCGTGCGCACCGTCTTGCCACTCGATGTAGTCCGGCAAGTCCTAAGCGTGGCGTAACACAGGCGATCACAACACAACACGATGCAACATACGCGGAACATCTGGACAAGACTGCCCAGAAAGGGAACGGGGATCTTCGGGTCGCGCTGCTTGTACTTGCGCTTCCTCTTCACCGGGCGGGCGTTGTCCTGGCCGTACACCGCGTCCCGCGGGATGAGGGGTTGCTGCGACGTGAGAGGCATCGGTGCGACGCCCTCAAGGAGGAACGGCGGGAAAACTTGATGCAACTCATATTGAGTGGCGGCTACAACACCGGCGGCCTGAGCGGCGGCGAGAGCTTCGGAGGAGCGCAGTCCCGCCAGTGGCGCGTCGGCCCACTGCGGGCCCCAGAATCTGGCGGCAGACCTAATTTCCAGGCCTAGGTCTTGCATCGTAAGCACTGGTTTCGCGTATTACCGAATACGAAAAGCGCTGCCACACGACGTACGCTCAAATTGAGTCAAATATAAAAAATTCATTTTCCCTCATCTCCCATGTAAAATACTAGTAACTGTTCCGCCCAAGGAATTTCCGGATCCTCCGCAGTGGCGTAAATTTCCGTTCGTCGCACCTCGATAATAACCGTCGAGTCGTCACGGTCGGGGCTAGGGGGCTAGTCTCTCGAGTGCTCGACGACTCGATGTGTGCGGCGATGAAGATGTGAACCGCGAACTCGTCTGGGGGGAAGTCACACGCATCCGAGTCCGTCCCCAAGCACGCGCTATATTTCCCTCTGATATATCTGAAGGAACGTGTGTTGTGAGTCACGCGTTCACGGAGGGGTCTTGGCGCTGGCAACGGGAGCAGTTGGCAAGTAGGCACCCTACGAGGTCACCCCGCCCCGTAAGTCTTACCGCAAGGTCGAGTTTGAGATTGAAGTCACCGGCTGTAGAGTCGTCCTTAACCTCGTGGTGCGCCATAAATGAAAGACGACGACCTCGACGTTGAGGCCAACTGCTGGGAAAATAGCAGCTTCACACCACCATTTGGACCCCGTTCACGAAGCTTGCCGATGTCGTTTGGGTATGCGCCACGCCGTATCGTGTTGTATCATTGATGCGTCGCGTGTTCAGGATGTGACTCTCGGCTTTGGAAGCTGCTGCTCGGTACTAAGCCACGTGTCGAGGAGAGTCGAAGTCCTCGAAAATGCATTTGGCGCTCTCCTTCGTGTAATGCCTTTTCTAGTATTAGTAGTGGTGCTAGTAGTGGTGTTTGTCAGTATGCACCGCACTCTCCCACTTATCGTAAATCTCTTAGTCACGGCTTTGTGAAGAGACTTGTTGAGATCGAAGACCCTTTCAATAATCTCATTCCCCACCACGGCTGTTTCCTCACAGAAGTTCTTGATATCAAATGACAAAAATACAATACTCTACCTCTTCGCGCAAAAGTCGCGTCCCACCAAGAGCAACTTCAATTTCGGTGTTAAGTCGCCGTTACGCCAGTTACCGTTACGGGAAATCATTATTTCAGCATTATCCACAAAAGTGCAAGTGTGTTGTTTCAAGCTTATGCGCACGTCCATTTCTCAAAAGGTGTCATCACGTCCCCGCCTGGTGTCAGGAGGTTTGTGTGATCTGACCCGGAGCCGCGCTAGGCGCAAGGCCTCCAAGCTGCGGCTCAAGGCCGAGCTTAAAGTGAAGGTGCGGCACGGGACCAGTCACGCGAGAGTGATAAAGTCAGATTGGATGAATCTGTCAGAGGATATGTTGGAGGAGGAGACGCTCCAAAGTGCAAGACCCCGGTGCTCAAGGGTGCTCATGCCCTCATCGAGTTGCCACGTCGTATGTATGTGAGCGCGTGCTCGACAGTATTCGTTCTCCTTCAGCCTCGCTCACCGCATCCATTGATTCCATGGTTTCGTGCGTTGTGGGCGCCGCGGGCTGTGGGTGTGGTTGCTTTTACCGTTCTTCGCCTCGCTGGCGAGGGTGGTGGCGACACTGTACCTAGTCCCGGGAATACTCTGATTTCGTCTGCACTCTGATCCCGCGAACATTGCGTGCTGATGCCTGACGTTCCCGGGCTCTACATCCACACGACGGCGCGACCGTGCAATGTCTGTGGCGGCCTACTGTGCGGACACGGCGATCGATTACCTCCCATGGAGCACCACAGCAGCGGTTCCGCGTACGAGTAGGTTCCAGACCGCGCAGTTTGCGGCAACATTCGCTTGAGTTTGCACGTAGCGCGCGCGTGCCAACGAAGGAGGTCGCGCTACGCCGACGACGCTCGCAGCCGCTATCTTTAGTGATCTCCGGCTCGCTTTCACGACTGCTTTGTCTTCGCGTTTTTTCCGTTCTTCCAGTCGCACGAGGCGATGATGCGGAACTCCGCCAACAGCATACACCCGCCGCCGACGCCAACGACCTTGAATTCTCCCTCGGTCCCCGCCTTCGCCGCCGTATTCTCAGTTCGGCCTTGCCACAGTCATGTCTCTTCGCATGCGCTCCATCTTTTCGGGTTCCCTCATGTCTCTACTTTGGTACTTTGGACATCGTCTCCAAACTCATACCTTGCGCCGTGGCTCTGCACTTTCTCCCTCCAAGCGGTGGTATCCCGCCACTGCTAAGCATGCGCGCCCCGTGTGCCGCCCTTTTCCCTGCCATTGCCTGTGCCCTCTTGGCTGCTCTTATCCTCGCCACTATTGGTTGGTTGCATCCCCGAAATGCGGGCTGTGGCCGTTAAGTGCGTTGTTTAAGTTAAAGAGGACGTAAGAATGCCATATCGCGACATTGGTCCTGCCATGCTCTGCAACTCACAAACTTCCCGTGTCTCGAAACTCGAGAGCGGAAATTTATTCCGCGCGACCAGGTGCCTGGGGGTTCGAAACAAAGGCTTTTTTTTGAAAGTGCGACTGCTAGAAGGGGACGGACACCGGAGCGAGAAAGCTAAGAGAGTGGTTTTTAAAGTGATTGCTACAAACGGGAGGTTGGATACCACTCCACGGAGGGTTTGGGACACGGAGGGTTGGAGAAAGTAGCAGGCACTAAATGTTTGGGTTTGTCACTCCAATTGTCATAGGTCGACTTCGCGCCTTGAGCGGCGGAAAGTTCGTATGAGGTAATGAGTTCAGATGGGGTGATGATAAGGTAAGTATGGGCAAGGTCCGCTCCGGTTGCGCCTGCTGCAAGTCTCACCTCATTCTAAGTTCGGCCGCCCCTGGCATGGTGGCCAGCAATGTGTGCCCATCACCATTTATCAGCTGCAATTCAGCAGTTAACCTTTGACAATTGAGCCTCACGTCGTACCACAGCCAATGGCTTCAACGCACAAGAGGAAACCAACAGCATAACGGTTGCATCCATGATTCAGTCGTAAAAAATGTGTAAAAAATACAAACACATTATGTTCACTTCTGAGAAAAACGAGAAAGGGATTATGAACTTCAGGGGCTCGATGCGCAGGTTTTTCGTGGCTAATTCTGATTGGGTCAATATGAAAACACCACACATTCACGAACTAACTAACTATTAAACCTACCCGTGCTTGCCATTTGTAAGAGTCACCCGAGCCCGTACTCCCAATCTCGGAGTAACAACCGACGCCATGACTGCTCAAGTTGCTGCTGATGTCAATTGCCATTGACGCACGAGAGTCGCCACCATCGGCATCGGGCCGTCCTCGAAGGTAGGATGGGTTCGTCCAAGAGCCTCTCCATAGCAAGAAATGCAGTACGTGCGTGCCTGAGCTCCCCATCCTAGGCTAGTGCGGGCTTTTTATACTACATTGCGCAATAAGATGATGGAGGAACGAGACTATCGACGATAGGCACACGAGCATGCCGATTTGAAGAGATGAAGGTGACGTCTGGTGAGCTGGTACTTAAGCTACGGCGTAGAAGACTCTGATGTGAAGGCAACGAATAGACTGGGAAGATGTCTTCGTAAAGCGTGCACGTCCGAGAGACCATACAGGTGGGTGGGTACTATGTGCGAGTGAAAGGAGTCGGCAAGAAAGGGTGGAGTAAGCGAGTTGTAGCGTACCAGCAATGGTGAAGTCACGACATGAGGTGGTCAAACGACGGACGCGCGGGAGATGCTGATATTCTATGCGTACGGCATTCTCCATTAAAGAGCGGAAGTTGTAGCTAATAAACATTTGGTAGACATTCGCAGAAAAGGTCGATGAGAGGGAGAGCGCTATGATGGGTGGTCCTTATTCAACATGAGATTTTTACGGCAGAAGAAGCACGTCGTCGCCGCATCCGGGTGCGCCTTCGCACAGCTCAGACACAAAACAAAATGTCCGCAAGGAGAAAACACGCAAACGCGCGGCTTGTTGAAGCACTTGACACAAGTGCGCAGTCCGTCGAAGGTCGCGTGCAAAGCCATGGCCTCGGTGACGGCCTTGTTCTTTTCGTGCTCCAGCAACGCCACTTTGCGTTGCAGCTCGCAGACGACTAGCTTACGCGAGGGATGACTTTCCGTCGGCGTGGTGGCAGATGAGGACGACAGCGTCGTGAGCGGCGGCGCCGTAGCCGGATTTTTTTTTGGTTGCGCTTGTTGAAACAGAGATGGGAGATTTTGTCTGGAGCCGCCGCTCTGCTCAACGACAAGCTGCGGCCGCGACGATTCCACGACGCGATTTGGTTGCAGTGTAGGAGTTTTATCAGGCGGTAGGCAGTGCTGGTTCTTGGCGGCGGTGTCGTCGTCGTCGTTTGACATGTTGTTGACGCGAGCGCTGAAGCGGAGCTTTCCGGCGGACAACTTTTTTCCGCGAAGGGATAAGAGCGCCTCGGCGTCGCAGATCTCCGGCTTAAACGAGGGTCGGGTTGGCACGGGAGCCCGGAAGTCTTGCTGGCTGCTCCCGGTAGCGAAGACGTTGTCGGGCGAGCAATCGTTGACGTCGGTCAGGTGCGTTGATTCAGGCGGCGAGAAGCTGGAATCGATCAGCTGAGCTCGATCGCGACGATTCAACGCGGGGTGGTCTTGCCGGAACCCGATTTGCTGCTGGGAAACGAGGTGCCGCAGCAGCAGCTGCTGCTGCTGGGCTGCAAGTTGGTGGTGGTGTTCGTGTCGACGAGACTGATGCGCTTGCTCCAGCTCGAGGTGTGGAATTTGCCGGAGATGCCTTTGCTTAGATGGGATGCGCGGCGCGGGATTCTGAAGCAACGGATGTTGTCGCAATCGGCTCGGGGACGTCCAGGAGACGGTGTCGCTTGCGTTGTTCGTCTGTTGCCGCGCGGGCATCCGCGGCTGATCCGGCTGCTGTTGCTGCTTTATATGATGGTCATGGATCTGGCGGATGAGGGCGGCTTGCTGCTGTTGTGGAACGGGGACGGTGATCACGCTGACCTCTGGTGTCATAGGTTGGGTGAGGTCGACCGCGGTTTTGCCGTTGGGAAAGCTGTTCGAGCTCGCCGGCGTCTTGCGCTCTCGCGGGCGGAGCTCGAGCAAAGCTTGAATGGTCCTCACTTTTTTGCCCTGGACCCTGACGTAACGAATGTACGTCGCGTTCAAGTCTTCGACCTTGTTGAACCCGAACTGTGGCAACCGGGATAAGGAGATTTTGAGAGAACGACGCACGTTGTTGAGCTGCCGGATGAACGAGTTGTAGTTTCCGTGGCGAAAGTAGGCCGTGAGCTTTTTCTGCGCGCGGCGCTCTGCGCGAGTGGAACGCCGAACGTGCCTCGAGTAGCTTGGGGTCGTAGATTACGACATCACCTACAAAACACAAATTCGTCGAGTGGCGCAAAAAAGGCGACGTCGTGCGCACCGTCTTGCCACTCGATGTAGCCCGGCAAGTCCTTAGCGCAGCATAATCCAGGCGACAACAAATCAACGTACGCGGAACATCTGGACGAGACTGCCCAGAAAGGGAACGGGGATCTTCGGGTCGCGCTGCTTGTACTTGCGCTTCCTCTTCGCCGGGCGGGCGTTGTTCTGGCCGAACACCGCGTCCCTTGAGATGGGGTGGTACTGCGACGTAAGAGATATCGGTGTGCCGCCCTCAAGGAGGAACGGCTGGAAACCTTGGTGCCACTCATACGGAGTGCCGGCGACAATCCCCGCGGCGTGAGCTGCGGCGAGAGCTTCTGAGGAACGCGGTGCCGGTCCCGCCGCTGGTGCGTTGGCCCACCGCGAGCCCCGGCAGTTGGCTGAATTGATTATTTCCTGGCCTTTGTCCTGCATCATATTATTCGCTCGACCTATTCACTTGACGTTATTGAGTATCAGAATACGAAACACTACCATGTGGCGGCGACGCACGCCAAACTGCGGCAAGCATAGAAAACAGATTTCCCCAGAGTTGCCACGGAGTGTAGACTTCCGTTTAGCATCTTAACGGGATAAGATATACGAAAGATAAGAGTCGCCAATGTTGGGGTATTCGTCGCCAATGTTGGGGTATTCATTTGACAACATGTTGACGTCAGGCCTCCCACACTGGCGAGGCGAGTCGTTCCGGTCGTCGCTCGAAATTTTCTCTATGAGGTTAGGCACGAGCTAGGCGTGATGCGCCGTGGCGAATGCCCTGCGTATGGTGCCTACGACGATGCGAATATTTTAATTCGCCTCAATGGGAGTCGCAGCCGAGTCCGTCCCTAGCGCACGTCACATTCCCTTCTATTATCGATAACGGAAGGAAATAGCGAGTCACGAATCTACAACGGCACTTGCTGTTGTTGTAGTAAAAACTCCCTCCCAACCACGCGTGCGAGCGTCGAGACACACACACCCCGCGCTCCCAAAGCGGCGAAAATCTCGGAGTCTCTACTACGACAGTGCCTGGGGCGCTAGCTAGACAGTGCCCATCGTATGCGCCTAGAATAAGCTTGACTCATGGCGAAGACTCGAAACAAGACGAGAATGAAGAGCGGATTGGACATTTTCTTCGGTTTGAGTTCAACGCGAAATCCCATACACTGCGGTGTTGGCGAGCTTTGTTGGCGAGTTCGGTAGTTGTACTTGCTCGTTGGTTTTGCATTAGTTGGAGTGCGGGCTTATCGCCACAGAGCTGACGCCTCATACGATAAGGACGCTGCCCTGCGAGATTTCCGGCAGAGATTGTGTTTTGGAATTAATGTCACCGGCGGTGACAGGATCATCCTTACGCTCGTAGCACACATCATTCGGGCTAGTCGTGGGCGTTTTCCGCGTCTTAGCCCTTAGCCTAGCTGGTACGCCAAGATGCACAACACCGTCGCTATTGACAACACCTAAGTTGAGTTACTCTAGCAGGCTCACACCGTTACCGGTACCCCCATTGAGTTACTCTAGCAGGCTCACACTGTTATCGGCATCCCGGTTTATGAGTCTGTCTTACCGAAAATGATTGACATTATGAGCAAACTTTATTAGTACTGCGGCAAGCAACTCCAAGGCTTAAAGAGCCCAGAATAACGGGTGTATCAAGCATCGTGTTTTACCATTGATTTGTCGCGGGTTCACGATGATGTGACTCTTGGCATTGACAGCCGCTACTGGGTACTGAGCGACATGTCTAAGAGAAGATCTTCTAATCGTTCGAGCCACCCCACCCCCTCCCACACCCACCACCACGAGCATTACAAACAACAACCACAGCCAAGGCCGTGCAACGAGATTATTGCCTCTGAGGATGGGCGTCACCATGTGTCACCTTCAGGTTCTTGTATGCATATATCACGCGCGCCACACGGCGGTTGTAGGCGTTACAGTAGTCGACAGTTTCGTTCTTAGAACTGTCTGACGCTGTGTCTCGTCGAGAAGCCCAGCGAAACTTTCCGCTTGGTGAAAACACTCACGTCAGTAAGACACAACAGTAACTATGGCGCAAGATACGTCGGATCGCCGTGACGTCAGTTGCCGTTAGGGGAATGAATATTTTTTGAGCTATGTCTGAATTATGCCACAAGAGCTAAAATTTTGCCACAAGAGCTAAAATTCCGCCCTAACGTTTTCTGGCTATTTCAAGGTTTTACGGACCGGAAACCATCACGTGCCCGTGGCCACCAGTGGTTGTGCTGCAGTCGAGGGGTAAGTCCTCAAAACTGCGGCTCGAGGCCGAGCCAAAAGAGGTGGACTTGGCGCTCGTTTATGCGAGAATGATGAATAATTCCGATTGGTAAAATAGACTAAAGACGTCACAATCCTAGAAACTTAAACACACGACAAAGGGCGTTAGGGGTGACGCATGCGATAAGGGTCAAAGGGCCTGGTTCCGTTTGATGCGCCTCGATTGCGCCACGGCACACGAGGAGGAAAAGTACTCGGAAGAGGTAGCTGCAAGCGCACGTGGACGGGGGAACTCCCTCACTGAAGCCAGGCGGATCGAAAAGATGGAGGTCGCCTTCGCCGTCCTCATCAAGCAAGCCGGCCAGTCATTGGAGTTGTGTTTTGCAACGCATCGCAAACGCGCACGCTCGCGCGCGCGCTAGCCGCCCGCCTTCGTGTGTGCCACCGTGCGTGTGGAGGAATATATTGTTTTGTTTGCGAGTTTCTTCTTAAATGCGATTGCCCTCTGCTTCCCTGTCGACATCGCCTTTTGGAGTGCCATGCGCTCCATCACCTACCCACCTGCCGTGCTTCTGCAGCGAGAGGCAAATCGCGGCTGCCTTGAGGGATGGGAGGGTGGGGTTGCAGACGAAATCCAATACAATGGAAGATATCATCCTCCCACGGTACCTCGCAACGTTGTCGACGACCGGTGTATGGATGCTCCGTGATCAATCGTCGTTAAGAACAAAATTTTCTTATTGCATGTGCGACTCATCCTCCTTCGATGTTGTAGGCTCAAGAGACAGTCAATGCTCGTACAGTGCTCTGCATCTTCCTCGCTCGGCGCACCGCCTCATGTCGACGACAGGCGCACAGCGATTGCCAGCATCCTGCTTATGTGGGTTGCGATCAGGACGACGTCTTCAACAGGGAGTACCAATAATCCAAGCTTCGCTGGTTCGTTTACAGCACTAATCCACGACGAAATCTTCTTCATGAACTCATCTTTGCCAGCGGCAAATTCATACTTTAGAGAACTTCGCCGCCCGACGAGCTCAAGATCTCCGCAAGAGACAAATGAGAAGGGAAGCTTCTCATCATACAGAGATACCAAATCAGAAACAGAGACAGCACAACAGCCCAAATCATTGGAGAGATCACGCAAGTCCCGTCCGTCGGCGGCATCCGTGGAATTGAAAGCACCGAAGGCATCTGGTCTGTGATGACCAGCCAAAAATCTGCACGAGGACGACTCAACTTTCGTGCCGACCACTCGAGATGGCATCTGCAAAAAAGAGTCAGCAAGGTTGCCAAGATCGGAGTGAGCGTTTGTTGGAATTGCTGTTTGACCAACGTCCACTTGCAGATCATCACTGTCGAGGCGCTTTCGTCGGTGGCACGTGATTCCTGCCTCCTGAAGAAAAAAGAAACCAACCGCAGGACTTCGATCCCAACGTTGTCGTGCACGCGACAGCGAAGTGTGGACCCTCGCCCGACTACGGCTGCTGGTTGCCTAGTTGCCGGCAAGAGGCCATGGAGAGACTGGCACGCGAGCAAGACACGGTAAACCAGTACCTATGTGCCCGCCTCGTGCACGTGCTTCGATCACAAGTAGGCTAGATCAAGTCCTCGCGATCAGATGGCCGACCGCGCAGCGGACAAGACGAGCGCCAGGACATGAAGGCGATTCACTTGCGATCGTGAGCATGCATCGAGCCTCTACGCTAATTGCGTTGACAAGGAAATCGCGGCTTCTGGAGACTGTTCTATGCCATTCGACACGCGGATGAGGCCATTAACCGTGCGGATACCACCACGGACACGCAGAAGAGAAAAAGCTGCTGCGCCAGATACCAAGCGACGACTACAAAAGCGCACAGAAGCACGCGTGAAGGCGTTGATGCGCACGAGACGACGCCGGGGAGGCAGAAGAGAACACCAAAGTCCTGTTCCTACCAAACGCAAGAAAGGCGACGATATATGTGAAGCTAGCGGCCGGAGGACACGAGCACACGCAAGCCGAGACGACTGCCCGCCAGGAACGTGCTAAGCGTCGGAATCGACAAACTCCTGAACAAGACGACGCGCGCCGCGCCTGATCTTGGTTTCAGGATCACCACCTCCTCGTGCCGACATGCTGCGCCGTGATCCGTCATGCAGTCACCTGCCTGCCCTTCTTCTGCGCCTTCTGAGATATAGCCTTCTGCGTAAATACAACGGCTCCTCTCGTGATCACAAAAAGCGCACATAAACTTGTCGGCGACCTTTGTCTCCCAGGAACAATAATACAGCCCGATCCTTCTCTGCGTCTCGCCGTTTTGCTGGTTGTGAAACTGCCTTGCTAAATCGTTTTCCATAATCGGCGCGTTGGCGGTGTAGAGGCAAATGCGACATACGAGTACAAACTCGAATCGGAAGTGCATATCGCGCGGCACAGAAATGGACGAGGCCCATTTAAGCTTTCGCGCAAGGCTAGAGGCATTTCGTTGGTCGCAGAGGAGCTTCGGGATGTCGACAAAGTCAATCTCGGTTCGTACTTCCTTTCGGTTGGGGATGGTCCTCGGTGGCCGAAAGGAACGTTACAACTCTGGCGGCGCGGGTAAAAGTGCGGACCTCGGAGGAGCGCCCGGGGAGCCCCGGCCTGAACCGACGGCGAGTCTACCCTGGCGCACGTACCGCTCTCTGAGCAATGTGATTGTCCGGTTTCACACAGCGTGTCTTGTATCATGTCGAAAACACGAAGCAGTACGTGTCCAACAGCTGCATCCGCGCCATTGCTCTGTCGTATCGCGGGAGCGCGCCCGCCGCATGGCGCACTCGGCTATCGGTAGAACCTGTGGCACCGTGCATTCGCATCTTCGTTCGCACGACACGCACGCCCTGAACGAAGCGCACACGGCAAATACACCTCCGACTTCTACAAGTGGTGGCATGAATGCCGTCGGTATGAATGCGCATGATGCCAACATGCAAACACAGATCATCCCGCGCGTCGAACGGCCATCGCGCCGTGGACCCGCGAGCTACAACAACAGGTGAGAATGCGTGGCCCAACAACTCCTTGCACACACTGCAAGATAAGGACTGCGAATTCACGGACGGAATTACTGCTTTTCGTTCATCTCTAATAACACGCAACGCAGCAAGGCCCCGACACCATCACTCACAAATAGTAAAAAAATGAGCGCGAGGCGCCTACATCTCGGTTCAGCACCTCCCCCTCCGTTCTGTGGACTGGAAAGTAGTGACATCAACATACACATCGGATGTCGCAATGCACAGGGGGCTGTTTCGCGAGAATCTCATCGTCGGAGTGCTGTTGTACCTCATATTATGGAAAAGGAGTCTAGGGGATATATAGCCTGAAGAAGGGAAGGGAGTCTAGGGGATAGATAGTTTGAATGAAGCCTCCCCCCCCCCCAACCCGGCGAGATGATGATGCGAGGGCGGGCCTTGATGCGCCGCGAGAAAAGAAAATTTGCTCATGGTTGTCGTCTCCGAGCCAGGACGGCGATGACATGCGCGTTTGTGCCTTCCCCCATATCGAAGCGAACGTCGTCGAGGGATTCGAGTCCGAGAGGCGTCGTCGCCATCGCTTCGCGGACGACGGCATCGCTGAAGCCACCGTTGTGGTTGTCGAGGGTGGCCTCCTCGTTCCGCCAGTCGAGCTGGAGGAAGCGGCCGCCGGCGCGAAGGATCTTCGCGACGCGGCGGAGGAGGGCGGGATAGTTTGGGACAAAGGCGCAGACGGAAGAGGCGACGACGAGGTCGACCGAGTCCGCGTGGACGGTCGCCAAGGCGTCGTCGAGGACGCCCTCGACAACCAGAACGTTCGGGATCCCCTCTTCCCTCAAGGGCCTCAACATCGCAGGCGAGGGATCGACGGCAACAACCTGACGAGCTCGTGGCGCGAGGTGTCGCGCGAGGTGTCCCGTGCCACACCCCAGATCCATGACCTTGTCTGCCGGCAAGAGGGGTTCCACGCGACTGATTGCCATCTTCGAATACGTAATCACGCAGGGATCCGTGTTCCACGTCGCCGCCGCCGCGGCCCACTCGTCGTCCATTGTTTTGTTTACTACTTGACGTCCGTTGATCTTGCCATGAGGGAGCTGGCCAGGGAGCCCGCTTTTTTTGAGAGCGCTGCCGCGCCCTTGGCGGCCGTGGTTTCGGAAACTGCGGCCGCGACGTTGGTGAAGTGGTGGGCGACCCTAGCCGTGGTCTCGGCGCTGGCGGAGGCGACCTGGGCGCAGAGGGTGGGGGGGGCTTCGGCGGCGAGGTTGGCGAGGTGGGCCTCCATCGGGAGGTTGGATGTTTTCCAGGTGCGAAAAAATTTGACCCAGTCGAGCTTGGTGACGTGGCCCTTGCACTCGCGGTCGATGGCGATGCGGAGGCCACGCTTGATCTCGGGGTCCATGTCGCTAGCGCTCAGGAAGAGGCACTCGAACGCGAGGACGAAATCCTTAAATTTGACGGGGGCTTCGGGCGCGACGCCGGCGGCCTTTTGCATGTTGGCGTAGATCTCGGCCTCCTCGTCCATCACGACGACGACGGCGGAGTTGGAAGACGACGACGACGACGACGGGAGGTTAGGGTGTTGGAGCAACAAGGATCGTATTTCGGCGAGCTGGTCGTCCATCGTGTCGAGCTTTTGGGCAACGTCCAATTGCGCGTTTTGGATGGTGGCCATTCGCGTCTCCTGGAGGTCGATGGCCTCTTGATCTAAAAAGGCTTTGAGGACCGTCGTGAGTTCGAGGACGGAGGCCTTCGCTCTCGAAAAGTCCCGCTGGAACGAGGTCGACGACAGCATCTTCGAAAAACGCCATCTCTCTTGATGTTTTTGGATTTGGTGGAGCATGGTGGCCATCTCGTCGCGGAGGCCCTCGAACAACGGGAGCGTCGACTCTGCCGCAGACCTGTCGACGCGGTCCCCGACCAAAATCAACCAATCCCTGACGCTCGCGGCCCAGAGCGTGACTGTCGCGACGTTTTTGTCCTGATCCTTGGAAAGCTGGAACGTGTAGACGAGGGCGCCGAGGAAACCCGCGGCAACGCTGATGGGGCCGAGGTGCCTGCCCAGGACGCACAACACCTCGCCGACGCCATCGAGGACCTCCGGCGCCATGTCTGCGCATTGGGAAAGGGCGGCCCCGAGGCCCACGAGCGACTGGGTGTGTCCGCCGCCTAGCTCGAGGGCCTTGTCGAGCTGCGCGGGGGTCAGGTCTACTCGCGCCAGAAGCCGCGCCGCGTCCTCGCGCGCGGCCTCGGGGACGGCATTCAATAGCGCGTTTCCCGCATCGGCGGCCTTGGCCGTCTCCTCGGCCGCCTGGGTCGACACCCGCACGGCCTCGTCTGTCGGCACCGACGAAGCTGTTCCCATCGTCGGACGGTTTTTTCTTCTGCTTCTCCAACGGACGATCCGTTGAATCCAACATGGCTGCGCGGCGTAAGAAAGGGACGACGACGTCGTCGTCGTCGTCGCGGCAGAGCCGCCGTAAGGTCGAGGATCTCGTCGCCGCGCACCGCGCCCCCCTGCGCGCGCTGTTCTCGTGGGTCGAGGCCTTTGCGCGACGCGAAGACGACGACGGCGACGACGACGACGAAGCCACCGCGTCGGGTTGTTGTTCTTCTTACTTCGAGGAGCGATTCACCAACGCGCTGCCCGTCGGCTGGACGGTCGCGAGCTCCCGGGGCGTTCCGGGAGACATCCTCGCGGCGTGCGCGGCGCGGTGGGGCAAGTCGATCCGGCGCGCGACGGCCGCGGCCCTCGACGTCCTCGGCTGCGACGGTTCGGATCGCCTGCGCGCGACCGCGTGCTCCTTTGCGAATTTCGTGAAATTCTTGGTGCGATGGGCCGGCGATGACCTCGAGCACGAGCTCCGAAGAATCGCGGAGGCCTGCTGCGACATGCTCCGGAGGAGTTGCGTCGCGAAGCTCGACCTTCGCGCGCCGTGGTGGCTTCTCGCCCGCGGCGAGCCGTCGACGGGCGGCGCGCGCGGGCCGAGCGAGGCCGAGGTCGTCGCGATCGTAAGGGCGGCCTACCGCGAGCTCGGTAGCGGCCCGGGCGTCGCCGAGATGTACGCGCTCTGCCGCGACGCGGGGGTTTTGGGCGAAGCCCTCACGCCCGCCGCGGTGCTGTCGGCGTTCGAGCGAATTCGCCCGGACTCTCCGGACGCCTTCGAGGCCCTCCTCCGAAAGCTCGCCGCCTTGTGGTGGCGCGGCGAGGGCCAGGGTGGTGGCGCCGACCAGGGCGATGCCTTTGACCCCCTCGAGCGCCTCCTCGTCGAACGCGTGCTCCCTTTGCTCGCCGCGACCGAGCCTATAACGCGTCGCCGACGTACTCGCCGGCCGAGCCTCGCCGTCGACGAACCGAGCCTCGCGGTAGTACGAGAACACGACATGGCCCTCCGGTGCCTCTTCGTCGCCTACTGCACCTCGGACCGCGTCGCCCCCTTGTCGCTCCTGCACTTTGCGCGCGACTTTCGCCTCCTCGCCGCCGACCGCTTTTCCCCGAGTTGCGTCGTCGACGCCGCCCGCGCCTCGCACCACCCCAACCACCCGCTCTCTTCCGCCGGCGCGACCGCCAAGGGTCTCCGCTGGCCCGAGTTCGTCGAGACCCTCCTGCGCCTCGCCGACGCAAAGAAGCGCCGCACCCTCGCCGACGCCATCACCGCGCTCCTCGAGCTCATGGATCCGGACGGCCGCGTCTTCGTGGTGTCCGCGCGCGAGCGGCCGCCCGACGACGACGACGACGACGACGACGACCGCGTCTTCGAGGAGCCGCTGCCGCTGCCGCCGCCGCCGCCGCCGCCGCCGCCACCACCACCGCCAAAAACGATCGACGTACCGACGAGAGACCGCAAAAAAAACGAGCGGGTCGTCGTCGCGCCGAGGCCCCTTCCGCGACGCCCCGAGGCGGAGGATATGTCGGCCGCGACGATGCGCTCGACGCGAAGGTTGGCGCAAAGGAGCCTCCAGGAGGCGGCCGAGGCGACGCGACGGCTCGCAGCCTACGAGCCGAGCGACGACCTCGAGAAGATCGCGGACGCCGTTTCCGCCGCGGCGAGGCTCGCCGACGAAACCGCGCCAGAGTCCTGCTCGGCGGCGCCCGCGCCGCAGCAGAGCACCGCGACGCAGGTCGACATGTTGTTCGAGGGCCCGGCCTTCGAGTGGCCGCCGCCACCGCGGAGCTCTCCCGACGACATCTGGGAGGCCCCGGCGCCCGCGCCGCCATCCCGGTCGACGACCGAAAAAACCAAGGGCTCGATCCGGCGGCGCGCGGCGACCGAGATTCAGAGAGCGTGCCGGGGGTTCTCGCTCCGGCGGCGGCTCGCGCTGCTGCGCGACCGGCTCGGGCTTGGGGGCGACCCGACGACGAGCGAGAGCGGCGACGGCGCCTCGACGGCGACGTTTTCGCGGTCCGACGATCGGGCGGAGACCAAGGACGACGAGCGCGCCGTGATCCACGCCTTCGCGCTCGCAGCTCTGCTCGGGGACGGGAGCCCGCGGCGCGTCGCGCGCGCACGGGCGTTGGTCGAAACCCTGAAGGACTTGCCCGAGATAGCGCGAGAGCCGTCGATCGCGTCCGCCAAAGGCTCGTCGGCGGGGCCGACGCTGGACCAGCTCGAGGCGTCCCTGCGCGACGCCCTGGCGCGCGTCGCCCTCGAGGAGAAGTGGAACATCGGGGACTCGGACGCAAAGGAGACGGCGGCGAGGCTGAGCGCGGCAGTCGAGGCACACCCGGGCTTCGCGGCGCGCCGCGCGGCCGAGGACGCGCGATGGGAGCTGCGGCAAAAACCCGCCAACGACGCGGCGCTCGACGCGCTCCGCGAGCTCGTGCCGCGCGACGTCGCGAGCTCGGACAAGCCCACAATCGCGAGGGCCCTCGCCGCGGCGGTGGGTGTCGAGGTCGACAACCCGCTCCTCGCGCCGCTCGTCGAACGCGTCTGGAACGAAAAGGTCTTGTGGCTCGTGCACGTCCCCAAGGACAAGATCGCCAAGACGCACATCGCCGACCTCCGGAGTCGGTACGACTTCGCCAACCTCGACCCCGTCGAGCTGAGAGCGGTGTACGCGGCGCTCCCCGACGCCTTCGACAACGACGACGACGGTTCCAAATTCGCGTGGCGCGCGGGGCTCCGGCACAAGTTGGTCGAGATCTCCTCGGACGAGCCGTCTCTGCCGCCGAAGAAAACCCCCGACTGGCCGGCGGGGGCCTACGACGTCCTCGACGCGACCAAGGCGGCCAAGGCGGCCGAAGCGCGCGCCAAGCGCTCCAATTCCGAAGAGGAGGCCTCCTCCATCGCGAGCTCCGTCTTTCGGAGGCGCTTTGGAATCTTGCCTTGGCGCGAGTGCTGGGACGACAACCACAACCGACACTACTTCTTTAACGACAGGACCGGCGAGAGTAAGTGGGACGAACCCGACGAGGACTACGTCCCGCTCCCCGAAGATTCCGTCTCCGAGGCAAATTCGCTCCCCCCCTCCGACGCCAGCGTCCCGCCCGCGGACCCCCCCGCAGACCTGGCCGGCCCGAGGCGCGGCCTCGACCCCGTCACCGAAGAGGACGCCTCCTACACCTCTTCCCCCCGACCACCACCGGCGAGAAAACATCTTGCCTAATAATGACAGCCTTATTATTACTGCTGCCTGCCCAATACTCTTATTATTACTACATGTCGTCAATCTGCTTGAGTCTGAGCGGCTCCGGTCACCTCCTCGTGTACCACCTCGGCGTAGCTCGACGGCTCGCCGAGTCTGCGCTGTGGGCGAGGATCGGGGCGTTCGCGGGATCGTCGGGGGGGGCCGTCGCCGCGGCCGCGCTCGCCACGAATAGCGTCGAGGCCGTCACCGAGCGCGGACTCGGGGGGCTCGAGGCGTGCCCCGCAGACGACCGGCTCTTTGTGTGCGCCACCGAGTGTCCGAGCGGGCGGCCGGTCCTGTTTTCGCGCTTCGCAGACGCCGAAGAGCTCCGCCAGTGCGTGCGCGCGTCGTGCGCGTTCCCGGCTTCGTTCCATCCCTTGGATCTTCTTCCTATTTCGAGCACCACCTACGCCGCGCACGAGGGCGTCGAGATCCCCGCGTCTTGCGACTCGCGCGTGGCGGGGCGAACGACACATGCGTCCACCTTTGTCGACGGCGGCTTCTCGGCCGCTGCGCCGCTCGTTCCCGGTTACCGCGTCCTCACCGTCTCGCCCCTGGCCGGGCCGCCCGTGCGGTCGCCCACCCGCCTCCACATCTGCCCCCCTGGGTGGAGTCTGTTTAAGGTCTCGCTCGGTGGCCTGGACTGCTACCTCTCTCGGCAGAACGCCGAGGCGGCCGCGGTCGCGTTTTGTGGCGGCCGCGTCCGCTCGTGGTACGAGGCCGGCGCGGCCGACGCCTCGCGCTTCCTCGAAGCGTACCCAGATCACGAAGATCCATTTTCCCAGGTAACGACGACGACGACGACGACAGGGACTACCGCATGATGGTGTAGCGTATCGCCGGGTCGCGCTCGACCTTGCGCGCTCTCAAGGAGGTGCTCCGGCCGCGTCTGGCGCTCAGTGCCGTTGCAGAAAGGTCCATCGCCTTGCTGGTGCCGTAGGCGATGTGGTCCTGGACCCACGTCGTCGGCTTGGACCTTCCCTCCCGGTCGCAGGGCCTTGTCCGGAGCTGCGTCGGCGAGAGATGTGAGAGGGCCCGCGGTCCATTCTCTCCGGCACGACGACAATCTCGGAGGAGTTCGCGGATCGACGACGCGGCGAGAATCCGCGAATCAAACCGGAGCTTGAGGACGACGTCGAATCGCCGTTTTGTCTCGAGCTCGCGCGCGCGGACCGTCGCATACGCGGCCGAAATCATGCAAAACAATATTCTTCTGCGCGCGCGGTCGTGCGCGCTCGACGGAGACCGCAGCCGCGCGGGGAGTAGACGCTCGATCTCTCGCTCGACGAGGACGCGGACTCCGAGCCGATCGCGCGGCACTACTTTTTTCGTAGGTCGCCGCCAGCACGTCGCGGCGGTAATGTGCTTTTCCAATGGCGCCTCCTTGATTCTTGATCCCGGCGGTGCTTTGCGCTCGCCGCTCGCGTACGCGAGTTTCCGAACACCCAGAACTCGAACTCGCCGTTAGCGTCGACGACGACGTGCGTTCGAAGGGAAGACGCAGTCAGGTTAAAGGTGCGCGCGTGCCCGGCCATCACTATTGCGACCCTTGGGGGGCTCGAAAGAAATCTTCTTCTTCTTCTTCGTCGCGACCACCACCGTCTTCAGATGGCGCCTCCTTGATTCTTGATCCCGGCGGTGCTTTGCGCTCGCCGCTCGCGTACGCGAGTTTCCGAACACCCAGAACTCGAACTCGCCGTTAGCGTCGACGACGACGTGCGTTCGAAGGGAAGACGCAGTCAGGTTAAAGGTGCGCGCGTGCCCGGCCATCACTATTGCGACCCTTGGGGGGCTCGAAAGAAATCTTCTTCTTCTTCTTCGTCGCGACCACCACCGTCTTCAGACCTATGATCACGACGACGACGACGACGACCTCGATGGTGGGGTACGCGCGAACTATTCCGTTGGGACGACGACGACGACAAATGCCCACGGTATCTAATAATAATAGATAGGTGGTTGCTGCTGTTGGAAGATAAGGTGCCGCGTAACAAAAACGAACGCTCAACGTTGATTTCGTGAGCGGTGAAACGAGACACATCCATCCTCCCATCCATCCGTCGTTCGTTCATTCGTTCACATCAGTCGATTTCCTCGATCCAGGAGGCGCCGCCGTCGAGTTGCAGGGCGCCCGGAGGGGCCTGGAATTCCTCGACGAGGTCGGGGAGATCATCATCATCGTCGTCGCCTTCCTCCTCCTCTTTGACGACGACGCCGTCGTCAGGTTGTTCGACCACAGGAGGAGGGCCAGAGGGGACGGTCGGGGGGGGCGGCTTGGGGGTTGGCGGGTGTTTTTTTTTTTGCTGGAGCAGCGGCGCCGCGAAGGACTCCACGTCCTGCTTCATCGCCTCAAAATCCTGTTTAGAGGCATCTTGGTGGTTTTTCCTGAGCCACAGGGTGACCTCGTTAATCTTGGCCGTGATGGCGTCCTTGACTCGGTCCTCCTCGTCGAGTATGGTGGACTTGAGAACGCGAATATAGTGGTCGAGGTTAGACTTAGCTTCCAAGCGAACGACGTTCGCCTCGTCTTGGGCCTTGAAGGTTTCGGCGTCTTGGACCATCTTGGCGATCTGCTCCTTGGAGAGGTGGCCGGCGTCGTTCTTGATGGTAATCTTGTTAGATTTTCCGGTACTGGACTCGACGGCGGTCACGTTCAAGATGCCGTTGGCGTCGATTTCAAACGTGACTTCGATCTTTGCCTGGCCTTCCTTCATCGGCGGGATCCCGTGGAGCGTGAACTCGCCGAGATAATGGTTGTCGGCGGCGACGGGTCGCTCGCCCTCGAATATTCTGATGTCGACCGCGGCCTGGTTTTCGTAGACCGTCGTGAACGGCTTTTGCTTGCGCGAGGGAATCCGCGTGTTCCGCTTAATCAAACAGACCACAGTGTCGTCGTTAATTTGTACGCCCAAGGACAAGGGCGTCACGTCCAAGAGGAGGAGGTCGCCGAGGTCGTCGGAAGCATTGCCCGACAAAATGTTGGCCTGAACGGCCGCGCCGTACGCGATCGCCTCGTCGGGGTTGATCGATTTGTTGAGGTCTTTGTCGTCGAAGTATTTGGAGAGGACCTCTTGGATCTTGGGGATCCGAGTCGAGCCGCCGACCAGAACGATGTCGTCGACATGCTTCTTCTTTCTGATCTTGGCGTCCTTGAGGACCTGCTCGACGGGGCCGAGAACGGCCCGAAAATAGTCCGAGCACAAATCCTCGAATTTGGCGCGCGTGATGGTGATTTCCAAGTCGTTGCCCTCGTACAACGATTCGATCTCGATGTGGGCTTCGGTCCGCGACGAGAGCCGCCGTTTGGCCCGTTCGCACGCCGTCCGCAGGCGCCGAAGCGCTCTCGCGTTCTGTCGCAACGACGACTTTCCCGCGTGTCTCCGCTCGAACTCGGCGCACACGTGGTCCACCAGCCGCGAGTCGAAGTCCTCGCCCCCCAAATGCGTGTCCCCGGCCGTCGCCTTCACATCGAACACGCCCTTAGATATGGCGAGGAGCGAGACGTCGAAAGTCCCTCCGCCGAGATCAAACACGAGAACGTTCTTTACGTCTTCCTCCCTGTCGTCCTCCGACTCGTGCTGATGCTCCTGGAGACCGTACGCCAGTGCCGCGGCCGTCGGTTCGTTCACGATCCGCAACACCTCGAGTCCCGCGATAGCCCCGGCGTCCTTGGTCGCTTGTCGTTGCGCGTCGTTGAAGTACGCCGGTACCGTGATCACGGCCGCCTCGACCCGTTTACCGACGTACTCCTCCGCGGTCGACCTCATCTTCGCCAGCACCATCGACGATATCTCTTCGGGCGAAAAGCTCTTTTCCTCCCCCAGGTGCGTCACGTGGATCCGCGGACTTCCGTTCGGGCCCTTAGTCACCCGGAACGGCCAATGACGCAAGTCGCTTTGCACGCTTTTCTCGTCGAACTTGCGCCCGATCAGCCGCTTCGCGTCGAACACCGTGTTCAGGGCGTTCACGGCGATTTGGTTCTTCGCCGAATCCCCGACAAGCCGCTCGGCTTCGTTAAAGGCAACATACGATGGCGTCACACGATTCCCCTGGTCGTTCGCGATGATCTCCACGCAATTGTTCTGCCACACGCCCACGCACGAGTACGTTGTGCCTAGATGCGAGGACCTTCTTCAAACAACCTCAACACTCACTCGCTCACTCACCTAGGTCGATCCCGACGGCCACCTTCTCAGGCCGTGGCATTAATTCTCCTCCCCTCTTCTGTCCTCAGCGATGAAATTTAAACCTCTGCAGTATACTACAGAACCAAACTGTGCATGTGAGAACTGAAATGGAGATGTGAGAACTATAATGGGGACGTGGTGCAGGGGTAAGTGTCATAGCTTCCTCACACAGGTGCTGGAAAAGAAAGAAAAGGAAAAAGGGGTAAGTGAGGTCCTCACGCAGGTGCTGGAAAAGAAAGAAAAGGAAGAAGGAAAAGGGGTAAGTGAGACGCTCACAGAGGAGAAGCTTGAAGGAAGACGTCAGGAGAGGCAGTGTGGCAGAAAGAGACAGG
The DNA here is from genome assembly GCA_029834535.1 of Chrysophaeum taylorii. Taxonomy (NCBI): domain Eukaryota; class Pelagophyceae; order Pelagomonadales; family Pelagomonadaceae; genus Chrysophaeum; species Chrysophaeum taylorii. The sequence continues at coordinate 13,094 of JAQMWT010000470.1, read as the reverse complement.
AGACATCAGGGCGAATTCGCGAGGTGAGGTAACGAGCACGAAGCCGGAGGAAGGAAGGAGCTTCCGTACTGCGGGTGAAGATATCGCTATGTTGGAGGTCAATGATGTGGTTGCGATGATGTTCGGCGGTAAAAGCGAATATCAATATGGCGGGTGCGCCGCGGGAGACATTGGAGACGGACTTGGGTGACGATGGTGCTATTATCGACATACATTGGTACCGTGTGACGAGGGAGATCAAAGTCATCAAAAAGTTGGAGAAGCCAATAGAGCTCAGCAGTAGCGGCGTAAAGAGCGAGCAATTCAGCTTCAAAAGCCAACGTAAGAGGTGAGATCAAGTTCATTGACGTCAGTGAAAGCGCGGATATGGAGGAAAAAGGCTTGGTAATGGCCAATGCAATGACGAGGGTGCGCCACAAGAAGATCATCAACGACTAAAACGAGACGGAGGACCACGGTAGAATTGAGCACGAGCTTGTAATGGCAAGTGTCACCAGATCCGCGGACGAAGCCACAATCATTGAGAAGGAAGCGTTCCAAATAAAGCCACCAATTGCGACAAGCTTGTTTGCAACCATACCAAGAGCGACGGAGCTTGTAAACGATTTTGGAACCATCGGTGGGTTGGCGAGGAGCATAGCCTTCGGGTGGCCAGACATAGATGTCTTCGTCAATGAGAGCTTGGATAAAAGCGGAGTTGACATCCAACTTATGCAAATCCCAGTCATGAACAGCAACGCCAGACAGGGGCTTGTATGAAAGCAGAGATGACATCTACAGGACGGCACGTGTCGTGGTAAGCAATGCCGTGAACCTGGGTGTAACCGCGGACAACGAGGCGAGCCTTGTACGATTTGAAGCGGCCAGAGTCATACTTCTTGCGGAGGATCCACTTGAGGGTACAAATGTTGCCAGAAAACGTCGAAGGAAGGCGCATAACATCCCAGCAACCAAGCTGACCAAGAGAGCTGTATTCTTTAGCGATGGCTTGCAACCAGCCAGGACGCTCAGGATTGGTCGGAGCTAAAGCTTCACGTAGATGGGTGGAAGTGATAGTGTATCCGTCAAGGTCGGAATATTGCGACAGTTCTTCGGAAGCAGAGTAATAAACGTGTGCATGAGGATCAACAAGGGTGTTAGCTAAACAAAGGGGAAGGAAGACCTAATGAACTAACAAACGAAAGCTAACAGAAGAGACATACAAAGAGTTACAGGGGGAAACAGAAGCGACAGAGGAAACAGAATCAACATCGTGACAGGAGGAAACAGAATGGCCCGTATCGACATCAGAATGGCCCGTATCAACATCAGAATGGCCCGTATCAACATTGGAATGGCCCGTATCAACATTGTGACAGGATGAAACAGAATGGCCCGTAAAAAAAAGTTTGTTGGTTGTTGTAACGCGCGTTGGTCGACTTTGCGCGGTCGGCTCCGTTTGGTGCGACTTTGTTTTGCACTTTCTGTTGTTTTCTCTCTTTGGTGCTCTTTTGTACTTTTCTCTCGAGCTCGTAGAATGGTCGGTTCACGTGATGGGGTGATCAGTCCCAGTGAAACCGGCGCATTCTCATCAAACACAGGGGGCAAGGGGGCAACAGCGGACAAGGGGGCAACAGCGGAAGAACAGCGGACAATGGGGGAACAATAGACGAGAGCTTGGAAGCGTGATTCGAGAAAGTCAGAACAACGTTGAAGTTCCTTCGGTGGTTGACATTGCAGGAAATCGGGTAAGTGAAACTGTCAGCAAAATCGAGGTCTGAAGAACGATAGCGACAAAAGTGCCTGGGATGACGTGCGTTAGACGATTGTTGCCACTGAGGATCGCAGCGGGGCAAAGATAGCGGAAACACAAGCTGGTACATATGATGGCGGTGTACCAGACGTCTGATGAGAACATTGCCTTTGGGCAGATAGGTTGCATGGTGCATGGTGACCAGGTTATGACGATGGTTGGAGTCGACAGAAGCAAAAACAGGCGTAAGCAGGTTTGATACGAACGTGGGTGTTTGGTTGTTGTGGTGCGAGCAAGTTGCCATGGGCACGACCGCGTCCTGTACGCGAAAATGGAAGACTTCGGACGCGCCTGCGGTGTAAGGAACGAACACAGGTAGACCAGGCTGCTGTATGCCAGCCTGCTGTGACAGATAAGAAAGTGGCCCGTTTTCGCATTCGCAAGAACGAAATTGCCATATGGGCCAACGTTGGAGGAGCAAGCGGCGAGCTTCGCTCGTCATACTCGAATAGGCTGCGGTAGAAGTTGGCGACAGTGGCAAAACAGTTGTGGCACGTAAGAACGATGCAGATAGCTTGCAGATAGCGTCGCAGTGGCACGTAAGAACATTACAGATAGCGTCGCGGGTGCTGAGCACGGAATTCACGTCGATAGCAAAACCGAATTTTAAAGGTCAGAAAAGCGGCGAAAAAGTGCGTGAAGGAGAACCACAAATCACACAGCAAAGAAGCGTCTGTCCAGGATCCCGAAGATGAGCGATCCAACCACATAGGAAGCACGAAAACTGCGCACGCGAAAAATTGAGAGGCACAGCTTAGTTGTGGCAGGTGAAATGTGCGATGGAACGTGATTCGCTGGTTTTACCAAAACCGACAAGCACAACGAGGAGTGGATCAACGAATAGCAGAAAATGTAGAACGGGGAGTGAATTAACGAATAGCTGAAAATGCACAACGGGGAGTGGATCCACGAATAGCTGAAAATGCAGAACGAGGAGGGGAGCAACGACGAGGTAAAAAGACAGAACGAGGAGCGGAGCAACGACGAGGGGAAAATACAGAACGAGGGGCCTGTGCAATGGGAGCTAAAAACAAAAACGAGGGGCTTCCGTGGGATGGGGTTGTTGATGTGCTTGCATCAGACATTCGGCGGTACACACGCTGACTTGGAATTATCTTGATTGGCATGAGACAGAGTATCGGGGGGGGTATGTGAGACGGTGGGTGTGGCCGTTTAAGGCGGTGAAGGGGGTGGAATAGATGGTGGTATTAAGAAAAGCGGCGGAGTGGAACTAGAATCAGTCAAGGTGGGAGTAGGCATAGGAGCAGAAAAGGCAGTGTTAGTGGTGGTGGGTTTGGGTTGGTGTTGTTGGGTGTTTTTGGAGTCATTGGAAGTGCTGCGCTGTTGAGAAGAACGGCGATGGTGGGTAGCGCGTTGTCGTGGAATAGCTAGGAACGTTGAAACGTGCGGCAGTCCCTCTTAAAGTGATCCTTGCAGCCGCCAAAATGACATTGGGTAGTGCGTCGGAATCGAGTAGAGCCAGGTTGTTCGGAAAGGGGAGCGTCTAGGGTAGGTCAGTTGGAAGAGTCGGAAGTCGTGGCTGACGACGCGGCGGATAGCGCGGCGGAAGTGGTTGTGCATGCCATCTAAATTGATTGGTGTTGAACTTCTCAAGGGTACAACCACAGTTGTCGGTACGAAACGCGAGACGATAAAACAAAGCCAGTAAGGCTTGAAGCACGATGCACGTAGTCAAATGCGAGGACACACTCGAGGGTACGTCGGATCAGGTACAATGCCGAGCAACTTGAACTTCGGTGATAGGTACAATGCCGAGCAACTTGTATACTCCGATGATGAACTTGTTGAGGAAGTTCGCTACGCGATCCCCACGGCCCATGTAGACATCGGTGATGCGCTTTGGAAAGTCGCGTGAAGTTCATGTCGCGGTTGTCATGTTGTTCGCGTGAAGTTCATGTCGCGGTTTTCATGGATATCAACGTTGTTGCTTGACGCGAAAGTCTTCTTCAGAGCAGCGAGATGCTTCTGCAGAGCAGCGAGATGCTGAGATGCTAGTCCAAGGATCGTTGGTCGAGATAATGTGATCGCCGGTAGTGATGATCATGTTCGCGACGACGTGTCCATTGGTGGAAAAAAAAAAAATGTCGCTCACCGCTGAAGGCATCAAGGTTTTGCGAAAGCTTGCTATCTTTAATTTCGATCGAGGACTTGGTAGACGAAACGAACCGAACACGTAGCAATGAACTGAAGCCGAGGAGGTGTCGCCACGAAGTCAAGCAGAGGCTCGATCGTGAACGAGCACCTGGTGCCATGTGAGAACTGAAATGGGGATGAGAGAACTATAATGGGGACGTGGTGCAGGGGTAAGTGTCATAGCTTCCTCACAGTGCAATTCTTCTTTGGGTAAGTAAGACTTGGTCGCCACCCCCCCCCCTCTTCGCAGTCGACCTGCACGTCGTACCCCACAACGAACGCACATCCTTCGTGCACTAAACACCCCCCCCCCCTCCTCATAGCACAGTCGACCTTTTTTCAAAGACTTGGTCGTGTGTTCAAATTGATTTGGCACCACCGCCTCGATGACGTCAACGAAGGCGCTTATCATCAGCGATGATAATATATATATATATAAAAACCCTTGTGGAGGAGGAAGGACACAACGACCGCGAGTGCCTATGGTGGGTGCCATATGTGCTTTGGCTTCGCAATTCCCCACCACCTGAATATCTATCGCCCGCGATAGTTATTATTACCGAAGTACACATACTGAGCCTCCATTCACCACTCCTGATGTTGGGGGTCCTGTCTGTAAACAACACAAAAGAGATGAGGTCCGGTCGCGCGCGCGACGAACTCCATCTTAGTTTATTATCTTGGAAGGAGGGATGACGCAGAAAAAAGAAGAAAAAAAGACAATCCGTCCGAAGGGTGGCCACCTCGAAAAATAATCACGAGGAGACCGGGGCTGCGATCGGGCGGCGACGGGTGCCGGGTTTGTGGGCGCCACGACGATCGACGGGGTGGCGCACGGAGCTGCCATGCGTGCCTCCGCGATTTGGTCCCGAAATGTGGCGCGACCCCTCGTGGAAGCTCAAACGACTCGGGGAGAGCGGCGTGGCATTCGTTTTGTGCAGCGCGGGCTGCGGAGTCCGAAAGGTGCCGCAGGTGTCGACGCACGCGCCGTTTATTGGATGCCGAGTCGCGTTATACTGCGGCGAGGTGAAGTAGGCCGCGAGGGAGTCACCCCTTTCGATCGCGGTGATGAAGTTAGTGATCATGTCGAGCGCGACCTCTGGCTGATTCATCGGGACCATGTGGCCGGCATCGGCGACGACGAGCAGAGCGAGGCCCGGGACCTCCATGAAGTGTCCGGCGGGTCGGAGGCCTCCGCGTCGCATCCAGGGGACATAGGGAGCGCGACGAAAATTTTCGGCTCTGGCCCAGTCGAGGGCCAAGAGCGAGCGCTGGACGCCGACGTGATTGCATATGAGGTCGAACTGGCCGTTATAGAACAAGACCTGGATCTCGCCTCGATCCAGGAGCTTGCGGAGCACGGGCATGATCCCCAAGCCGTCCTGGTGCTTGAGGGCGTTGTAGGGAGGGTTGGCGCACTCGTAAAACTTGGGCGCCGAGGGATCGACGTGGAGCGCTTCGCGCACGGCGGGAGTGTTCATGTAGGCCTCGACGCGCTCGTGGCCGGGAGGGAACTGCGCCGTCGAGCGGACGGCCTCGCGCGCGTCGTACATGTTCGCCTTGAGGTGGTCGCGGTTCTTGGAGCCGCTCGTCCTCACGACGTCGTCGAGCAAATTCCAGCACGCTTTGCTCATGTACTGCTTGCGATCTAGAGCGACCTGGCACGTCTTCTCCTGCGACCTGAGCGTGCGCGACGCGTCCGCCGATATGAGACCCAGCGCGAAGCCCATGCGGCTCGCGTCGTACTGGTTGTAGGGGTCGATCCACGCGTTCCCCAGCGCCATCCCCCGCACGTTCCACTCGATGCCGTCGTCGTCCTCGACGAGCGCGTCGACGAGAAGCGGCACGTAGTGGCCCGCGTGCGACTCCCCAGAAAAGTATATGGGGACGCTCCTCGCGGGGGAAGCGAGCACCAGGGACGCGTACAACCGCGCGAACCGGCCCAAAAAGGTGACGAAGTGCCGCGCGATGCACGCGTCGTTGCGACAGTACGCGCCGCTCGCCGTCCAAGAGAATCCCGTGCCGACCGGCTGGTCAACGTACAGCGTGTTCGCGACCGTGTGCCACGAGGACCGACGCCGGTCGAGGGACCGCGACGACTCGCGCAGCCGGAACGGACCGTTCTCCAGAAACAGCCCGTCCATGCTCGTGCACCCCGGCCCGCCGTTGAGCCACACGAGCAACGGCGCCCCGACCCCGCCGCCCTCTCGCTCGAAAAACCAGTAGAACAGCCGCCCGCCCGTCGCGTCGTCCGACCCCAGCATCCCGGCGTAGTGCGTCCCTCTCCAGTCGCCAGGCAGCCCTGGCAGCGACCGCACCTCGTGCGATGTGCCCTCGGGGCTTAGCCGCGCCTTTGGTTGCGGCGCCGCCGCGTTGCTCATGAGCACGCGCCGCGTCGAGTTCGTCGGCTTCTCCCACACCGGCACCACGCGTCGGGCAACCACCACGTTTGTGACGACCCACCAACACCGCATCATTTATCTTATTCTATTCTTTTTCGCCTAAAGCATCGTCACATTCCCGCAGAAATTTTCTTCCTCAAACCCTTCTTCCCCCTCTTTCAACGGTCAACATCTAACCTCGACGACGACGACATAGTCGAGGGGGTGAGCGCGTGCCTGCTGGTCTTCGTCTTCCTCCTCCTCCTCCTCCTCCTCCTCCGAAGAGAAGATGGGTTTGACGAGCGACGCCAGGGGCTCCTCATTGAAATAAATGCTCTCCCGGGCCGCGGAAGAGCGGCGCGCATTCCTCGTCTCGTGTCACCGCTGGAGCTTGACGTTGCTAGCCTCAGAAGACGATTCAGCACCGCGAGGCCTGTTCGTAGATGACGCGAAAGGTGTTGGCGTGCACGAACTTGAGCGTGCGGTAGTGGCCCGACTGTTGCTGCGCTAATAACGTCGACTCTAATGATGTTTGAGCGTGCTGGGCGAGACCGACGCCTTGCTCGAAACACGCCTCGCCCGAAACGATCGCGTACAGGCAGTCGGCCGGCTCGCCATAGCGAACGATCGCTTCGCGCGGCTTCGACGACAACGGCACCAGATCGTCGCGATCACCTACTTTCGACGACTCGAATGCTCGAAGAACTCGGCATTCGGAGGCGGATGCATCCGCTTTTGGAGGTATCGGCCCGCCGAACACGAATCGACCACGTCGCCATGCGATGCAGCCACCGCACCGACGGTCCCTCATCGACGACGTTAATTACTTAACTGTATTCGGATTCGTCGGCTTTAGCTGCGAAGTGACACACTACACTCGCGTTTTCAGTTCTGCCGTAGTTCCACGAAGACAGGAGAGTTGCGTCTGCTGTATTGCGCCCGCCCCACAGGACTCTTCCGAAACACGTCGACCCGCCGTTACAGGAGGGATTGAGTGCGCCTTGCATAAATAAAACGCAGGTAGTTTAAGTTCGGGTGTAACCGCAGCTTTGTTCTAGGCAACGAGGGCGGAGGCCGTGGCCGATTCGTACTTCCAGTTGGGGGCGAGCTTGCGCGTGGAACGGTAGTAGCGTGCCAGTCGATGGATGCGGGACTCGATGAGGATGAGTCTGAACTTGGAGTCCTTGTCCTTTCGGTTGCGCTCGAGGTGCTTGCGCACGCTGACGGCCTTCTTGATCAACATGTAGAGGTCCTCGGGGATCTCGGGAGCGAGGCCGTTCTTCTTGAGGAGGCGCAGGATCTTGGAGCCCGTGACGGACTTGACCTGGGCGATACCGGAGGAATCACGTAGAATAACACCGATCTGCGATGGCGTCAGGCCCTTTTTCGCGAGCTTGCAGACGTGGTCTTCGACGTCCGCGGCGCTCGTCTTGAGCCACTGCGGCGGCGACCGCTTGTACGGCTTGGCCGACCGCGAGATACCCTTTCCTTTGCTGTGGAGTCGACCCATCGCTGATGTGCGGCGGCCTCTGGCGAGCACGCAAGGGTTTGAGGAGAGGGGGGATCGAATCGCTTCTGCAAAGATTCTTAAACGAGGGGGTGGGCTCGAGGGTATGGGTGGGTTGTAGAAGGGGTTTTCAAACTGATGACTCGGCACCGTCGCGACGTGGGCACCGTCGTCGTGGCGGTTCTGTTGGTCGGCGTGTCACTCGCGCTGTACGTCTCGGTGCGAGCGAGCTTGGCCCTCGAGTACCGGACGGCCGAGGTCGAGGCCTGGCGGGCTCGGGCGATGGCCGCCGAGGCGACCGTGCGCATGCTCGAGGATCCCCACCAGCATCCACGCGCGGCGCCGGTGAGGTCTTTTTCCAAGAAAAAAGAAGCGTCGGCTGGGGTCCCTGCGATGTACGGGGAGCCGCGAATCGTCGGGCTGGAGACGTGCAGCGCGTTTCGCGGGGCCGTGAAGCCGCACTCGCGGCGTTGGGCGCCGGCAGGAATGTTCAACTGCGGGACCAACACGTTGCTAAAACTGTTACGGGCGAACTGCGCATTCGAGGGGAAGGGGCGTCACGCGCTCTGGCAAGCCCCCTGGGGCAAGCACAACCCGGTCGCGTGGCGCGGCGAGCACTGGGCGCCGCAGTTTCGGCCGCCCAAGTGGCAGCCGGCGGTCGAGACAATCTTTCCGGTGATGGTCGTCAAGGATCCGCTGACGTGGATGAAGAGCATGTGCCGCAATCCATACGAGGCCCACTTCAAGCACACGAGTCGACACAGGTCGCAGGAGACGTGCCCGAGTCCGGTCGCGGAGACGGAAACGACCGTGCGGTTCCAGCCGACGAGGCCCGGCCACTACGAAAGCCTGGCTCATTTGTGGGGGGAATGGAACGCGGCCTACCTGAATGTTTCCTTCCCGAGACTCATCGTGCGCTTCGAGGATCTTTTGTTCGACTCGGAGCGCACGGTGAAGCTCGCGTGCGAGTGCGTCGGCGGGACCGCGCGCGCGCCCTTCCGCCAAGCCGAGGAGGCGACCAAGGACGAGTCCGCCGGCCACCGCGGCCCCGTCAACGACAGGGACAAAGCCCTGCGTTTGTACGCGGACGAGACGGAAAGGTACGCGCACTACACGGCGAACGACCTCGTCTTCGTGCGCAACGCCCTCGGTCCTTCGGGCCTCCTCGACCTCTTCCACTACGGCTTTGACGTCGAGCTCGCTCCTCGGTCCAATCGTCGTCGTCGTCGTCGTCGTCGTCTCGCCGAATATAATTTTTCGACAGTAATAACGTCACCGTGACGATCTAGGTGGTGGCGCGCACGAATTTGCGGGGATCTTCGGGGGAGGCGGGGACATGGCGGAGCTCGCGCACCGTAATCCGGCCGGCGGGCCTCGGGACGTCGCGGACGCCGACGATCTCTTTCCCCGGATAAAAAGCGTGGACGATCGTCGCGACGAGAATGTCCCCGAAGTAAACGCGAAAGGCGCGCGGGTTCGGGCGCTCGGCGTACGCGACCGCGCGGAGTCCCGCCGCGAAGGTGCCCCCTTTCGTTGGGAAGAGGAGGATCGCGAGCGATGCTCCTAAACACCGACCGGGACTGGCGATCGCGTCGTCTTCCCCACGAAAAAAACGAAGGAGGTCGACGGGGAAGGTAAAGACGGCCTCGCGGAGGTACGGAGAGGTCGCTTCGGCGTCGACGACCGAAAAAGTCTCGGGCCGCAGGACCCGCAGCACGTCGAACCGGATCTTTACGGTGCCGGAACCTCGCGGCGGCGCAGGACAGAAATCCGACGCGCCGTGTTTTCCGAGTCGCGCAGTAAAGGTCCTGCACACCCCCTCGACGCGCAGCCGGAAGCACGCCGTCGTCTCGCGGCTCGCGATCGCGTAGAGCGAACAGTATCCGCGGCGTCGGCACAGCGCCGATCCTTCCGGGTGAAACTCGATTTGCCACGCGCCCGCGTCAACGGTGATCACTTCCATTCCAGCGTTCGTGAGCAAGTGCGCCTCGACGGCCTCGAGCCGAGGAAACGCTCGAGGCACCAAGTTGCCGAACACGCGCATCACGCGTACTCCCTCGACGTCAACGTCCCGGGAAAGCAAGCGCTCGACGATGTCCACGCTGTAGAGCTGCCGCCGACCGTTCGAGTTGAATACACTCATCCCGCGACACACGGCAAACAGACTCAGCGCGTCGGCCATGGCACAGAACTCGAGCAACGCCCGTCGACACCATCCTTCGCACACCACAGACATGCTCAATACCCTTGGCAGGGTTGCTACATGCGGGTCACGGTGCGAACTGCGGGGACGCAAACAAGTTCGGGGACGAGCCTTCCGCGAACGTCCTGCTTGGACATAACATCATCACGAAGGATCCGTGCCCACCCACGGCTATTTCAAACAGCAAATTTCCGTGGCACAGCTCACATTACAAACCCTCGTTCGCTTCTTCTCTTTACCCTCTCCGACGATGCCTCGGCCTGCGACTCTAGCGCGACGTGTTAGGCGTCTTGGCGTCAGGTCCGCGCGCCCGACGCTGGCGGCGAGAGGGCCAGTTGTCCTGAAGGTCCTGCCGGCCCAGGACTTGGAGGCTTTGAGCGCCGACTCCTGCTTGCCGGCGCCCTTGGCGCAGGGACGGTTCAGCTCGTTGGCGACCTTGTGGATCGCCTCGCAGGCGTCCTCGGTGAAGAATCCGACCGTGTGCCAGCGTGTGGCGGCGTACTTGACATGATCATCGATGATGTGGAGCTTGAGCTGCACGTGGATGGTCGGGTACACCTTGTGTGCATCGGTTGACACGGTGTCACAGGCGGCGCGGAGCCTCTCAACCTCGGAGTCGGTGAGGAGACGCGCAGCGCGGATGAGCTGGAAGAGAGACGCGTAGGCGGGCTAGAGGGGATCGATGCGCTAGATGACGGCCTCGATCTCTTCCTTTGCCTTTGTCATCGTGTGACCATCCGTCTCCATGAGCTCATCGGTGGGTAATCTAGTCCACATGCCGTCGATGTCATCCAGAAAGAGGCCTTCGTGGTTGCTCACGAGGCCACGCTGTAGTACGCCCGACGCGCAGCCTGCGATGTATCAAATAAGATCAAAGCAACTAATTATCAAACTACATGCGAGCACAATATTGCAATGCACGGGGGGTATGCTAATCCCAGCGCTTTGACGCGCGGGATAAAAAGGCACGGCGTTCAGAGGAGGGCTGCAGAGAGGAGAATTGACAGGTGTGGGAGGAGAATTGACAGGGTGCTGGTATCCTGTCGCAATTTGTCACGGTCTTGAGCGAGGAAGTAAGAGATCGTTGGTATGCGGAATCCGCGGAATGCCTTGTTGAGACCCGGCACGTGAACTGTGGGGACTCGCGCGGATGTTTCGAGGCGCACCTTCATCGACTAGAAATCCTCGGGGTGTTTCGGGTCGTGGCAGGGCCTTGACGGTAGCCTCGGGATCTAACGGGGTGAGGTAGGTGAACCAATATATGGGCCTGCTGTTGTCGTCCGTGCCGAAGGGTTGGCGGTCAGGGTGCGTCCCCGAGCCCTTGACGCGGTAGATGCTGTGCAGCGCCGGCTGCTTCTTCCCATTGCCGAGTCCCTCCAAGGCCTCGTCGAAGTCCTCGGGTTCGAGCTGGAGGACCTCGTACCAGGTGCACTTAGGGTTCCTAGCCCAAAAGGAGCGACCGGGATTCACGCAGAAAGGAACCCCTTCGAGCGCGCCATTGAGCTTGTCGTTGAGGTCCTTGAACGCATCCACCAGCATAGATGGTTCGAGGTCCTGCGTCCAGGGCGACGTCACGGCATTAGCGCGCGATAGGAGCCGAGCGCCTGCGAATTTTTAGGCAACTGCCATAAAAAAAAAGACGGCCCATGTCAAAAACGCATCGCGTCCTTAATTCAAACAGCCCACAAACACCGTCGCCGACGCGACACATACAAATTCGCGCGCCGCGGCGCCGCTTACCATGACAAGGATATGTGTCAAGGAGGTCGCCTAGCGAGTTTGGTCACTCTTCCTCCACAAGCATCGACGGCCGGCGCCACGGCGTTCGGCCTCCAGATCTACTTCGTTTTGAAATGTCGATTAGGGTTTTAAGAGGGAGCTCTCACTAAAGGCGCCGTCCGTGTGCCGGTGTGCCGTTGGCTTCTCTCGCATGAAAAATTTCTGAGAGTTTGGATCTGACGTGGCTACGGACGAGCAGTAAAAGCCTTGCGTCCACCGACACAGTCCAAGATGGCCTCGAGCCAGACATGGGTCGAGTTTATGATGGCTGGCTTCGTGAAGCTTGGTGAGATAACATGGTCCTGCAGAATATATCTGCTTGTCACGGACGGGCGCTCTTCACAGAGCATGATGCGCTTCTAAAGGGTATCATCCTGCGCTCGCGCTTCAACGTGTTTGTGAACAACCTTAAGAGACTCATTTATTAGTCGTCTGCGGATTGGAGAAAGCAATGTGAAGGTCGACGCGGCGACTAAACACGAGCACTGTCAACGAGGCTTTCTTTCTTTCTTTCTTTCTTTCTTTCTTTCTTTCTTTCTTTCTTTCTTTCTTTCTTTCTTTCTTTCTTTCTTTATTTCTTCTTTCCAATGCATGGCGAGCTCGATGCTCTCCGGCGACGAGCAGCTCAAGCTCCGAAAACTGTCATTTTCCCCCCTATCGTTGCGTGTTCTCTTGGAAGTTCAGCACAGTCGGACAAAGACGTCATGCCAAACTTGCGATTAAAATAGGGAGGATCGAGTGCGCACCCTTTCTCTCCCGCCCGGCAAGGAATCGATTTTTATTTTCACGGCCTATTTTTTGTAAACGATCGGCCGTGCTTGTTCGACGCGATCTTCGTTGTTCACCGAGTGTGCTTGGTTCACCGAAATATTTGGCGAGCAATTTTTTTGGCGTAAGCGACACACTTGGCATTATTTAAAAGTTGATTGATTTCGGCTGTGCGCCCCGGGACACGTCGAATAGGAGCCTTCGCCGGCACGTTCAAGTTTGCCTCAGCCTTCGTCCTCGAGGTTTTTTTTGTTGACGTTCTCACACGATCAGCTTATTAGTTTCGTCAAGAGGTTTAATAATTTCCCCCGATAATTGCGCGCACGTCGTCGTCGGCCCAGCTACATCTTCGTCGTCGTCGTCGTCGTCAATATAGCACCTGCGCTATAGCTCGCACTTCGCGCCTGCGCTATACGTCGCACTTCACCACGAAAGAGTATGTACTAGAACGACGACGCTGCTTACACCTCGCGGTCGGCTCTCGTTAGAAGAAGGGGAGGAAGGAAGATC
>JAQMWT010000469.1:0-112720 GCA_029834535.1 Chrysophaeum taylorii | reverse complement strand
AGAGAAAAAAAAGGTCAGTAGGGGTGCAAAAACAAGGAATCAACCGCCAACAAGGGGAAAATAGGGTCTAAGACCAACGGCTTTGTCCTGTTTTTTCTGCGTTGCTGCCCGCGAGAAGCAGGGCTTCTTCTTCTTCTTCTTCTTCGGCCTACGCAGCCAGCCCAAGGAGGAAGGAAGTCGCTTTGATAAATAAATAAATAAATAAATAAATAAATAAATAACACAGCTCGAATGAATTTCTTGCTGGCGGGCTGGGAAAAGTACCACTCTCGAGCTGAAAATAAATCATCACGTTCTTCTTCTTTTCCTTCATCGTCCAACATGAGCTTCTTGTTGATGCGGCCATACTCTTCTTCCATGAGCATTCTGCACGCCTCGGACTCGGCTTCCAGGCGGCGCCTCGCCTTGCGTAGGACGTTGTTGTCTTTCTCGACCTTTTCTCGACGCGGATGGGCGCTCTGAGGGCGGCTGCGAGGAGCATGCATGATGGTCTCGTCGCTGTGCTTGCGTTTGACGACATCCCCCGCCGCCGCGTTCTCGACGCAGAAGAAGACAGACAGACGGACAGACAGACAGACAACGTCGTATCTCGTCGTCGTTGTTGTTGGAAATTTCGAAGGAACAGTGCGGGTTTAGGATCGAGGAAGAGAACAAATTTTTGTCCCGAGATAATAAATAAATAAATAACACGAGACGTCATTCACCAACCCGATCATGGGAAGAATGATGATGTCTGTCCGGCGAGCCGGCGTGGACCTCGGGCGCGCGGGCGTCTGCGTGGGGCTCGGGCTCGCGTTGGTGGTGACGATGATGATGGCGTCAAGCAGTACGGAGGAGGAGGACCACCAGGCGCACCGGGAGTTAAGGTCGGTGTACGCCGGAGCCAAGCAGAAGCTCGGCGAGGTCGATCCCGTCCGGCTGGGGATCGCGACGTCGCTGGTCCTGGTTCTGGGGTCGCTCGCCGCGGGCGCGGGGATCGGCGGTGGTGGGCTGTTCGTGCCTATTTACTGGCTGATTTTGGGCGTCGGACCCAAGGCAGCGGTGCCTTTGTCGAACGCGACGATTCTCGGCGGAGCTATCGGCAACTTCGTGTCGATCGGCTTCGCGAAGCACCCCAAGGCCAACAGACCTCTGATCGACTACGAGGCTGCCGTCTTCACGCAGCCCGGGGAGCTGTTGGGGGTGGTGTTCGGCGTTCTTCTGAACATAATTCTGCCGAAGATCGCGATCGTCGTACTCCTGGCACTCGTGCTCTCGTACAACTCGCGCCGCACCCTGAAGAAAGCCCTCAGGACACGCCGCCAGGAGACCGCAAAGAAGCTCCAGGCCGCCGCCAAGCCCCTCGACGCCAGGCTCCGCGGTGAAGCTCACGGCACGGATTCGCTCGAGGGCGGCAAGATGATCGAGATGGTCGAGAACAAGGCGAAGCCCGAGGACGCAGAGCTCGAGGCTGTTCTTGCCGACGAGGCGATCCAGTTCCCTATTTGGGCGTACGCTGTCCTGATACCCATGACCGCCTACCTCGTCCTCTACAAACTCCTGTCCCGCACCGTCTTCTCTCCGTGCGCGACCTGGGACCTCTCGGAGCGCGGCGGGAACGCGAGACCTTGGGCACAGGGCGTGTATTGGACCTGGTACTGGACGCCTGTCCCGGTCTTCGCGTGCTTCTGGCTCGTCATCGCGAAGATCATCAAGAAGCGAAGCGATCGGCGCGCGGCTTGCGCCGCCTACGTCCCCCTCGAGAACGACCTCGTCTGGGACTCGAAATTTATGGCCAAGTTTCCCGTGTACGCCCTCTGCGCGGGCTGCGCGGCCGGCCTCCTCGGCATCGGCGGCGGCATGATCCTCGGCCCTATCTTTATGGAAGTTAACATGGAGCCCCGCTGCGCGACCTCGGCGTCAGCCTTTTCTATTCTCTGGACGGCTGGCTCCTCCACCATCTTGTGGGTCTTCGGCGACAACCTCGGTTGGCAGCTCATGTGCTGGATGCTCGGCTTTGGCTTCGTCTCGGGTCAGATCGGCCAGCACGCGGTCGACTCCCTCCTCCGCAAGACGGGTCGCCCCTCCTTTGTCATCTTTCTCCTCGGCTCCATCATCGGTACCGCTTGCATCGCGATGGTCGCCTCCGGCGTCGCCACCATTACCATCGAAGCCCAGAAGGGCAAGCCTATCTTCTACCTCAACCTCGCGGAGTTCAAGTGCGGCGTCCCAGGGAACTAACTAACAAACAAACAAACAAACAAACAAACTAACTAACTAAACGCGTACGAGGGTTGTTTGTTTGTTTGTTTGTTTGTTTGTTTTTTTCGTTGTTCCAAACAAATAATAAACAAAGGAATATGAATGATTTCGGAAAATGATGATGAAAGAAGCAGGCGATATTCTTGAGACGGCGGTTGCTGGCGGGTTTGCGAGCCTGTGGGCCAAGGTAGTGTGCCACCCGATCGACACGGTCAAGGCGCGGGTGCAGGGGGCGTTGGAGGTTGGGAGCTTTGTGCGGCGGGAGGGCATTCGCGGGATGTACCGTGGCTTCGGCGTCGTCGCGTTGATTGGAACGCCAGCGGGCATGCTCTACTTTACAACCTACGATTTGGTCCGCGGGGAGTCGTTCTGGTCGCAGTTTGTGGCCGGGGTCTTCGCCGAAGCGGTCGCGTGCCTGTTGTTCGTTCCGGTAGACGTCGCGAAGGAAAAGGCTCAACTCCGGCAAATCGATTCGAGTTTGTCCGAAGGTTTGCGGCTTCCGTTGAGGACGTTGTATCGGGGCTACGGCGCGACGGTCCTGAGCTTTGGGGTCTACTCGGGCCTCTACTTTGGGCTCTACGAGAAGTTACGAGATCGAGGAGGAATATCCTCTTTGGCTTCCGCGTTCGCCGCGAGCGGCTTTGCGGCTGCCGCGACCTCTCCCCTGGACCTCGCCAAGCTGCGGTCTCAGACGGCGACGACCACAACTTTGACGTTCGTGGAGGTCTTAAGGGAGGTCGTTTTGCGGGAGGGCGTGCGCGGCTTGTTCCGCGGGACTCCCGCGCGCGTCGCACATCTCGCACCTTCGACAGCTCTCGCGCTCGCCACTTTTGATTTTATGAACACCAAGAAAAGCTAATATTTGTTTGTCGTCGTCGTCGTTTTTTTTTTTCATATCGATGGGCGCGACTAATCCAATCCATCCGGCTTTTGTTGTTGTTGTATACAAGGAGCCGTTTTCACCCCCCCCCCCTTTTTTGGTGTGGTGTGCAAAAAAAAAATTTTCTGTAACCCTCAAAATTTGAAGAAAAAGCCACCGTTAAGATGATGACGAGTTTCGAGAATCGTCGTCGTCGCGCGTTCGAGGAGATCACGAACACCCCCCAGGATTGGAAGCGGAACGAAGGGAAGAAGCGGACCGTCCGACGCGTGGGTCCGGGGTTGTCCCTGAACGCGGCGATCGCCGCGTCGACGGAGGATGACCGGATCGAGGTGGGCGAAGGGGTATGGACGATCGATGCCCGCAAGCCCCGACTCCTGATGCCGCCGGCGCACGTGATCCCGCATTCCCTCGAGATCGCGGGATCGTCGACAAACTCAAAGGTGGTGGTGACAATGCCACGACTTGTTGCGCGGGGCAGGCTAAGCCTCGAAAACGTCGAACTAAGGGTTTGCGCTATTCTAAAAGCCGACGACGCCGAGTTCGAAAACTGCGTCGTGATCGGCGTCACCGCCTCCAGGGCGCCCCTCGTGCAGGCCAAATCCCTTTCGGTCCGGAACTCGAGAGTTTTTTCCGCCTCGATAGCTGCTCTCTCGGCTCGGAAAATTTCGGTATCCAACAGCCAAGTCGCTTGCTCGGCTTATTTGGGTTCGGCTATTTACTTGGACGCGCGCGCCAGGCCGCCGCGCCCGTCGTGCGCGTCGAGAACTCGAGGCTCCTTGTTGCGACGCCCTTTCGCGAGATTTCGGTGTGCGCGGGCTTCGCGTTTATGGACTTCGAAGAAGCTCTGGGCGCGCGACGGGCGGGCTGCTCGCTCGTCGACCTCGCGACCGGCTGCGTCAGGGTCCTCGAACCGCCTATCCCCAACAGATCAATCACTCCTCGCGAACCGGGCGACCAAGGCCTTCGTCGAGGCGACAGCGCACATACATGCTCCGCAATACAGACCGTCGCAGGTGCCCGATCCGCTCGCTAAGCTCGTCGCTCGACGGTCCGACAAAAAAAATAATAACATCTCTCCTGGCACGACCGTGCTTGCGGCGGCGGCTCTTCCTGAGTGGGGGAAACGGACCTGCAGCTGTGGTGGTCACGGCTTTGACGTCTACGAGACGCCGTTTGCCACGGTCGGGATATGTCAGGCCGAAATAGACGACGACGACGACGACGACGGGACTCTACGCCGCGTTGCCGGCGCGCTCAAGAGCGCCGTCCTCCTTAACGTCCAAGGAAATCTCGCGCCCCAGCCCTGCGCCGTGTGCGGCGCCCCGGGTCCCACGATCCCCCTTCTGAGCGAAGACAACACCCTTTCGCCCGGCGCGCGCCGCCTCCTCCCCGCCGCCCTCGCCGCCACCTGGTTCCACGACGACGACGCTTCCCTCGAGGTCTACATCTGCCCGAACGGCCACATATTCGGCCACGTCCTCGAGACCATGGAGGAGGATTTTTATTTGTGTGGCCGCAGTTTCGCGTGAGCGCACCACCCACCGCGCCGTATTAGGAGGAGGTAGAGTTGTACTGGAGCCCCCCCATCCAGGCGTAGTCGACTCGATAAAAGTCGAAAATTTTGAGCAGGGTGCGCGGCCGCAGCGCCTCGTTCCGGAGCGATGTGGTCCCGAGGTCGTTGTACCCATCGTCGCGAGAGTCCCTCGCGCGACCGACGTCGTCGATTTCGACGGAAAAAAGATGCGGTACCAACACCTTCAACTCGTCCCTGAATTGGGGTCCGACGCGCACAACGTAGTCGGGGATCGCTCTGGAGTTTTCGACGAGAAAAAAAGTCTGCGGGACGAGGTGTTGGTCGATCGAACGTCCCGCGTTCCACGCCGCCGAGACGTCCCCGATAACGACGTCCGCGACCGTTGTCCCGCGCCCCGCAGCTTCAAACTCCTTGGTCGCGAGCCACTCGGAGCCCCTTCGATGGTCGCGCATCGCGATCTCGAACACGGCACTTTGGAACCGTTCGATCGGATCGCGAACGAACGCGAACGTGGAACTGACGTTTTCGAAGACTACGTCCGCGGAATGCGGCGGCTCGTGACAGCGCCAGCCGTGGCGCCTTTCGTTTTCGCAGGGCCAATGGATGTACTGCTCGAGGGTCTCGGGGCACACCTGGGCCATCAGCTCGATGCCCGTCGTCCCAGCAGCCTTGAAGACGTGAACGAAAGCAACGTTCTTTGATCGACACACGACGATCTCGAGATGTTGCGAACCTAAAACGGACCTCTCGCGGAACAACTCGGTTTCCCCAAGGACGGCGACGGCCTTTCGGAGCTTCGCGGCGCGTTCGCGCAGCACCTCCACCGACCACGCCGCGGCAAACCACCACCACAGACTTACTAATAACAACATTTTTCTGAATAATAATAATTACAGATTATTATTATTATTATTAGGGAAAAGTCAAGTTTCCAACCACCATAGAAGTCTGGTCACCGTAAACCTTCAACAAGTTTGGTCACTTGAGTGAGTTTGGTCAATCATCCGGCTCTTTTTGGTTGACTAAACTTGTACTCTTACTTCGAGAGCAAAAAACATACGGTTCGATGACAAAACAAGGCCCGCCGTGATCAAGCTTTCAGCGGTTCTGCATGTCGTCGCGCTGTGGTGACTCCGGAGCGTCCTTCGACTTCGAAACGAACACGGTATCGATGCGGGTTTCGTCGCTCAGGTCGAGCGGGAGCGTGGTGGTAACACGCCGACGTCGGGTGACCACGACGCCGAGAAAGAAAACAACAAGTCTAAGCGTGCCCAGGCGAAGGTAAACGACTACGAGAGATCGCCGAGTACGCTGTCGCAGCTCAGAGCGCGCAAATGCGAGGCTCCACTTAATACTCGATCTGACCAAGATGCCAAGTTCAGCAGGTGTGTTCTCGAGGCCGACTTGCAGCAGCATCTGATGTTCGACACGGGCGGCAAGTTGACGGCGCGTACAGCATCATGGTCTACAGCGCGACAGCGCTGTCGCTCAAGTGCTATATGCAAGATGCAGCTTTTATGTGCGTGCTGGTCGTTGTGATGTGCAAGTAGACAATACCGTCACGTGTGCTAAAAGGCACACCTGCTCCGAACCTTCTTGCCGACAAAGATCCAGCTATCGCGCGAAGCACACTTCTGCGAGGCCGTGTCGGTCCTCATCAAGGGCTTTATGGAGGGCAAGTCGTCAGGCGGCTCGCTGGCCGGTTAGCACCCGGAAAGTCCGTGTTGGGATGGGGTTCGCTCGGTTGGGCAGAGCGCGACGGACAGGTCGATTGTTCGTGGACCAACACGTCCGCGGCCTGCGACGCTTTTGCAGCACGACCTCGCACAAGACCGCGCAGTGGCGGTCCACCATCAACGAGTCCGTCCTCTTCCCTCGCCTCTGCCCCACAACTGCGTGATTTGCCTCTGTGATTCCGCACCGGCTCCTGCCGGTCCGGCCTGGCTCCCATGCTCGGGAGAGGTCTGAAGTTAGTTAGTTAGTTATTCAGTCTGTCAGGCGGCTCTTCTCGGCATATGCGTTTCATAGACATCTGCAACAGTGTCATCCGCTAAAGGCACGAGATGACGAACCGGGATCGTTCGCTGTAGTCTGTCATAAACATCGAACTAATAAGGCGCATCCGAATAATCTTGGGCGACGACGAAACAGCGTGGTATCAGCGTTGTCTTGCGCAGGCCTTGTTTGTATATGTTGTTCGGCGAGTGTTCGCATGTTGATGCGTGTGTATGGTCAAACTTGGAGGCATTCAATTTGGTGTGATCAAATTTCGAACAATCACATCAAACTTGTCATATTTTAGACTCGTACTGATGACTGGGTTAGAATTACAGGGGTGGTGTCGGCGATCTTCCGGAACGAGGCTGTCGACGTCTTGACATCCCTTCGCGCCGCAGCTTGTATTTGCCGACTTTCTCGTACAGTGCTCGACGGTGCAGCAGCAGCTCCCGGGGAGATCTTGCGGCAGGGCGGGGTTGTCGAGATGCGCGAGGAGGAGGAGGATAAGGAGGTGTTCTCTTACGGTCGTGCGAGTTGTTTATGCTGGCGTAACGGCACGTGCTCGCGTTGCCGTCCCATGATCAAGCTGGACAGCTAACTCCGGATCGGGTACGCGACGGTGAGGAACTCCTGAACGTGGTCCTGTACGGTCCCGCACAAGTGTGGGACTACAATCTTTGGGTGCTCGAGGGGCGTTGCTCGCGCAGTTTCTCGAGGTCATCGAGTTTCGCGTTCTCAATCCCGAGTCGATTATCAAAGACGCGCTCCCTCTCGAGTTTTGGGATGCAGAATGGGGTGATCCGTCTCACGCAGACCGTGTGAGTCTGGTGTCCTATGTCCGCTCGTTGTTGAAGAATGACGCACGACCACGGCAACACCACCGTGGTGAGTCGCGGTTTGGGTGGCTTCTACGAACGATGGAAGGTACGAGAATGGGCCCAGCTTAAGTACGCCAAGCCGGGGGAATCTGCTCTCGGGGCCGCGTGTCGCTGCCCGCTCTCCTTGCGTATCGCCGTACTGTCTTAGGACGGACCTCCTTCTAAGGCGGTCATGGGGGGGTGTCCATGCCGCGCGTGTAACGCCACGGTAGATTCTGCGTAGCTGCAGCACCTAGCTCTCGTTTTTAAAGCATTTTCGCACCAAAAGCGCTCACGCGCCCCCTCAAAAAAGCCTCCTTAAGTTTGATTTTAAAAGCCGAAGTTTGGTCAATACTGTGGAAGTTTGAGGAGTAGTGATCAAATAGTGATCAAACTTGTTGACCAAACTTACAAGGAAATTAATCAAACTTGAAGGGTTGATTGATCAAACTTAATGCAACTTCGGAGTGACCAAACTTAACTGACCTAACTTCTATGGAAAGTGACCACACATGTGAGTTTTTCCTTAATCATACATCAAAATCGAGCAAACATGAAAGAAATTCACCAAACTTTTTGACCAAACTTGACGGATCCCTTATTATTATTATGGTTTTTTGCAAGCGAGCGACCAACTCAAGCTGGAGGCTGGGCGCACATCCCTCCCTACCCCACCACATCCTTCACACCCCCCCCCCCACACACCCCCCTCTTAGCAGTCGACATTTAAAGACAACTCAAGCTGGAGGTTGGGCCCGACAAATGACGATGAGCTTGAGGAACTCCCCGAGCACGTGGTGGAGCTCCCCCAAGTCCTCCGGCGGCGACGACGGGTCCCACTCGCCGACAGGCTCACGGGCGTCGTCGTCGTCCGTAATGATCGCCGCCCTCACCAAGCCGCGCATGCGCTCGTCGACACCGACCTTGTCGAAGAGTTTCGCGACTTCGATGAGGTCTGACTGTTCGGTGAGACGGTTCTCGACCAGAGCGTCGAGCGCCTTGTTGGAGATGTCGTCGAGAAAGGAGAACAACCATTCGTCGTCGTCGTTGGCATTCACTCGTCTACGCAATTCCTTCCGCTTCTCCTCGAGGCTCCCGCTTTCGACGCTCTCGAGGAGGACAGCGGGATTCATGTCGATGAGCTTCAACAGCGCACTTCTTTGCTTTCTCATCATCGCTTCTTCTCAATCATTACCTCCGCCACCGCATATCCGACTAGTTCGGAAAGAAAGGGGGGGTTGTGAAAGAAAGCTGACGTGGGGGGTTTGCAACGCAACCACACGGGGGTCATCATTCCTTTTGGGATGTGGAACTACGCACGAGGGAGTTCGGTCACTCACTCCATGCATGCTGCAGCTCCAAGATGATTGATTGATTCGGGTCACCGCGTTTTGCGGGTGATGAGAATGACGACGAAAACTACACACGTCTGGAGGAATGCAGCTGACTTGTTTGTTGTGAGGCGTCATAATCGGGTCGCCGCTGGAGCGATTACCTCGCTATCAAAAAACTTGCTAGCCCGTGGCAGATGACTGACTGACTGACTGACTGACTGACTGACTGACCAGTGGAGGACATGGTCGCGCGAGGAGGTCCACCGTCGGGCTCCAACAACAACAAAAAAGGAAACACCCTCATCATCATAGAGTCTTCAGGTTCTTCCTTTCCGTGGAAGACGCCCGCCCGTTCCAGGACATCACGAAGGGGGCATCTCGGATGTATACCAGGCTGCGAGGACGCAAGGAGGATCCATGCGACCTGCTTTGAACGTTCTTCGGTCGCACGAGAGCTGAGCTGTGCTCGTTTTAAGAAGGAGATGTATACCTATAGCTGGTATAGAGAAAGCACGCGCAACGACGCAAAAAGAAAGTTGGGTTTCCTTTCAAAACTGTACAATAATTCGAAAGCCACCACAGGGCACGTTTCTAATAAAGCGCAGATTTCGGCGGCTTATAGTGACAGCTCGCGCTCGAAACCCTCAATCGCTCAAGCTCCTAGCCCTCTCCGGGGTTCCCACGCCCGCCCTGCCTTTGAGTTTGCTCCCTAATCCAGCTCTCCTTTCCGCTCGAGACCCCTCCAATCCGAGCTGCTTTCATCAAAGCCCCTTCTTCTGCCCTTGTGCGAATCTTACCCTTTGACTTCCTCTCGATCCGAGCGTTTTTTTTTTTTTGCGGGTTGATGCCACGTAGGCAACGTTTCGAAAATGTGAAACATGTTCGTTGTACTCCCAACAGGAGACTTCTCTGGCGAAACCTGAATCTATATGCTTCCCGGGCACGTAAATCTGATTCCAAGAGCGACCCGGTCCGAAGATATAGAATGGACCGTAGCGGTAAAAAAGGGACGGCTCAGCCTTTTGTTTTATCGTTTTTCCGAGATTAAAAAATGGATTCTGTTACAATAATACACTTTCAAATGCCCCGTTGTTTGCGGCGTTGAAGTCGGTGGAGTGAGGGTGCGGCTCCTGATTTAAAACCTTCAGACGACATTGAAGTGCATTTGAGGCGCCGTCGCAGCCGCTGCGAAGGGCCGAGTCGTGAGTATACAAGCCTAGGCGGCTGGATCAACGGTGGTCTCAACTTGCAGGCGATAATAAGAAGAACGGTGCCATAGTAGGGCATCATGCGGTGGTGAGCAATCTCCTTCTCAATCGATTTGTGAGTATTGATTGTCCACTAGAGCTTGGGAAACGAACGGCACTGGGTTCTCAAATGGTTTTAGGGTTGGCTGTCGTGGGTGCTTCGAGTGGTTCTAAAGTCAAGGGAGGGTGGCTGTCCACCTTGGACCGTTTTCTTGAAGTTGCATCTTGGGGGTGTCGTGCGTGGCTGAGTGAGCTCGGCTCGGGTGGTCTGCAGCTCGGCTTGGGGATTGAGCAGATTGGCTTCTGTCACCGCCACGTCGCGTCTAGCTTAATAAGGCGGCATCTTGGCTTGAGGTTGGTGGGATCGAGTAATAACTCTCAATAGTCGGTGTCGCTATAGGACGTCAAAGTTTTTGATCGATCGATCGTCCCCGGGACGCTAGGTTCCTCACGTACTGGGACATGGCGAAAACCCAGAGGCAGCGTATATAGCATTCATAACGTGATGCCCGTAGAGAGTGACGCAGCGGCTGTGGCTGTTTCGAATGTGCCCTGTCTCTTGCGACTAATGAGAGAGCACAAGAGTGTTGTACACAACGTTCCTGGTTGGCGAAGTGTGTTATTTTGTAAATAAAAAGGCGACTACTCGAAAGGGTGAGGCAAGATCTAGGAGACAAGTTGTGGAAGTTGTGCGCGGCCAGTGGGGTTGGAAACACAGGTATCCAGTGGGCGTGGAAGGCGGACGCACCCCGAGGGGTCGTCGCCGAGCCGCGGGGCAGGCGCAGAGAGGAGGGGGGCCGCCTGCAGGACGTACGAGTCCGTGTGTGTTGTAAAGAGGTAGGTAGGTACCTCGCGAGGATGGATCAACGGCTTTGGTATGACCGATTTTTGACATTTAGCCGCCGCCGCATTCTCGCGTACGAGTCTATGTTGGTTCAATATTATTATCTGTGATGATGATGATAGCCTATGAAGAACACGAAGGGTGTGGCTCTTCTCCTCCGTCAGCGGGGACTTTGTCTTTTGGTAATTAATTCGTTGATGTTGTTAGTCCCCCTGGCTTGGGAACAATGCGGTGTCGCAGGAATAAATAAATAAATATCAAGGCAAGTGTCAGCGGGCCGATCTTTGAAAGTGAGGCCTGACGCCATTCCTTCGGCGTCGTCTACTCGTACAGGCTCCTGAGCTCGGGCGTCGTCTTGGCAAAATCATGTGTTGCTGATGTTGGCGCTGTTCCTCGCGTTGGCGCTCCGCCTCTCGGCCGGCCGAAGCGACATTCTCGTCGTCGTCGTTCTGCTGCCTGGCAAAGACAAGACCCCCTCTTAGCAGTCGACATTTAAAGACAAGACCCCCACTTAAAAAAAAAAGACTTAAAATAATAAAAAATGGTGGAAAAAAAAAAAAAAAATCCACCACCAACAACAACAACAACAACAAGGGCAACAAGGGTAAAGAAAAAGAAAAGGGTAAGGGACGGGACCGTAGAATCGAATCCCCTCGGTGGTGGTGGTAGAAACAAGTGTAGGTCGATGTCGAGCCAGATAACACATGTGAACGCAAGCGAGCATACGATCGAGGGGTGGCTGCGGAAACGGAGCTCGGTGTTCACGTGGCG
This sequence comes from Chrysophaeum taylorii, assembly GCA_029834535.1. Taxonomy (NCBI): domain Eukaryota; class Pelagophyceae; order Pelagomonadales; family Pelagomonadaceae; genus Chrysophaeum; species Chrysophaeum taylorii. The sequence goes on along the minus strand of JAQMWT010000469.1, from coordinate 101,011 downwards.
ACGGTACTTTGTGAGCTTGAACGAAAAGCGGGTGGTGAACTACTACGCACGACTCGACGCGCGACAACCCGTGGGGACTATCCGGCTGAGCAGACGGACGAAAGTGAGTTTAGACCCAAAGAAGGAGGGCGGGCTGATCGTGCACGGCGAGAAGACCGTGCGTTTCGCGGCCGAGTCGCGACGAGACGCCGTGCTGTGGAAGGAGATGCTCCAAGGCGCGATCGCGGGGACGCTGTTGGAAGCGACGGCGCGCGTCGCGTCCGATACGGCAGACCCTCCCCCCAAAAGTCCCCCCGAGGAGTTCGAAGACTTTTTTTTCGATCCGTCGTGCTACGCTTTGTCCAAGGCGATCGGGCGAGGCTCGTATGGTCTGGTCGTGTCGGGTCGCGACCTCCGCGCCGAGCTGCCGTGCGCTATAAAAAAAATCGGAAACGCGTTCGCAGATCTGGTGGATGCGAAACGGATAGTGCGCGAGATCAGGCTGATGCACCGCCTCTCGCACCCGAATTTGCTCCGGATCTACGACTGCTACGCGAACGGCCTCGACTTCGACGAAATTTACATCGTCACCGAGCTGCTGCAGACGGACCTGCACGACGTGATATACGCGAGAAGACCGTTGAGCAGAGCCCACGTCCAGTTCTTTTGCTACCAGTTGCTGCGCGGCCTCGAGCACATGCATGCTGCGGGGGTGTTGCACCGGGACGTCAAGCCCGGGAACATTCTGCTGAACGAAAAGTGCGAGCTCAAGCTGTGCGACTTTGGCTTGGCCAGGTGTCTGACGACCGACATGACCGAGTACGTGGTGACGCGATGGTACCGCGCCCCCGAGCTCCTTCTGAGCAGCTCCTACGACGGCGCCGTCGACTTGTGGAGTTTGGGGTGCGTTGTGGCGGAGATGGTCGAGCGGAGGCCGTTGTTTGGTGGCCGCGACGTCATCGACCAAATTCGACGCGTCGCGTCGGCCGTTAAGGCGGTGCGGCCTCGCGACGTCGCGCAACTCGCCTTCGTGACCAACCACAAGGCGCGGGCCTACGTCATGTCGATCGAGGCAAACGAGCACTACGACTCGTGGGCAGACGTCGTCCCAAAGCTCTCAGATTCGAAGACGGGCCTCGATTTTCTCTCCAGTTTGCTCCGCTTCGACCCTGCGAACCGCCCCTCGGCGTCGCGGGCCCTCAAGCACCCCTTCCTCTACTCGATGGTGCAGGAACTCGGGAACGCCGCCACCAAAACGGCGCCGGTCGACCTGGCCGACATCGAGCGCTGCCCGCTCGACCGCGCCGCGCTCCAGCAAATTCTCCGCCTCAACGACCTACGTTACACTCCGCCGCCGGCGGCCATTAATAATAATAATAATAACCCCTCCGACGACGACGCCGCCGCCGCCGACCAACACCCCGCCACCGACAACAACGGCGACGAACAAAAAAATCCCTAGCCCCCCCAATGAGTGTTTTTATCTGTCTATCTATCTGGACATTCTTTGCTGCTGCTGCATCCGTCCGTCCGTCCGTCCGTCCGTCGGCCAAAAAAGGCCAAGATCGTCCGGTCGCCAGGCGAGGGTAAGGATATAGGATTATAGAGTCATGCGAGTATTTCTACTGTTGGTCATCATCGCGGCGGCGGAGATGCGCCGCCGCGGGGACGTCGCGCGCCTCCGCGGGAAGATCTCTCAGGCGCGCTTCGATCTGCAGGACGCTCCCGCCGCACATCGGCGCCGCGCTGAGAAGAAGAAAGCGGCGGAAGCTGTCGCGTCGAAACTGAACGCCCTCAAATATAATGTCAAGGTCGACCTCCCCGAGACTTTTCCTGACCTCTCCAAACTCCGCGCTCGGCTCCAAGCCAAAAATACGATGTGATGATTAAATATTGTGGTTTGCAAGGCGGCTCAAAAGATTAAAAAGAAGACCAAACCACGCTGGCAGTAGTTTTCTCGAGGTAGGAAAAGTGGCGGCGCGCAGTGAGAGAGAGCTCACATCCGCGTGCGACTACCTCGTGAGCAAGCACCTCGAGCTCAGCAAAGGCGACATGACTTTTGTGGGTCAAACAAACAAACAAAGAAAGAACTATCTAGTAATATTTGCGTAATTATGCTGACGTTGGGGAAAGATCCATGAAGAAGGTCTTATGGGTGATTGTCGCCGTCGCCGGCGCTCAGAATTGCTCTGATCCCAACGTGTGCTTCTATTCGCACCCCGACACTTTTGGATTCGAGGCCCTAGTCTGCACGCCACCTGACGTGACGTTGGAGGAGACGTTGGAGGAAGGCTGTTTCTGTGGCAGCGGGACGTGCGCCTGCCTGGATACTGGATGCGCTTGCACAGAATGCGACGACTGCTCGTCCTGCTGGCCAACGGACGAGGGATACGACTGCTCCGCCGAAAACGCGTGCTTCTACGGCCACCCCGATGATGTCGGAGTCGAGGCAGCCGTGTGCGCCAATTCCGAACTGACGGAATTTTGCTTATGTTTTACCTATTCCAGTTGCGACTGCGTCGACGAAACCGGCTGCGCCTGCTACGATTGCACGGACTGCTCTCTCGACCACTGCGGGACCATCACGGTCATCTCGGCGCCGACGGCCGAGCCTTCGCTCGAGCCGACGACCTCCGCGCCGACGATCGCACCCCCGGCGCCCGCGCCTACCAACGCCTCAACGGTCCCCCCAACGCTCCTGCCCACCATTGTCCTCGATTCTTCCAGCAAAAAATCATCGGAGACCGTCTCGACGACGACGCTAGCTATCATCGTCGTCGGCTCCGCCGCCGCCGCCGTTCTTATAGGTGTCGCCGCGTGTGTCGTCTTAAGGCGACGCGGCCGCGAACCCACGGCCGCCTACTACTACCCCGGTCCGGCCGACTACAAGATCACCGAATTACCCCCGGTCGTTGCGACCTCTGTTATTTCCTAGGTGGACATCAAACTCCATTTTAGCGAGATCTTATCTTCTTATTTATTCATTCCTGCTGCTGCTGCTGCTGCTGCTGCTGCTGCTCCACGAGGCGGTTTCGTCTCGAATTATTAGCATAAACACACCCCTAGAACTAAAACCCAAACCCTACGCCCGACAGGCACCTCCCTAGACTATAGGTCCCGCATACTTATCTACGCCCGTCACTGGGTCAGGCAGGCCCATCCCTCCTACCCCACAAAACCACACCCCCCCCCATTTATGGGAGTCGTCGACCTTTAAAAACCCAAACCCATGGGAGATGAGGCCGCCTGCGCGGCCGTGTTGGGCGCCAGGAGTTACTACGAGGTGCTGGAGGTGCCCGCGAAGGCCGACACAGCCACGATTCGAAAACAGTATATCCGCGTGAGTGTCAAGGTGCATCCGGACCGGAACCGTTCGCCCGATGCGACGCGAGCGTTTCAGCGGGTTGCCGAAGCCTACGAAGTGCTTCGCGACGAGGACCGCCGCCGCGAATACGACGCGCGCGAGACGCCGATCGAGTTTTCGTTCGAGGACGCGCTGCGAGTCTTCCGCGCCGCCGTGCGCGCGGCCGAAGTCGCGGCGACGGCAGCGACCCGGTCAGACGACGTCCTCGGCGTGGCCGCGATGCTCTTGCGGGAAAGTGATCTCGGCGATGCGGCCAGGCTCGTCGCCGGGGCATCGGCTGCCTACGCCCTGCTCCCCGACACCTGGAAGGACGCCATACAGAAGCGCATTACTCCGGAGAACACCGTTAAGTTTGTCGGCACGGTGGCCGTCGTTGCCGGCGCCTTGGCCGCCGCCACGCGCGCGGGGAAGAACAGCAGGTCCTGAAGAATGCGGTCTAGCTGTATTCTTCCTTTGACGCCTCTCTTAATTCCTTAAGTAAGCCGACAGACACCCTGTCCGTCATCAAAAAAGAAATCGATCTGCAATTTCGTCCGCCGCGCGATTTGATTTCAGCGTTGAGAATTCACTTCAGCAAGTGAACGTGAACCACTTCGCCAGCCACGCAATATTGGTGAAGTGATTTGAAGTGAGCACGTCACCCTACATGGCCATCGTGAACCTTCGTGAAGTGAACGCCACTTTTTTTTTTAACGCCAGCGCCGCCGGTCCCTGCCGCGCCCCGTCAGTTCCGTGCCCTCCGCGCGCTATTGCCTCCTAGGTCTGGTGCTCTTAGATTCGTTCGCGTTTCGGGGGGCGAGGGAGGAGTACCGTGGATGGGGTTCAGCGTTTCTTGCTTTAGGCGATGTAGCGCGGCTCGACTTTGCTCATCAGACCGGGGTCAGGGTCAGGCCGTCAGCCGAAGTGAATGAACGTGAAGTGAACATATTGGACTTCGGACGAAAATTTTCGGTGAAGTGAAGTGAAGTGAAGTGAAGTAAATCCAGCGAACCTAGTGAAGTGAGCCCAGTGAATAAATTCCCAACAATGTTTGATTTTGATTTTGGGATTTTGATTCCCCCCAAGGTTCCAAATAAAGCGGTGACGTCATGAGAAGAAAAAGATAGTCGGTCGAAGCGTTACAACAAAAAAAAAAGTTAACGAAGATGGTTGCGATCGAGGTGCGACCGCAGGATTACGAGGAGGAGGAGATTCCCAAGAGAAGGCCGCGGCTGAGCCGGTTGCAGAGTTTTCTCGCGGAGTTCACTGGGGGGAAGGAGCTGGACCTCCTCGGAGGTTATGAAGACGACGAGTGCCGCGAACGGCTGCTGAGCGACCTCGTGAACACGGGAGTGGTGGCGACGCTGATCACGGGGTTCTCGTACGACTCGTGGGTGACGATGGTGGCCCCGCCGCAGACCCCGACGCAGATCTTGAAGGACGTCGTGACATTCGCGACGATCCAGACGGCGATGCTGAGCGCGATATCGGCAACTTTTCTGTACAAAAAGGTGTCGGCCTGCAACGGTCGGCAGGCCAAGGAGTTTCTCCTGCGATACCGCTTTTACCTCATGTGCCCGCACTGCATGTTTCTGCTCGGGGCGACCTTGTTTCTGGTGATGGTGGTGTTGTTCGGGTACATGAGCACCAACAAGCTCGCCCTCCGGCTGACCTACATCGCGATGGGCCTCGGATGTCCCGTGCTGATCGGGGCCTTTTTTCTCGCCTCCTCCCGCATCGAGGTCCGGTACAGCAGCAGCAGCCCGGTCGTCTAATCGTCCTTGTTGTTATTGGGAGCTACGGAGGTGGAGAGGAAGGGAGTCCCCGTCGCGTTGGCCGAGGCCGGGGGGGAGTCGCTGAGGGTGAAGAGGCGGATGGCGAGGAGAAAGGGCGCCAAGATGACGAGGAGGCTTGGGATGCCCTTTAGCACTCTCAAGACGGCGAGGAGACAAGAAACGAGCGCGAGGATGATCGCGGCGTCGTCCGAATCCAGCGGCTGGACCGCACACACTTCGCGCCAGGCGTCGTGGCTCGGTATCGTCTTCAGCACGACGGGCCGGCCGTCGACGTGCGTGATTCTTAGTTCCTCGTCGAGATACGTTGTTTTTATTTTGGCCGTCGTCGACGCGCCCGCCTTGAAGACGAAAGGACCAATCTTGTAGCGCGGAGCTTCGAACTCGACGAGACCCCGCGACATCATGCCGCGGCGCACGACGAGGCCCCACGGAAGCCTGCGCACCGTGACGACCTCGTCCCCGAGCAGGTGATGGTGGCTGTAGGGCGCGCCGTACACGACTTTGCCGTAGGCGGCGACCCTCGGGGGGGTCTCGACGCCCCACCCCTCGCACCGCTCGATGAGCTGGCCGATGCGGCTCTGGTCGCGGAGGCGTACGGCGCGGAAGAGTTCGTCGATGGGGGCCATCCCTGCCACAACGCTAAGAAGAAGAAGAAGGAGACAGCCTCGACGCATTTTGTTCAATCAACAAAGAGGGTTTAGTTTCTAGTCACAGAGGGAGGGGGCCGTCCGTCCGTCCGTCCTCCTCTACAGTTCGATCGAGGCTGGCGTCTCGTCGTCGTCGTCAGCCGCCGCGAGGAGGTTTTTGTCGTTGAGCTTCACATCCAGGAGGCAGAGGATGTCGTCCTCGATCTTGGCTTGGACCTTGACGATGGCCGAGACCTCCTTGTCCCCCTTGGCCCGGCACACGAGGCATACTTTCTTCGTTACTTTTCCGTTGACGGAGGTAGCTTCGTAGGTCTGCTGCATCGGCGCGTCGAGCTCGACTTTTTTCCCGAGATCACCCCTTTCCTCCACAGCCTTGGCGACGGCATCCTTCACTCGGTCGAGGTCGGGGGTCGTGTCTGGAAATTCAACCACCGGAAATTCGTGAAAAAAACGTTTCGTCAAAGCACCCACCCCCTGCTCGAAGACGTCGATCGCGCGGCCGAGCTCGGTCCCGAGGCCCCGCTCGAAGACGTCCACAGCGCGCCCGAGCTCGCCGAACGGATGCTCGAGCGCCTTCCGCAACTCTTCGTTCTCCTTCTCGAGCCGCGAGATCTCTGCGCCGCGGAGCTCCTCGTTCTCCTTCCGCAGCCGCGCCACCTCGTCCTCCAGAACGCGCTGCTGCTGGAGCGCCGAGACCTTGCCGGCGAGAAACCCGAACCCCGTCCCCACCATCGTCGCCAGGATCAGCATGTTCTTCATATTCTTCTTCGCAGAGAACGAACTCGGGCGCGCCAACAACTTCAATGCAATGCGAAACTTGAAGTCCAGGGTTTTTTTTATTTCCCTCTCTTTAGAGAGAGAATGTATCTATCCTATGTGGAGGCGCCGCACTGCCACTGGGGGGTGCCACACCACAAACGAGAATCGCGACCGTAGCTGCGCAGGCGCCGCTCGACGGCGACCATGCTGGGCGATGGTGGCATCGATGGTCGACGCAGGAGCGAATATCGCCAAGAAAGGACCACCGCCGCCGCCGCCGCCCTTGATGGAGGATGTCCAGAATTACAGGGCGTGGTGCCGCAGAGACGACGACGACGACGACGACGACGACGACGACGACGACAATGAAAAGTAAGTTCTTCTTCGGACTGTACGCACGAAAAAGAACAACTTTTTTCAAAATACAGCGAACGAATAAAATGCGCAAACACACACACACACACAAGGTGGTGGTCCTTGTACAGTAATAATAATAATAATAATAATAATACACATGACGATTCTCTAAAAGAAAAAAGTAACAAACAAATAATGTGGAGCTGAAACGACGTGAGTAAATAAAAGTAAGGATGATCATAACAAAAAAACTAGAGGAGGTCGTCGGCGTGGTCGGTTAGAATTGATTTGAGGATGGAGGTGGGGGGGAGGTTTTCGAGGAGGATGGGCTCGAATTGGTCGAGGGTGGCGAGGAGCTGGGTCGCGCGGAAATACTCGGGGACTTCAGGTTTGAGGTTGCGGAGGTGGGGCGTGATGAAGGGCTTGAGGACGTGGAGATCGTAGGGTAGCGAGGTCGAAAAGACGATGTCGCAGGGTGGCGGGGGCTTGCGGAGGAGGAGGAGGTCACGAGCGAGGACGTCGGCGGCGGGCTGCTTGCCGGCATAGCAGGAGGCGGCGAGGACGCGGGAGTCGCGAATGTCCCGCGAAGAGACGCGCGCGAGGTCGTCGAGGTTTGGCTGGTCGAGGGGGTCGCACCAGACGCAGAGGAGTTCGCGGTTTGGTTGTCTCAAGAGTTCGGGGTCGACGCGGTAGTAAATACCCGTCGCGCGGATCGTCCCCGGGTCGGCGAGGACTTCTCTCGGGCGATCACCGCGGGCGGCCAGCGCGAGAGCGAGACGCTTGGCGATCGCGCCGCAGGCCGAGCCTCGGAGTCCCGCCAGAACGACACTTTTTCCAGCGCAAGTTACGGCGAGGTTGTCGATTTGGAGGGCGAAACAAGCCTCGACTACGCGTATCCTTTGGTAGAGAAGGTCGGGGTCTTCGGCCAAAAGTGCGTTGATCGCGTCGACGCGGTCCAAGCCGTGGCGCTGGGTATGCGCGTCCATCGCCTCCACAGTCCCGGGATCGTAGGGCACGTCGAACGAGACGGGTTCGAGGCCCGCGCACAGCGCGATGCCCGAGCTCGAACGAGTCCGGGGTTTAGAGCTGCGCATCGAGAGCTTGAGGTAGGGCGCGGCCGACTCGAGCGCGAAGTCAAATCCTCTCAAACCGCGGGCGGAATCCAGCAGGAGTCCGCGGTTGGAGGTTTCGAAAGTTCGCACGTCCTCCCCGACCCTCACCTTGGCTCGCGTCGTTTTCTTCGCCCGAGCGACAAAAGATACGTCGAGATCGACGAGCTGCCGCACAGAAGCCGCGAGTCTCTGGGGATCTTTGTATTCGATGTCGCAGAGCAGCGAGCCGTCGGGGCACTCGTGCGCGACTCGAAACCGGGCCTCGGGCAGTTCGATCGAGACGGCGAGCGCGAGCAAAAAAACGAGAGATCGCCGGAGCATTTCGTAGCCTTCTAGAGACCTCGACAGCACGGGCATCACCCTTTCCCAGCTCTCGTCGACCGGGTCCTGGGGACTCCGTAACTCCCCATCCACCATTGCACCCACAATCCGCGACTCTTCCAACGCTCGCGCCCAAGCCTCGTCGTCGGGTTCCGAGAGCCACCGCCGAGAGAAGTCGTCCAATATCTTGCCAACCGCAACCCCCGGCGGGACCTCGCCGGCTCGCGGCCCTGGCCACAACGTTAGCCGGTGGAATCGCCGCGGTGCTCCACCGCCGTTCGGCGGGTCGCGGCGCCGCGGCGAAGAACCCGAAGTACGTCGCGCGGGAGGAGACGACGACCTCCGCCGCTTGCGCGCGCGCGCCACCCACCGCGGGTTCAGCCGGAACCGGCCACGGTACGGCTCGGGCAACGCCTGCCCATTCAGCTCGTCGTACGCCTGTCGCGCTAGCTCCTCCGTCTCGAAGACGATGAAGGCGTACAGGGCGGGCCTGTCGGCGCGCTGGTCGAACGGCCTCGACACCTTCACCACCGAATCCTTGAACATTCCGACGATCTCCTCCTCGCGCCATTCCAACGCGAGGTCGCCCATCCACAGCGTCCTCTCAGGAAACTCGCGCTTATCTTCGCGTTGTTGCTGCTGCTGCTCGTCTTCTCGCTCGCTTGACATGCCGCACGCAGGAGAGGGTTATTAATTTTCTTTTCTCTCTTCAATCTCTCTAGACTCTAGTGAGTGATAATAATAATATTATGATTATACAACAACATGATCTCTCTAGGCTAGGAAAAGACGACGTCGGTGAGGCCGGCGAGGACCTCGGGGGCCTCGACCTCGTAGTCGTCCGTGTCGAGGACGGGGGGTTTCTTGAGCCACGAAGCCTTGAGTTCGGGGTCGAAGGTGTCGGTCCCAAACATTAAATCGCTCAAAAAGCCCGTGCACTTGTCTCGATTTTTGACGGAGACGAATTTGAAGTCGATGTGGGTCCATTTGGCGGCCTCGTAGTCGTCCTTGTATTTGCGCGCCGGCATCGTGAAGAACTCGAGCTGAAATGCTGAGGTCGCGACGGACACGGCGTCGCCGAGCTCGTCGAGGATTGGGTAGTCGTTTTTTGCCAAATCTACGACGGCCGACCCTCGATTCGAGGCGTAGCCGGCGGCAATCTTAAAGATGGGCCTGCCGTCGACCTTGACGTCGAGGAAAGAGACCACATCCTCCTCCTCCTCCTCCAACGATGATGATGATGATGAAGAAGAAGAAGAAGAAGAAGAATCCTCGCCGCCGTTCTTCGCAGCAGCAGCAGCAGCAGCAGCAGCTTGGTGGCGGACGATGACGTCGAGAGTTACTACCCCTCGCTCTTTGATGACGATTCCGTCGATCCATTGGGCGTGGGTCCCCGGCTTGCCAAAGCAGCGCACGTAAAAGTCGATACTGTCGGGCGTCGAGAGCATCTGGAGCCATTTGCCGAGGGGCAGCCAGAACTGGACTTTGGCGCCTCGCGAACCCACCACGACCGGATCAGCCCCGAATTTCGGACCGGGCGAGGGCGGCGCCGTAATCACAGCATCAGCTAACGACGACGAGACCACCAATCCTTGCGTCTCCGGCACGCGGCAGGTGAGACCGTCATTTCGGATCGTGGCTCGCTGCGGCGCGACGAACAGGACGCGCGGCTTGCCACCGAGAGCCTGCTGACCTGTCTCCTCCTCCTCGAGGAGGAGACAGGTGTCTGTGGTCGCCGGACACCACCTCTGGCACCGGCCGGCGTCGACTCTGGCAGGAGCGAAGGCGACGGCCTGCCATCGGTCGTTGCAGTATCCTACTTCCACCGGCAGCTGGATCTCCCACAGACCCTTGCCGGTGTTCGATGTGCAAAAGACCCGGGTCTTTGGGGAATAGAGCTCGTAGCAGGCTCCAAAGCTCCCGACTTGCTCTCCGTCGTCGAAGCGCACGGGGGTCGTCTTGGATCCGTCGTTCTCGGGAGGGTAGATTCTATCCTCGGCGACGACGAGGTCGACGCCTTCGATCCATAAATATGATTGCGGCTCGAGGTTGAAGGACAGCGAGATAAGGACGATGCCTAGAGCGTTGCTGGTGATGCAGGTGAGGAAAGCGCGCGCCTCCGACACCGCCGCGGCGACGGGTTCGCCGCCCGGAACCTCCTCGGCCGCGACGTAGTCCGCGAAGAAGCCGGTGAGATCCGAACATCGGAGACCCCTGTTTGCTGTCCGCTGGATGTAATAGGGTTTGTTGTCGTTGAAGTCCGGCGAATCCGAGGTGATGTCGTGGACCACGAACAACGGCCTCGATACCCCTCTGTCGGCGATGCCGACGCCGTTGGCGTAGAAGTACGTCGAATTTAGCATAAAACCCGCGAACGGAATCGTCGAGGCGCGCCCCACGCGTTCCAAGGGCGAATCTTCGAAACATTCGATTCGCAACGCATCGAACCGACACAGGTATATTTCCCTGCTCATTTCTTCGTCGTCTACGGCCAATTCGTTCGAATCGAAGAGAAAAATCGCCAACGGATAATTCGAATGGTCAGAATCGACGAACATCGCCGCCGCGTTCACGCGGTCCGGCTGCCCGTGTCTCCTCACGACGGGGTTCGTCGCTTCGTCGTACGCGTCGATAGCAAAGTGGCCGAGAATCGAATCCGAATCGAACGAAAAATACACGGCTCGAATGTGCGTTTTGTCGAAAGGTGCGTCCTGCATGACCTGGACAGGCGCGTTTTGCACGCAGTTCATCGCGGTGATGTTCGTGTTCTTCCACCTGATCTCCGATCCCTCCACCTGCCCGGCGACAATCCCCGTCGTCACCTCCCCAACCTCGGCGCCAAACACCTCCTCCTCCTCAACCGTCTGGAGTGATCGGAGTGCTCTCCGCTCGATCGCAGCCTCCTCGACCGTCCTTCTCACCGCCGCCGCCGGCTGCACTTCATATCTTGTCGCGTACAGCACCACCAACCCGAACAAGGCGGCGGCGCTCGACGACGACACTTTGACGACGCACCGCCATCTCATTCTTCTGCTGTGCCAAAAGCAGAACCCAATATAGGGGTAAGGGTTGTTGTACCTTTTCTCTGCCTCTCGCGATGTTGTCATCAGCAGCAGCATCATCACTGGTGATTGGCGTCGTGCTGATCATAACGATCGTCGTGGCGCGACGGAGCAGCAGCAGCAGCAGCCAAGGTCATCATCATCACAACAAGCGCGTCCCGCGACACATCGCATTCATCATGGATGGCAACCGGAGATATGGCGAGCGGCAATTCGGCCGCGCGCGTCGCCTCGAAGGCCATCAAGCCGGCGGAAAAAAGCTCGGCGAGGTTGTCGAATGGTGTGTCGACTGCGGCGTCCGCGAGGTGACGTGCTTCGCCTTCTCCACCGAAAACTGGCGTCGCGACCCGGCAGAAATCGACTGCTTGATGAAGACGTTCGTCGGCCGATGCGACGCGATCAAAAAGAAAGCCCAGGAAAAGCGAATTCGGGTTCGTGTTTTATGCACCGACAACCGCCTCCCGGAGGACGTCGACACGGCACTCCAAGCGCTCGTCGATGAAACGAGGACATACGACGGCTTCGTTTTAAACTTGGCCGTGTCCTACGGCTCGCGCATGGAAATCGCAGAGGCGGCCAAGGCGGTCGCTACGGATGTCAAGAACGGCCTCTTGGACCCGAACGACATCACCGAGGACACCATAACTAAACATCTCCAGCTTCCCGATGCCCCCGACCTCCTAGTCAGGACCTCCGGCGAGCGACGCATTTCTAACTTTTTGCTATGGCAGCTAGCCTACACTGAGCTCGTTTTTATCGATAAGTTGTGGCCTGACCTCTCCAGAAGAGACTTCGATTCCCTTCTCCGCACCTTTGCCAACCGCCACCGCCGCTTCGGGATGTAACCTCCGTTTCGAGAAGAATTTATTTCCAGATTCTATTTCTAACGACGACGACGACGACGCCGTGCCGTTAAGAAAAGGTGGTGGGACAAGAATCCGCCTCCGGGCACGAGTGTATTAGTCGTTGCTTTATCCGGCGCCGCCGCCGAGTGTCCTCGCACTACCTGCTGTCTCCTTTAACTCGCCCAAATCTCGCGTAATAGTGTTCGCCCCACTCGACCTCCTCGTTCTAGCTCTTCCTACTGCTCAATCTCCGCCTTCTTTTCGCGACGTACTAGCACTCGATGTTCGACGAGGTGAGAGTCCAATGAGTGCTTGCAGAGGAGGACAATCTTTTGAGGATGTGGGACAAAGTAGCCGGGCTTGCTTGCTTCCAAAAAAGGTGTTTAAAGGTCGGCTGCTAAGAGGGGGGGGGGGGGTGCTTGAAGGTTTTGGTGCGTTGTGTGGGGACACTTCCCAAAGTTTAGTTATGATAAATATTCCAAATTGTAGGGGTTGGTCACGTTTTTTGATCTGGTGTTGAATATTATTTTAAAAAAATTTGATCAGCTTTGTTATAGTTTGATCATTTTTTAGTTTGGACAAGATTGATCACTACGCCTATAACACATTCTGCAGAGTAGTATGCAGTGGTATAAAGTCACTGAAGAACCATCCCGCCTCTGACACCGCGTGGGTCTGGCACGTAGCAGTTCAGGGACACACAGGTTATAGTTCCCCTAGCCTCCGCACACGACAGACGACACGCAGAACTACACTTAAGTTAACATGTAAGACTACGTTCCTACGGGACGCACTAGACCATGATGATGAGCGTGAGCACAGATCAGAGGGATAGGGAAGAATAAGGGTGCGGAAGAGATGTCGTTCTCAACGGACGCCATAGGGGCTGGATTCTGCAGATTTCTCTGCACCCCGTCGAGAAATCATGGATACGAAACACACGAGAAGGTGAACTCGATGGCATGAGTCAATGAGGTTACACCACTGAAAACTCTTGACAAGGAAGGACTTTGGTAGGAGTGTGGACATCTGAGACATCGTCGAGGAAGGCTTATCCTCAAGCTGGTCTAACTTAATTTCGTCGGATTCGTCGTTAATGGCTTGGACCTCGTCGCCATCACTCGGAGGGTCATTTTCCAGTGCAGGAGAAAGCGTGTTATACTGAGCTGAACAGTGCTCAGGAACCAAACTGCACGGGCTAGAAAGCGATCCAGAATTTTGGGGATGAGACCACTTAGCTGTAAGTCATCCAGTCAGTCCTCGATAAACTGAGGCGAGGCAGAAGAATCGTGTAGAGGTTCAGCGTCTGGTTGCAGAGAAGGATGCCGAAGAGTGGCACACAATGCTTGCCGAAGTTGAAGGAGATGGGCGTCTGGAATTTGGTGATTGAGTTGGCACTGAGCTTCTAGTGAAAGTGATAGGCGGGCTAACAGACCTCGAAGAGCGTTACTAGAGAACAGCAATCACAACTGTGTTACCCTTCAGCAGAGCGTGAGAACAGTGGTAGTCTGTCCTCGAATCTGTCTCTTAATCGAGGACAGCCGGTGTGAATAACACAGCGTTTTCTTAAATCAAAGGTGGCAAAGTTAAGTGAACTAACCCTAAAATAGGGAGTACTAACCCTAATTCAGATTTTCTATCTCTACATCTCTACTTACCAACAAAACATTGCTGTTCGAAGTTAGAGGGGAAAAAAACAAGAAAAGGCCGCGTTTCTAAGGAATTAACGAGTGCCACTTCGTCTGTGAACTGATCATGGACCTTGTTGTATCGATTCATTGAGCAAGGTCATTTAGCAGTGAATGCATCAAAATCATCCTGTGGTGTGAACGAGGTGGTTGGAGGAGAACACGAGGGTTGGGATGCAACAGCGAAATGAGCCATCGGTTGATTGTTCCGAACGACGTTTCGGTCGCATCAGTAATAATTTCAGCGTAGAGTTGTGGAAATTTGTTGGACAATAACTCGAGAAAATCCCGAGTAATGATAGAAAGAGGCCGGTCGTCACTCGGCATGGAAATATAAGCTATGATGCGCTTAACGGGGGCTTGTGCGAGTATCTCAAGCACTGTGGAATAACTAACTAACAAACTTACTAACTTCAGACCTCTCCCGAGCATGGGAGCCAGGCCGGACCGGCAGGAGCCTGTACGGAATCACAGACGAAAATCACGCAGTTGGGGTAGAGGCGAGGGACGAGGACGGACTTGTTGATGGTGGACCGCCGCTGCGCGCGGTCTTGTGCGAGGTCGTGCAAATGCGTCGCAGGCCGCGGACGTGTTGGTCCACGAACAATCGACCTGTCCGTCGCGTTCTGCCCAGCCGAGCGAACCCCATCCCAGCGCGGACTTTCCGGGTGCTAGCCGGCCAGCCCGGGTCGAATGCAATGTGAAGATTTGATCGGCGAGTAGCGCTTGAGTTGGGCGCCAGTGCAATCGTCACTTGTAAGGATATAAATGCTCGAGATGCATCAGAGTCTGATGCTTCAGGTTGAAAGCCAGAATATTTTTGGTCTGTGGGCAGATCGGCTTGGTCCGCAATACGTTTCGTAAGTGAAGTCTTGAAGTCAGTGGGAACGTAGTAGTATGTTCGGAGTATCGTTGCACGAAGATGACCAGCAGGACATGCTGCGCACGGTGGGTGATAGTGAGTGTAGTTGCGCGCAGTAATTAGAATGCTGTTCTTAGCGTGATCGGTATTTAAGCAAGCACAACATATTAGAGCAGTGACAACAGTCGCGGGAAGATAACTGTTGGCCAGATGCTCTTGTCTATAGAAAAACGTTCCGTGACTGCTGTTGGTGGTACGGAAGGCATTTTCTTCTTGTAGATCTCGGTGCTTAGAGATGCATTGGAGCACCATTGAGGAAGCACGTCGAGCAGTCGTGATTGGCTAACCTAACAGGAGGTTTTCTTTCTTTGATCCCTGTGAGCAAACAGTGGCTTTAATCGCCGGGGGAGGCAAAGTGGTGACTATTGGATCTCGCACGGACAGGAAAGGGCTGACGGTTCCAAGAACGGGAAGGGAGGCGTAGATGGAAGAGATAGCATCATGCAGATCCATGTGCGCGGGAGTGGCTGGTACACGGAAAATTTCAAAATGACGGGCAGGCCATTCTGATAAACATCAAAGTGGAAGGCGAAGCGGTTCGCGAGGGTGAGATTGTGTTATTTTTGACTTTGACAGCAGAGAGTTATTGTTAGTCCAAGTAAATGAGAAATGTCGTAGTCTTCTTACGGGAATGTTATATCCTGAGTCTGTTGAGAATTCGTTGGGGCGAGCGAACCCTATAACAAGTTTAAAACCGACGACGATATCTCGAGCGGTCGGTCGGTCCCATAGGGTTTAGGAGTAAACTCAAAGGTTAAAAAAGCGTGTGATTAATTAATAAAGCAGCTTATTATTATTATTATTAGATTGGCGGGGGCGAGAGCGTCGAGCTGAAAGGAGAGTGGGGGGAAGGACGTTCGTTGACGCAAGCCAAGGGATAAAAAGGGGAAGACGGACGGCCAGGCGCTATAGCTTAACCCCGTCCGGGCGCCGGTGCAGAGACCCGGCGCAGGGACCCCGGCGCCGGCCGAGCGACGTAGGAGCTTGGCGTTTCTGTTAGCGCTCGCTCCCTGTAAAAGTTTGCCTGTGCGTAATGTCGTTGTTGTTGCTGGAGGTGCAGACGGGCAGCGTAATCATTTTTTTGTTCAACCCAACCGAAAGAATTATAAAAACGTGACTCGGCCTATTGGTCGCTGTCATATCCAGCTAGGTGCCTCCTTTATTTATTAACTACTATCCCGAGTACAAAAAAAAGGGCCTTAAAAGTGGCTCAAAACGCTCTCACGCTCTCCGTGCCGCAGGCATCAAAGATAGCAGGAACGTTCGGCAAGGCGGGGTTTCCCGAAAATGGCGGCCGTCTCGTCGGCGACGCGGATTTTGAAGGGGGGGGGCATGTAGGGCATGACATCCCCGCCAAACTTGGTGAAGACGACGTCGCTGAGATTTCTTGGCGCGTGGAATCCTCCCTTGTATCGCGACGGGACGAAAACGTTCTCGCAGGAATGGAGGTCCTTGATCAAGGTCGGCGTGTTTCTCTCCCGAAGGCACTTGTCGGCGGCACGGGAATATCCATAGAAGGGGGGCCACAAGGCTCCGATAGTCGCGCCGATTTCTAGGACCGCCGGACCCACCCCAACTTCGGCGTGCATGATAACGTCCAGCTTGTCCTCGATCTCGCAGACGTAGCGGTACCTCTCCAATATGATATTCTTGACCCGCGCGTCGATCACTACAGCCCAGCTTTGGATGTGGAAATGGGGTTTGCAGGCAGCTACGACGCCACCGAGTCTCGTCCTCGCGTCGGCCGCGAACGGCGACGCCAGCACCGACGTCCAGTCTGAACCGCCAAAGGGGCCCCGGGCCCCGTCGTTAAGGAACAAGTAGTGGGACCCCTCGAAAGTCTCTAAAATCTTCGCGCGCGGGCACAGGTCCGTTGCCGGATTCTCGACCTCGACGAAGCGAACGCTCGCCGGCAGCACCGACTCACCCCACGGCTCGACGCCGATCGACGCGAAAAAATCCGTCGCGTTCGGCAAACGCGAGCTCGCCGTGACGACGTAGGTCGCTTCGGTCCGCATAACAGCTTGCCGGACAAAAACCGCCAGATTCGTGCGCTTCGTGACGATTTTGCAACGGGGGTACTCGGGCGATTCGTAGTAGTGAAGGTGGACCACGAGCCGCTCGAATCCCGCCCCAACGGCCGGGATCCCACGCCGTGCCAGCGCGTCGGCGTCGCCGCACTCGCCTCGACCACCGCCGACGGCTAAAAAAGTCGCCGCCGCCGTGGCGAAAACGAGCAACATGATGATAAGCCTGCTCTAACAATTACACTTACCCTTCTTAAGGGTGATAATGACCAGTGCCGCAAGAACCGCACGGTTGAGGTGTCGGCCAGCCAGCGAGGACGGTGGCGCCGGGCATGAGGACGGCCATGTCCGCCCTTAGGTACTCTTAGAAACTCCTCCTCTTTGCCCGTGATCTTGACAGCGAGCTCGTCAGGGATCCGCTCCAACAGATTGTTGCATACGCCGACGCGCTAACACTCGCAGCTGAGATGTTGATTGGCAAGCACCAGAGCTGCCAATCCTGATGGAGTCTGCAATGCAACTGCCGATCAACAGGTCCTTGAGCCACCCGAACTCCCGAGCTTCTTGTCATCGTTCCCGGCCGCCTCGTGCGAGAAGGGGTAGAGCCAACAAGCGCCGTCGGCGTTGTCGTTGGCGCACAGTCCCAGCAATAATCGAGTCGTCACCATGCATGAAGCAACCCATGCCGAAGAAGAGCACGTTGCAGGTCGGTCCTGGCCACCTTGGCCCCGAGCTTGTACCTTTCGACCTTGGAAGTCGGCGTCTTCGTCGCGCCGCACTTGAACTCGAGGTGGTCCCAGGACAAGCCCTCGCCCAAAGTCCATGCCGGCTCAGACGTCTGCCTACGAAGGAACTACAAGCCGAGGATGCCGAAGATACGCATAAAGGAATCCTTGGTGCCCTCGCGCAAGTAGTAGACACCGCCTCGATCATCCGTGTAGTACGCGGCCGGCGCCGAATTGTCTCGCCATTTCCTTCGTGCGTCGCAGGCGCAGATGCGCTTTATGTTGTGGATCATGCCTTGGAACTAAGTCGCGATCTGCGTCTTGCTATCTTATCGAGGTAGGTAAAGAACAACGTCACCGCCGCCGAGACGCCGGCGGCTCGGAACGTGCTTCGGGCCGAGCGGAGGAGCGCACGAAGGCGGTTTATGGGGACGTCCGCCGACGACGGCTTGCCTTTGTTGTTCGCAGGCTCCTCGGACTTGCACATTGACCAGATATGGGTGGGCGAGCGCCTGGTACAGACAGTTCTCCACTGCGCCTCGTTCAACGAAACCCCAAGGCGGCAACAGTTTCCCGCTAGAAAAAAATGCTCCCAAGATCCGCTTCGTGTTTTTTTGGCCGGCGACCGTCTTGTCCGAATTGCCAGCTGAGCCGACACAGTCAGCGCCGGACATGGTCGCTGCCATGCAAATCGCGAAGGCCCGCGAGACGGCAAGTTGGTGCGAGACCGCGAGTCGGCGTACGACGCAGTTATGTGCACCGAGTCGCATGAGCTTCGCGCTCCCAGGACATCGCCATGTTCGACTCCGACACTCTGTACGCTACAAGCAGAGAAGGCGAGTAGGAAGGTGGACCTTCATGAGCGTCTCGACCTCGTCGCAGGTCCCGTCACCGTGCAGTGACCTAAAGACGGGGGTCGAGCCAGGATAACAGCTGGAACACCACGCACGTTGGAAACGCCATGATGGTGAGCCTCTCGGGCGGGCGGGCGGGCGGGCGGGCGGGCGGTATCACCAGACGCCGTGCTTTGATGTCGATGTACGTGCGGAGCTTCGGGGGTATCGATCTCCGGCGCGCGTCTGACGCCTCAGGTGTTGTCGCGCGCGTCCACCACTCTTGGAGAAGATCTTGCGCATGCCCTTGCCATTGACGTGTTGCTGGCAGTTTCTGGCTCCATGCTCGTCACAGAGCTCGAACAACGTCTTGTTCAGGACCTTCTTTGCGAGAAACATACGTGTCCCTCTTTGTCTGAGTCGCGGCAGTCAATGGTATGGTAAGTCGAGCGCGGGGTACGCTTCCAATATCAACTTGTCGAAAAGGACCCGGGAAACCCCGGACTCCGTGTCGTTCGCCCGAAGCACGCCCATCTCGAGCGGCTGGTTGTTCGCGTCCGCGACGGCACGAATGAACAGCGTCTGGTCTTGCTGACAGCGGGAAGCGTCGGCGACGGTAAACGGATCTAACAGCCCTCTGACTCGAACATTCGTTTATGCGGGCCGGGTATGCATCTCTTTAGTGTGCACCTTGAGGTAGGCGCGATTGTCCCCGCAGCCGTGAATGGCATTGACGAGCGGGCGCAAACGGGCCTGAGTGTCAGCTGGTCAAAAAACTGTCGTTGGGTCCTCGTAAAAACATGCATGATTGAGTAACAAACAAAAGGTCATCCCAAAACACAAAACCCAAACACGAAACAAAATGCCATAAAGTCACAAACAAATGTCATCGAGTCACAAAAAGTAACGAGCGAGGCACGCGTGTTGTCGCGTCACCGAAATCAGAGTCGACACTGCATGCGAGCCGCGTCGTAAGTTGTTGAGTAACAGTGTTTGCAGGTAAACTTCATTTTGATCGACCGGCAGTGGCCTGGAGAGGTCCACAGAGAAGTGTTTTGTAGTAGTTTGGCAAAAGTAGTGCGTGTGTAGTGGTGACCTGCTAGGGAGCGTGGTTGTTGGAGACCCATTGCCAAAAAGTTGTTTTGCGTGGCATCTGCCGTGTTATAATGCAAGGTGTGTTGCGCATTGAGTGGACACTGTGATGCAGTGGATTGTCTGAAAAGGTATGGCGAGTATGTGTTAACTATGCAGATTGTTTCGCGACTTGCGAGTCTAGGTCTCGGCTCAACGCAGGTAAACCAGTGTCTTTTGCGTAAGAATGTGACTTATGTGTTTCAGTGTCTGATCCAAAATTTTCGCAGGCGTAGTAACAGCAAGTGATGTGCGGATCAGTACGAATGCTTCGTGGATTAATGATGGTGCTTTGCGAATCAGGGTTTGTAAAGCGCTGCGGGTGAGTGATCGTACACGTTTCACATCCCAGATGTAAGATTGGCGTTGCAGCAGATGATTGAAGTGCGCAGGATGCGTGTCGTCGCGTATAGGGACCGCGTAATTAATTGTCAACTCACAACTGTGTAATCACTTGTCAACTCACCTGTAGGTGGACTTGGTGAAGGGAATGTCAGGTGGCACGTCATCGTGGTGCGGGATGATGATCAAGGCGCCCATCACGGATTCAGCATCTGCTGAGTCAAAGATTGTAAGTGTACAAGTGTCCCCTCATAGGTGGTCGAGTGGTCGCACTGGCGAAAAAGTCTGCAAGGGTTGAGTTCCAGTTGCGCACGAGTTGTGCGCGTTTGCTGCGCCGGCGTGCGCTCGGGGATTATATAGGCGTCATCAGTTGTTTCGCCATCTTGATCCCGTCGGCGGTGAGGTCCAGCTCGAAGAACTGTTTCTCAACACGGGTGTCGCTCAGGTCTGCTGTTTTCCTTTCGAATAGAGAGAACTTAGCCATGCTCGTTGCCTTGGAATGCGCTCGCGGCTGCGGCGCGGCTGTGGCGTGCGCAACATCTGCTTGATCCATTTGGGAAGGCGGCAGTGCGCGTAGCGTTGAGTGACTTCCTTGAGTCTCTAGTTTGTGACGATGATGCAGGATTCACCCCCTCGAGTCGAATCTCGCGGGAGAGGGGCGACTCGTCGTACGTGGTGACGACGGCGGGGTCAGCGGCGGTGTCGAGGCACACGGGAACGAGGTCCGGATGAGCGACGGCGAGGGCGTCTACGGCGGATAGCCCGAAGGGTATAGTAAGGCGCGTTTTTGAGCGAGATGAGCGCGTCAGTCCAACTGGCTGTGGTGTGCGCCGAACGTCTTTGACGCCGACGCCACGTGATGGAGGGGACCGTGTGCTGTCGCCGGTTGGGCGTGGTGGGACTGTAGGTGTCGTCATCATTGGTGGGTGAGGCAGCGATACATGGAACGGGAGACTGGCGTGTTTGGTACGTGTGGTCAGACGCTATGTCGGCCGTGTGGTTCAGCTCCGATGTGGTTGACGCCGGGGAGACGACGAGGCGTGGGTCGTCGAGCTGGTTGCTGCGGGTATGTTCTGTCGGGAGACGGGTTGACGTGCGAGGTCCTGCGCCGGAGAGGTGTCGGCGGTGATGCGGCATCGTTTTCGTGGGGTGAGTCAGACCCTGGTGACTGGTCGTCATCATCTGGTGGAATGGTGTCGTCTGGTGCGGAGGGATGCCCTGACAGGCGCAATGAGGTTGCGATATCCGGTGGCGGCTCCGGCGTATGAGCGTACGGGGAGGCGTTGGTGCTTGGGGTGTGCACTGAGTACAGGTCATGCAGAAGCTTGTGGAGGAGGAGGTTATTTGTCTGGGCAACCACTTGCTGCTTGTGGTGCACCTGTCCCGATTCGGGGCGGATGGTACCTTCTTCTTAGCGTATCTGTGCTGTCGAGGGATTGCCGCGTGCGGTCTTGGGTGCCCGTTGGTGACGGTGCGAGAGGTTGAACGGGGCCAAAGCTCTGTACGAGAAGAAGAGCTCGGTCTTCAAGACGTCTTGTCGAGACAAGAGTGGATAAGACGAGCGGTCAGCGTGTTTGCGCCGCCGCAAGATCCGATGATGCCTGGTGGCGTCATGGAGCGGGTGGAAACTCGTGAAAAGCCGGTACAGGTCGTTGACTCGATGGCCTCGACTAGTAGGTCTCCTTGCAACGTGATCACGTTTTTTTGATAATAAGATGGCAAGAGACAGAATCAGCTGGGGTCCCGGTACACACACGGGTATCGATCTTGGGTCTCGAGATGGAGTTCCACAGTTTAGGTCGCGCGACTAGAGTTGCTGAGTCGCGTCGGTGAGCATGATCTGTGCTCGTGCGACATCATTGACTTTCAACAGGTCGATGATGCCATGCATCTCAGCTGCTAGCGCGTTTTTGGCCTCTGAGCGACGTGTGCTGAATCTGCAGTGTCTGCGTCACACTTGATACGTACCGTCTTGAGCGGGGACGCATTATGAGGGGTCAGTCAGTAATGTTTATTGTCGGAACGTGTCCAACTGTCACCAAGACCAACTCATTGAGGGTGTAGGCTTGAGCGTTATGCGATTGTGCGATGCTCGCTTCAGGTGAGAGAGAGGTCAGTAGCCTGTGTGAGACTTCTTCAAGTTTGCACGCCGGTACGACGAGGATATCATGACCGGCTGGTGCGTGTTTTGACTCCTGTTACCTACAGAACGTGCAACGGAATGGGCTGCCATAGGCATCACGCGCGTAGATTTAAGCTGCACGAGCGGATACTGGCGTTGTTGGCGTTGCTGTCAGGAAGCAGCTACTGATGGACTTGCAATAGGGAGAAGATTCGGCGTGGAGCTTGGAAGATGCTACTACGGTATCCGTTGTGACTTGGTGGTGAGCTGCATGCACGATATGGAGTTCGGTGATGACTCCAGCGTCCGTCCAGCGAGGCATCTGGCGGAGCCCATGTTGTGAGTGACGTATGTGTTTTGCTGTAGGTGAGTCGTTGTTTACTCCGAGGGTGATGGCCGAGTCGCTTGTTGTTGTTTGTGGCTTTTCTTCTTTGATACACCCCCTGACACGGGCTGTAGGTAGGTGGCTTTGAAGAGCGGGAACGATACGACATGCAAGGCAAGGGTGTGGGCATGGGAGGTACCGACGCTGGGAGAGTGATTGTTTCGCGACAAGGAGATTTCGAGTTGGTCGGAGTGAGGGTTGACTTTTGGAAAAGGCAGACGGTGGCGGCGGTCGACTTCTGGTGTCCGGGCGCACGACCTGCGGTTAGCACTTGGTCTCTTGACGCTGGGGAGTGGTGCGTGTCGGAGAATAAAATTTCCTCGGGAATGGCGTTGGAGTGGGACATGCCGAACGCGTGGGTTCGAGCTGAATATAAGTGCCCGTGGCGTGTCCGTCAAACCGTTGAGCACCTGGGGTTGGTCTCGGCAGTTGACAGCAGGGTGACGTCAGCTGTGGGTGCGAGGTTGCCCGTTCCGACCGTGATGGGGATGTGATTGGCATCGTGGCGCGTAGCGACGTCAGAGCCAAAGCACCGCGGTGCGGAGGAGTGTCTTCGGTGTCGCGCATACCAAGACGGCGCCCAAATGAGCGGCGAAGATGCGGTTGTTGCGGGACAGCGAGGGAAACTCGGAGGGGACGTCGGCTCATGCGAGAGACTGCGTCCGTACGGGATGATATAGCCCGAGGCTGCCGCCGCGAATCAGGGACGTGGTCGGGCTGCTCTGCGCGCAATGATGTCGAGAGGCTGTCGCGCGCGGTTTGGCCAGGATTGGTTTCAATAGCTGGGGTGCCGACGAGGCCACGAGACAGGGTGGCTGTCTCGTTGTTGATGCTTGAAGGGCGTGTGTCCTGGTACTCGAAGTGCACGCGTCGAGGCCGACGTATGAGGTCGAGGAGGCTTCGTGGCTGCAGACGCATTCGGGTCGCGACAGACGAGCGTCAAGCCATGAGGACTTACGTGGACCACACGTGATGGATGTTGTCGGTGACGTGAGCAAAGCACGTTGAGTACGTGGCCAGTGGCCCGGGACGCGTTGAAGACGTCCTCGCGGCATTCTTCCACGAAAAAGACTGTTGCAAGGTGTGCCGAACCTATGGGAGGTTGGCGTGCATCAGCAGCGATGATGAGTGTTGGAGTCTTTACTGGCGGTAGCTTCCGCATATGAGAGGGGACGACGCGCGCTTAATCGCCCGTGGGTTTCCATCGTCTGCACGATGACTTGAATGGAGATTTGAATAGCGCGGAGAGAGGCATGTGCGAGACTCGGTATCGGTGTTTCGAGGGCGATGGTTTCCTCGATGTATGGGACGAAGCAGTTGTCGGACTCTTTGGCCGGGTCAGGGCCGACGACGTCGCCGTCGGACCGAAAAATGCACGGGAGTCGAAGCTTGGGCAGTCAGTCAGTCAGTCCTTGGTGGTCCGGGTGCGAGGTGACGGTTAGTGCGCCTTGAGACGTTGGGCGTCCGTGACGAGCGGAGCACAAGACGGTGCTTGGCATGGGT
Organism: Chrysophaeum taylorii; assembly: GCA_029834535.1. Classification (NCBI taxonomy): domain Eukaryota; class Pelagophyceae; order Pelagomonadales; family Pelagomonadaceae; genus Chrysophaeum; species Chrysophaeum taylorii. Next base: position 77,112 of record JAQMWT010000469.1, on the reverse strand, counting down.
CACGGGTAGTGTGGGCTCCGTGTCGGATCGGACGCGCGGGTCCCGGGTATTGACGTCCTCGTCGGGTCGGGTACCCGGATCGAGTACCCGGGTCGATGTTCTGGGAGAGTTCGAGGCATACAATGCGTTGAACTTCCTTGGCGCGACGAGTATACAGTTCTTATGTTCGCGCGGAGGTTGAGGCACTTCCTCGTCTGACCGATCACACGGGTAGAGGGTCTGAATTACTTCCTCGTCGGACCGAACACGTCGAGGTTCGGAGTATTTGGGGAGGGACGAATCACTTCGATCAACGTGAGTCGAGCGGGTCGAGGCCGTGGAGGTCTCCGGCACGCTTTTTTGTCGTCAACAAGGATGGCGTCTGTTGTGTCGGACCTTACGCGGGGTGACGGGGTCGAGGTTTGTAGCATCGCGTTAGGTGTAGACCAAGGTGGTGGTTGGTCATTGAATCAAGCCAAACGTCGAGGCGCTGCGCAATTGGTGAGAGTCTGAGAGGGGCTCTGCAGATGGATATTGGGGCTGATATCGACACAGAATCGACGCTATCGTCCGTCGGTTCAGTGCGGGCCGGGCGGGTGGTGCCGGGGTGGAAGACGAGTCGGGCGCGCGCGTGAGGCCAGTAGCGTCACCAATTGGCGCTGAGGCATATTCCGGGGACGAAGCTGTTCGGTGACAACGCAGAGTAGTTCACTGTGACGCGCTACAGTTGCCATCGAGGATTCCGTGGCGGTCGCGTTGTGGTCGTGGTCTTGGCGCCGGTGAGTGAGCTCGGCGAAGGCGTGTTCGGAGCGCGTGTTGTGCGGCGGAGGTCATGCTCCAGGCGTACAATGTGATCATGATGGCGATCGTGTGAGTCTGTTGCTCCGAATGGATAAGACGCTTTTTTGTGGCCGTTTGTTCCTCGCGCGGGAACGTCGATCGTCTCGGAACTTGATTTTCGTGGCTAGCTTGGCCGGTGATCAGGGAGTCGAACTTATGATCGAAATCTGAGCGAAGAGTGAAGTGTTGCTCGCTCAGGGGCATGCTGTGTTCGTGCCATTGAGCATCGTGTTGCCGTTGATGTTGGGCGAACTTAGTAATGTGTGGAGCTTGTCGTCAAGTCGCTGATCGAGACACGAGTGTCTCCATTTGTTTGTGCATGTGCTGGTGCATCTGGCGTTGTTGGTCGGACATATGCTGTTGCACTTGCTCAGTCAGAGATTGCAGCACTTGCTCAGTCAAAGATTGCCGATGTGCATCCATTTGCGCAGACGGGCGCGTCTGCGGTGACGAAAGCTCGTCTCGCGAGACCATATGGTCTGTCTCCTTGGCGTCGTCGTCGTGGAGTTCTGCTGGAACTTGCGTTGTTAACAAGGATGATGCGGCCTCGTTTGGAGAGGAGTGGGCTCGGCGAGTTGAGAGGCCTTTGGATGTGTTGGAAACCGTTGTCTGGCCCGCCGGAGTGATGGGCTCGGTGGTCTCATCGACTTGGGTTTTGATGTTGTAAGGCGCGAGTGGTGGATCCGAGGGGTTAGCGAGGAGTCTGTCCAGCGTGTCGGTTTCACCACGAGCTGGTTCGTCAAGAGCACGACCCGTCGACTTCGTCGCGAAGAAGAAGAAGACCGTTTTTTGTGTCGGAATACGGTTGCGGCGCGTCGGCAGGAAGATCGTCGGGCGAGATCGGCCGCAACTGAGGTGCTGACGGCGTCGGCCAGGTTGGCCGCGGCGGAGGCTTCGCGGGCATCGCGACGAGCGGCGTTGTCGATGGCGCGTTTGGCGCGGTTTGTTGCCGCAACTGATGTTTTCGCGGGCGTCTCGAAGACTTTGCGGGCGTCGCGGAGAGCCATGCGGCGGAGAGCACGTCTGGTGCGGCGTGCCGCAAGCAACAGAGGCGTTACGGGCGTCATGGAGAGCACTCTTTGCCGCAACCGAGAAATGGGCGGCGGCAGTCAGCATCGGAGACTTCGCGGGCGTCGTACCCAAGAGCATTTTTCGCACGGATAGCCAGCCGCGAGAGAGGCTTCGTAGGCGTCGTCGTAGGTGCAGTTCGCTTCAAGCGGCTATCGACTGTGTCTTTCGACTTTGCGGTGCGCATGGGAAGCCGTTTTGGTCCGAGAGCGCGACGTGCTGCGTTTCCAGGGTTCGCTTGGCAAGAGCCTTTATCGAACTACGCGCAAAATTTGAGAGCCTTTCTCGGACTACGCGCATAACTTTGCGCATCTTTTTATCCGCCTGCGCCCCGTACAGCACTGGGCTAGATAGCTCTCTTTCTACGCGCTGCATAGTTTAATAATACTCGCAGGGCGCCGATTTCTTGCACGTTGTTGCTCATCACGTTGAGAACAATGCCTCCTCTATTCCTTCGTCGTCCACGTCCTGTTCCTTTTCGGGGGTGTGGCTCGATTACTTCCTAGTTAGCTCTCAGTACCTTTATCAGTCGCGTTCTTTATCTCTCTCGTCTCGTCAGCATAGACGTCGTCCGCGGGCTGCTGTAAGCGCCTCGGGTCCGTAATCGCAGCGGCGACGGGCGGGCCGAGGGCGGCGATCGCGACGAGGGTCGCCCCGAACGCCGCTCGCGGCTGAAGGGTCTCGCCCAGGAGAATATACGCGAAAAAGTAGGCCCAGAGAGGATCCAGAGCGTAGACGACCGCAGCCCGGGGAGCCGAGAGATATTTTTGGGCTGCCGTCTGCAGAAAGCCGCACGCGGCCGAGGGAAACGCGCCAAGATAGACCGAAGCGAGAAGCACGTCGGGCGTCGGCTCGGGAGGGCCGCTCCAGAGGAGAGCGAGCAGGGCGGTGGTGGCCGCCGTCGCCGCCGCGAGCTCGGCCGAGTCTTTGCCCTTCGCGAGGTCCTCCAATCGAACTATGAAAATCGCCGAAGCTACGGCGGCGGCGAGCGACCAGGCGTCCCCGACGACAAACGCACCAACGCGATCCGTTGTGAGCAGAGTTGTTCCGCAGAGGGCACAGGCCGCGCTCGCCCAGACCCCGATCGAGGCTCGTTTGCCCCGAGCGAGACCGACGACCGGGACCAGCTTAACGTTCAAATAAAGCAAGAACGCCGACCGAGTCGCCGTCGTCGTTTCGAGGCCTACCGCCTGCAGCGCGAAGCCGAGGAAGCTCCAGACGCCGAGCTCGGCGCCGGCGCGCCAGGTCTCGGGATCCCTCGGGGCGAAGGGGGCAAGGCACGCGGCGGCGACGCTAAACCGCAGTGCTGTCAAAGCCTCGGGGTCGCCCTCGCCCACGGCCCAACGGATAACCGAGTGCTGCGAGCCCCAGATTGCTGTCACCCCCACGAGCGTCGCGTACGGGGACCGCGAAACCGCGCGCTCGAGCACTCTCGAGGCGTCCTGCGGTGGGGCGAGGCCGTGCCCTAGACTCAACAACAGAACCAGCATACGAACCCTAGTATTAGTAACTTGTGTTACGAATGAATGAATGATAAATCGTGCAAACGAGAGCGGTGTTTGAAAAAAAAAAAATTGGCGATCCCTCCTTGATGTTCGGTGCTTCGACTCCCTTGATGCTTCGACGAGGATACGAAGTGACTGACTACTCGGCTTGGTACGTACGCGCGCCGGAAAAAAAAAAATCTCGAGGTGAATCGCAGGTCGATGTTGTGATGCGCGCGATGGAGTTGACATCGGCCCGCGGGAGGAAGCCGGCTCTGACAGCAGGCCACTCTTGGTGATAATAGGGACTGGCTGTGAACGTCTTTGGCACTGCGGCAATGGCGCGCGCGGAGGCAGTCTAGCACGTTTGCGCGACGCGTTATAGAAAACAAACGCGTTGTGGGCAATCAGGAAAATGCGGCACCGGATTACGACGACGACGACGACGACGACGAAAAAAATGGAGTTCCGGCTCAAGGCTGAGAGCACGGACGAGCACAAGAGAGAACACGGCGGTCGGTCGTCGTCGAGGGGGAGTGGCAAAGAACGTTCCGAGTGGAAGAAGCAAGCAGTCGGCGGACTAGAAGAAGACAGCACATCGATGGTGTCCCCAACGCAGCAGCTGTTGCGGGTTGCGTCAACATCGAAAATGATCGATCGCCGCCGCGACGATGTCGTCTGGCAAAAAAGGCCGGGATACCTCCAACAACGAGGAAAGGTCTGTCTTCGGTATATCTTCCACCGTGACGTTCCAGGACGTATCATCAAAAGGATCGGATGGACATCCTCCCGACTTTTTTTTGGTCGCATCGGCAGGTGCTCGCTTTGGGGAGAAAGGGTGACTGCAAGAAGGTGACTCTTCAAGAGTACTTTTGCTCGCGTGCTGCTGCGCGCGGACATTTAGAAGCATCGATCCTAAGCACCCTCCCACCCTCGTTGTTTATGATGATGATGATGGTGAAAAAGAAGTGCTGGATGCCAGAACTTCATGTGGTGGCGGCGGCTCCCTTCCCTCTGAAACAAACAAAAACAAACAAACCACGCGTGCTACGACGACGTCCGTCAAGTTGATAATAATATTCTTAAATAGCGGAGAGGGTGAGTCCGAGGGAAACGAGAGCGAAGGAGAGGAGTTTAGTTTTGGTGTGCTCGATCTTGCGACCGACCCCGCAAAAGTAGCGGAGGGAGAGGGCGAAGCAGAGGTTGAGGAGCTGCTGGACGCCACCCTCGGCCGCGTTGACGACGGCGGGTTCGCGAAAGTTGGCGTAGGAGAACATGACGACGCCGACGCCGAGAACGCTGAGGACTTCGCCAAAGAGCGCGCCGACGAGGTATGTCGGGCGTCTGGAGGCGAGGTCGCAGACGTCGCGGCGCGAGAAGCCGCAGAGGCCGGAGAGGACGGCGAGGGCGCACGCGAGCGACGTGCCGGTCCTCGAAACAGCGAAGAAGCGAAAGACGTCCTTCCGCGAGTTTTTTAGATCGAGGCTGTCGGTGAATGTGCACATGTGAAGAAGCGCGTTGTAGACGCACACCAAAAGCTCGCCAAAAACGCAGCATCTCACGGCTTCCTGGCGATAGAACGCGCTCTCGGCGAACCTCGAGAGACGACCCCGAGCCGCGGGCAGGAACCCGCCGACAAAGATAAACACGACAGCAACGAGGTGGGCGGGTTTCATGGCCGCGGTCGCCACGTAGAGGGCTTCGACGTCGTCGGCGTTGGGGAGGGCAGAGGCCACGAGCGGTTGCCCCGTCCTCAGCAAAGTCATCCACACCGCCGAGAGTTGAAGAAGCGGAGTGATCACGGTGCTCGAGGCTGTCCTGTAGGCCTTGAGCTCGATCGCGTAGGCTACAAAATGCACCCCCCCCGCCACCAGCCCGATCGCCGAGTCTCTGGACTCTAGGGTTCCAGCGTACGCGAGGAGAGCTAGGGCGCTGCACAGTGAAACCGTTGCCGAGATCACCGCGTTCTGCTCGGGCGATAGAGCCCCCGCCTTGGGCTCTTCCCCGCTGATGCAGCAGTCGCAGCACACGTCGCTCAAAGCCCAGCACCCCGTCGCGGCGGTCGTGGGGACAAGCCAGTGATGCACTCTCGACGACTCCATGCGTCGTCGTCGAGGGTAAGGGCTACGGTTTTTTGCAGGGGGTGGTTTTTTTGGGCTTTTTTTTTGTGGTGAAAAACAACACACAAAATTGTTGGGGGGGTTAGGTTTCTTGCCGCCACGTTAGCTCAGCGCTCGACACGTTGGCGGGGCGATCAAGTCGGGGGGCGAGCAGGGGAAACTAACTGGGCAGCGCCTTGGACGGCCAAGTCGGAGGCAGTGGAAAAAGTCATTCTTCTTCCATATCTGGACGTCGACGACAGTGGCGAGCTCGGCGAGGACGCCCGCCGGCGGATCGAGGAGCTTCTGTTTGTTTCGCTTGATGACATCGCCCCAGGCGCCGGACCCGAGGACGATCTCGTTGAGCTCGGAGATGAAGGCGGCGTCAATAGTTTCGGGCTCGCTATAGAACGTCTCGATGACAGTCTTGCACTCTTGAGCCCAGCCGTTGGGAAGCAGCGCCATGGTCGGCGTCGTGAAGGGGTTAAGAACCCAGGCCAGGATATGAATCGAGTCCTTGAGACCGAAATGGTGGCAGCCTTGGCTTTCCAAGCACGCGCGTGCTGTATGATGGCGGAGGCGAGCGCGTAGACGCTGGACGCGCGTGCCGCATGGCGCTCGATGTGATGAATGGCAGAGTCGACGGCACCGAGAAGCTCGTGTGGGACAGCAACGCGGCGCCGTTGGGTGTCCTCGACGTCAGCGCGGAACTGCGAGCGAGTCCGCGACCGACCTCGTGGCCTCGCCCCAATTATTCGGATCGTCGAGGTGTGTGTTGAGATTCTCCTTGTTCTTGTAGCAGCGTATGATCGTGAGGTCGGCGTAGGCGAAGCGGGTCTTGGGGAAGATCTTGAGCATTAGGCCGTCGCGGCCTTTGATGCGCTTGAAGGCCGACAAAACAAGACCGTGGTCCTTGACAAAACTTGGAGATACGCACTCATTTATTTATCGATGATGACTTTGATCTCTGGGATGATGGCAAGATCCTCCATCATCAGATCGAGGCTGCGGTTGACGCAGCCGATGAAGGATAATTTTGGAAACGCGACGACGACGACCAAGGCGAATGCCGGCCGGTTGTAGCGGACGTTGTCCGCGACGACACCACCATAGACCTCCTCGACAGGCTTCTCACCGGCGCGCCGCTCTTCAGCTGAGATATGATAAGGTTCTTGTAGAAAGAACTGCGCGTCCTCGCGGCGCTCGTTTGGATCAACACGCGCCTTAAACGCTGTCTTTTCTCCACAACTCTCGGTGACGATGATGACGCGGGTGCCGGCCTCGGTCTTGAAGCCGTCGAACCCAAGGGTTCGAGCGAAGTTGCCGGTGGCGAACCACATCTTGTTGGTGTTATGTGCAGTCTCTTCAGGAAGCCGTGGCGCCCGCGTGCGCCGAAAGGCCTCGGACTTGGGCACGTGCTTGACGTAGGCCGCGTTGAGCGCCTTGATCATATCGATGAAGAAGAAAACGGTGTTGACGATGTTGAAAGGCAGAGCGCAACCAACCATGAATTTGGTGATCTTCTCGTTGATAAGATTGGCACGGCGCGTATCATACCTGTCAGTGACTTCGGTGACTCTAGCTTGCTTCGACACGACTTGCGACGGAGCCGTTCCAGTCTCCGGCAACAACGAAGGCACGGACGATGTCGCGGTCGAGGCGCGAAGGTCGTGGACAGCGGCGGGCCGCTTATTCGTAGCCCATACACACCCCGAGAACATTCTTAGCTGACGACTTGCTCGCGAGCGTGCACTTAACGCCATCGGGTGTGTGGTTGCAATCCAGGACGATGTGCTCAATCAGCCCATTGAGTTGTTGGCTTGAACTTTTTGCCCGGGCGTGCGTGCGTGCGTGCATGCAACCACCGCGTGCCGCACATCTCCATTCGAACGTGCCGTCGCCCTTAGGCGTTGCGATCACGTAGTCGCTCACCGAACTCCTCTCTTTTTTGAATTTTGGTCACCATAACGGTCACCACCAGCGTGTGCAACTTCAACAAGAGGCAGCGAGCGTGTGGCACAGAAGAGAAATGGAAGAGAAGATGCTCCCTGACCTCACAAACGGACGTGTCCTGCAACAACGTTTTCCGCGGCGAGCGTTTCGGTGTCAACCGTGAAATCCAAGTTAAATCCGGTTTAAAAAAACCGGTTTAAAACATGTACTACTAAAGTACTAAAACTAAACCCTGACCTTTGATACCATGTGTATTTTAGGTTCGGTACCCACTGGTTGGTGTGAAATGAATGTAACGACGGAGAGAGACGTCGTGGGGTTCATTTCCTGGAGCGACGAGGCCCTCGCGGCGACCGACGAGAAGCTCCGCCGCGAGGTCGAGGCCGAGGTCGCGCTCAAGCGGGCGATCCGGGGAGGGGCGAAAAAATTTGGCGAGGATCGGCTGCAGCGCCTCAGGCCGCACAAACCCCCAAAGGAACCGAACCTTCCAACGTCGGAAGAGGTCAACCGTCTCATCGACCACGCGGGCCGCGATACTCTGCAGCTGAACCGATTTGTCACGAAAATCGTGCCGCGCGCGCCGGAAAACCCATCGCCCAACGAAGTTTCGGCGATCGTCGCGCTCTTGCGTCCGCCGATCGTGGAGAAAATCTCAAAACCTGCGACACACGTCTTAATGTGGGACTAACGTCACTATTATCTGGTGGCGGGGGCGTACTCCTTTTGCTCCGTGTATTCTGAGATTGATTTATATCACCATCTTCTGCCGTCGGAAAAAAAAAAAAATCATTTTTCCTCCTCATAACAATTGTCCGGTGTTATCCATCCGCGCTCGCATCTCTCGCTGACCAGACGTGCATTCGGCCGGGAACGTTGCGACCACAGGAACTGCGATTCTCGCCGTCGACGACGTTAAACGCGGAGGAGGTCAATTAATTTATGTTGGCCTCGCCCGCGTTCGCGAGACCGCGGCGAGTAAGGCAGGAAGCCACCTACCCGCGCGCGACGCCCGCTTCGCGTCATACCGATGCGTCCAGCCTCGCCGTCTTGTGCCGGTAAAGAGTCCTGATGGTGACGTGAATATCTAACGCATACGTTTTCGATGACGTGACCGTCGACTCGAAGGTGCCGCTGCATGCTGCCGCTGCGTGGCGCCGTCCGAGTCGAACCAGCCCCGAAACGGTAGGACGTGATGCGGCTGCTGCAGCTCTGGTGGGCCAATTGCAACCAGACCAAGCGCGGCAGTGACGACGATAATGGCGACGGTCGTGACCGGCGGCCTTAATGCCGGTCCCGAGGACCGTGGCAACCGGGAAAGGGGAACACGCGTTATAACTGTGACGTGGCGGCAACCATTACTTCTATGTTATATAAGGCCTTCGTTGAGCTACATTTCGCCTACCACCCCACCTTTTTTCGGAGGAGTAAGTGATAAAGCCGTGTTCCCACCTCTTATCTCTTCACTCCCGATCGGCGTTTCCAGACTTTGTGATGTGGACAGGCATAGGACTGCGCTCCTACCTATACCTGGCAAGAGCAGAGACTGGCGGAAACTCTCAACTTCGGTGTTGGAGGCCGGGCATTTGTTGTAGCCGGCCAGCCTAAATATCCCCCCAGTTTCTTTCTATCATTTTCCTCTTCACCCCCGGTTCGGTTCAGTTCAGTTCAGTTCAATTCAACCGGCATAGTCGGCGTCCAAGGCTTTCCCCGTGGCCGGGTGTTCTTCTTCTTCGTACGAAGGTTGGAAGCGATATTGGGCGACAGGAATTCGCGCCAAGTTGCCAATCTGTAATTTCGTGTCCGATGCCTGCACGGCGCCTTCCGGCGCCTTCCGGCGGCGCGACAGACGCCTATCGTCGGATCAAGGAAGTGGGTCGAAGCAATCGTGCCATTGATGACGGTAGCCCACACCGCTAGCGACTTCTTGGTCACCGCCGTCGAGTGGTACGAAGTCAGCGCCGACCGAAAACCCTTTGCCAACAATTGTCGGTGTTATCGCTCGGTGCCTACTGTTAATATTCGCGTGAAGAAAAACGCCGCGTGTTCGTCGCTCGTCATGGCTTAAGTAATCTTTCTATTTACGCACGGTGCTCCAAGATATATCTGAATTTCCGAATAATCAAAAAATGCGAGAAAAGATTCCTTCGGTGTTGCATGATTCGCGTCGAGCGCGCTGCATGGCCGTGTCGACGACGTACGTACCTTTGCCACGGATATTCCAAAGTCCAACTTTTCTCGCCGGGGTTGCGCGCCCGCTTGTTTGGGGATGAGCCTCTGACGCCCCACCTTTCTTTCGGGAGCCGTCGAACACACAATAGTCCATAGAGTTGTATTTTTCGGCGAGCCTGCCAACAGGTTCGGAGTCGCGGTTTGCTCAGGTCTTGACATCTTCGAGGACATTCGCGAATTTCGACTCCCTCGTCGTGGTTTTTTTTTGTCAATCCAACGCGCGGAGGTACGTGCCTTCTCCATCCGCCAAAACACCAAGCACCCCGCAGGAAGGAGGAATTTGACAACATCGCCAAGAGCTACTAGAATCAGAATGGCCGCCTCTTCTGGAGTACGATGCTGTGGCAAAGCTCTTCGACGAAACAAAATCGACGCGAGAGACATCTCCTGCTCAATGGGAGGGCGCGCCTTGAAGAAGAAGAAGAGAGCCTCAAAAAGATGTCGCTCCTCTTTTTTGAGCGAATAACCTCTTAGAGAAACCGTAAACGTGCGTCGACGTCGAGAACACTCGAATGAAGAAACTGTGACGTGGCCACCACGAGCAAGCAGCCGCCGCCTTGATGCGCGAGTGGGATTTTCCCAAGCGCGCCGATCGACAGCGCGAGCTCGGCGCGTGCTTTCGGCGCACAAGGCTGGCTGCAAACGATAAGCTACGTCGTCGTCAAACACCCTCCAAGCGGCCGCCATCAAGTGCAATTACGAGGGAGCGATGGTCGACAGCACGTTCTTTATGAGTGCGCGACCCTTTCCGGCTCCACGATCGTATGCTCCGCCGCGCATTAGCCGTCTCGTCAACAACCGGCAAGCCGCGAGCGCGTTGAGAGAAGTCGCAACCGTCGTGCGCGCCGGCAAGCTCCTCAGGCTTCTCAAACTCGCCGAAGGCATTTATTTGTGAGCGCATCGCCAACGAGACGCAGTGCTACTACTACTACTACTTTTCTCTCGCCTGCTTACTTTCGAGGAAGTCCAGGTGATCGCGCCGTGCGCTCTTAATGGCCAAGCGGCTGAGAGAGCCGTGCGCCACAATCAATGATGTCGCCATGCGAGATCATGCTCACAGCGTCGGCGGACCACGGCTCCTCCGGCGATTTGGCGTCTGCACACAAACAACGACGACCTTGACTGGATAGATCGGATCAACAACGAGATCGTCAACCATAGAGTGAAGCAACGCCACGCTGTTCGGAGCCGAATTCTAAGATTGATTGCGCATGGCTCCAGCTAGAGGGCCGCGGCGACCGCGACGATAAGCTCCGGAGAAACGCAAGACTCATTAAACGGGCGAAAAGCAGCCTGGCGGCGACGACGACGAGCAGCATCGGGTATAACCTTCTAGACCCTACCGTCGCCGGCACGAGCGCCGACCGCATCCGACACCGGTTCCGTCATCAGCTAGTAGTGCTCGCCGGCGAGTAATGCTGGCATGTCGTTGGTTCGACGCGTCTTGACGACCTCAAGCGTGGGCCAGGCAGCCACAGGCATGTGGGTGCCAAGTTGCACGCGCGGTCGTCCGAAGAGCTGCACGCGGCAGTCACCCGTCTGACTGGAATGCGCGATGTTTCTCCCTAACGGCGGCGCACGGCGGGAGACGCCGTTGCTCGCTTACTCCGGCTCTGTCATGAGCCCTCGGGTCGACCGACACCCCAGGCAATGCCACCCACGCGCCGTGCCACGACGTCGCCGCCAACGCGCGCGAGTCTCAACAGCGGTCTTTGGGGGTTCACGTGGATAGCGAGCTTCGGAGTGCTGCGACGATCGTCGACGGGACTGCAGTCGCCTGGTCCCCTACCTCCTTGGTTCAAGCCGCAACGCACCCAGCACTCACTACCACGGGAGTCGTAATCATGGCGCCCCAAGTCTATTGACGATATTCTTCGGCCATCGCCAAGATCGACTGTGAGTCCACAGCGGAGTGCTGCTGCCACGACTCACTCGCCGTTGCCAGACCCAAGGCCAGCGGGAGCATCTGGGACTTGCTGCGTCGAGCCGCTGACAGCGTCGTCGATTCTTGTTAGACTACGTCCTTCCCATTAACTCGCAACTCGACCTCGGCTTCCGCCCTGAAGCTGGGCGATTGGCAATGGCTGGCTTCCTCGCCGCCGATGGGGTGCAGTTCAGGACAAATTCATGCCTCGACCTTGTTTTGTTATGGCACCTTCTGCCGCTGGCCGTCCTCGATGTGCATCGACGGCGAGCTCAACCGCCTCCGGGTGCGTGGCTTTGAAATTGTCATGCCAAACGAATCGATCGAGCGAAAGCACGAGTCCGCCGCAGGAACGCGCGATTTCGAAGACCAAGGGCAGCCCGCTCCAGGCGACACAACAACCGGAATCCATACGAGGCTGTTGCCCTAACGATGCCCCATTAAAGAGGTCGCGCTCGAATTCAAGTCCGCTCCTCCTGGACAGGTCGCGCGTACAGGGTGCTGCCGCCCGGGCAACATATGCTATACTCGGGGCATCGGAGGACCTGAAGGACGCCTTCAACAAGCCGCATCTGACGAGCAGCGAGCTTTGGAAAGTCGCTATCTCCGCTACATTTCGTCGGAGAAACACGAGGATCTGCGGGTCTTGGTCGGTGAGTAACGCTGGCTCCGAGTTTGGCGGCCATGAGGCCGGGCAGACCTGCATCCGCACCGAGCTCCACGACCCAGGTTCTGCCTTGATATTGTGGCCTCAACGCGGCGAAGAACATCTCGTCGACAAGCCGGCGCTCACGCCGGGCAATAAGACGAAGACCTCGAGATGCAAAACGCGCCTCGACACCGCCCTCAACACAGCTTTCCAGCAACTGTGTTCGGATGAAGGAGCGAACATCGAGCGTTATTGTGTCGGGCGTGGAAGACAGCAGCCTTTTTTGACCGGGCGCCCTTAGCGCGTCTACAACGTCATCAAGTTGGAGCGTCGCGAGCTGGAGGCTGTCGTGCAGCGGACGCGTAGATGGGAACTGTCCGTCCCTTGTACCGTGACGGCGCACCCCAAGTCTTGGTGGCTTGCGAGTGACAAAGAGGTTCTTGAGCGCCGCGCCTCGGGAGCGACGCGACGCGCACGGAAGTTGCCACCGGTTCGATGCTCACAACTGCTGACGATCGATGACGCGTTGGTTGGTACGCAGGTCGATGTCCTTTGGAAGTTGGCAGGCCACGGTGTCGTTGAAACGACTCCATCAACGGTGACTTCTGAAGACGGACGCCGAAAAAAAAGGGCTGGGTCTTTGTCAAGCACGATAATGGCTTCACGATTATGAGGACGATGAGAACGATGGAAGCGAGTGCGGCGACGACTTGCCTTGTGACATGTGATGGATGACGACGACGATTGCGGCGGCGGCGGGAGTCCCACGGACTTGCCAATTGGTGGTCTAAGGTCGACGGTAACGTTGTCGCATCGACCGCCAGACCACCCTGGACGTGCCACGCCCTGCGCATTCATAGCTACGCGTCCAGAACTCCCCCACGCAGGTCGTATTGTGCAAGCTCCCGATTCGGCAGCTACGGATCTCACGTCGGGAAAATTTGGGGTTTATGCTCCGAAAATCCAGAAACTTTTTTGTTTCTAATAAGCTGAGCCTATTGCTTATTTATCAATACCAACCTCGCACAACTAGTGGTAGGGTCGGATAAGAAAGCTCAAAACTAGGCCCTAGCCTACATTTCGAACACCAAACGAGAAACCCTCATTCAAAAGTGGATTGTCTCAGGCTATGTTTCAAACATAGCCTGCAAAATCACAAAATCGGCGTTCCGCCCATGGAATCGGCCGAAACGAGCAAAGAGTCGGCCCCGGGTCCTTCTGTAACCCCTGTGGACCCTTCGGTCCCGGCTGAGTTGACGAACGTGTCGAAAAAACCCGCTGCCAAACGTCAACGGCGAAAAAACCTCTTGAGGGGAGAGTGCGTGTGGTGCGTAGCGAGGCTCGACGCCGACGAGACGGCCAGGTGCCAGCCGCTCGACCTGGAGCGACTCCTGAATATCGAGGGCGAGCTGCCCGACAAGTTCTACGTGTGCTCGAAAATGTGCCGGGACGACTTCACCCCGAGCAAGCTACACACGACGAAGGGCGCGAAGGCCGTTCTCGCCCGGATCTCCGCGTCGCTAACTAGGACTCTCAAGACAACCATCCGCAGCGGGGACGAGGTCCTCATCGAGCACGACTTCTCGGCGGGGCACAACATCCAGGGCGGCAACGGCGTTGTCCTGGGCCTAATCTACAACAACGCTGTGTGTCGGGTCGAGTCATACGACGTGAAAACGATTCAGCAGGGAGAGATCCGCGTCCCGTTCTCCCACGTCAAGGCCAAGCCCGACAAGGAGAACGACACCCCCCCGATTCGGCGACTACCACCCGGACGGCCAGCGCGTCCGACGCTTGGATCGAGTGGGTCATCGGTTATCTCCACACTGTTGTTGTCGTCGGACTCGAATGTGCGGATCTCGGAGCTCGAGAAGGAGGTGTCGAAACTCCGGAGCACGGTCGACAAGCTCACGGCGGCCAAGACGGCTCAGCACTCTCGCTCTGTCACCGCCGAACGCGAGACGAAAGAAGCCCACGCCGACGCCTTCGCCGCGGAAATGGCGGCCGCCAAGGCAGACGCGGCGCGTCTCGAGGCCAAGTGGAAGTACGAGGACGAGGTCCGGGATGCCGCACGTCGGGAGGCACGGCTCCAGGTCCGCATCGAACGCCACCAGGCCTCCAATGAGAAGCACCGCGACCGCGAGGCTGCAGCGAGCCATCGACGAGCTCAACGCGACCAAGGCCCAGTCGAACGAGGCGGCGAGACAGGCTGCGGCGGCGGCCGAGTTTCGGGAGAGGAACCGACTGAAGAAATCGGACCCTCGGGCCATGCGACAACTCAAGAACAATTACGCCGCCCTCAACCAGGAAGCGAAGCAAATGGAGATAAAGCTCGCGGCTGCCGAGGACCGCGTCCAGGCCCGGGAGGAGGAGATCGAGCGGCTGCGGGAGCGGGTCGCGGTCCTCGAGAAGCAGAACGCCGAAGTGTGGGTACCGCGGAAGCCGTCCGGCAAGGGATCCGGCAAGGGCACTCCGTGGGACTCGAAGCTCAGGGTGCTGTGTATGAAACTGCTCGCCTCGCGGGTTGCGCCTGCGGAAATCCCCGAGGTCCTGGTCTCGGTCGTCGAGGCGGTCGTTGGCCCGGAGCGAGTGCGCGACATGGAGCTCCCGTCCGCACGCTTCATTCGCGACCTGCGCTCCGAGATGGGTGTCCTTCACGAGGCCGCCGTCGCCCTCGCCGTGGGATACGGTGACGTCGTCGACGCGGCGACGGACGCGTCGCCGCTCGACGGCAAGGAGATCGCGACTACCCAACTTCGCGTCACACGCGGCGGCGTGACGGAGAACTGGACGCTGGGCGCGAGCGAGATCTCCGACCAGAGCGCGCCTGGCGAGGCCAAGGCGATCAACGATCGGTTTGGTGACCTGAATCGAGCGCTCCAGCTCGTTAATCAAGTTCACCAGGAGCTCTACGGAGCCGACGCTGCTGCGGAGGTGCTCCCGGCCGCCGGCAGCGCCGGCGTGCAGAATCTCGCCGGCCGGGCCAACGTTACCGACAACGCCTCCGCCGCCATCGCATCGGTCCGCGAGCTCCAGGAGCATGTCCTCGCGGCGGTGCAGAAGGAGATCGGGGAAGAGCTATGGAATTTGATGACGCAAGACGAGCGCGACGCGAAGACTCGTGTCTTTCACGGGAACTGCCAGCGACATCTCGGTACGTCGTGCCGTCCCACCAGCAATTTGTTGAGCAGGCAACACATGGCTCGACGGCGGCGCCGCCGAGGAGGCCAAGATGCTCGACACGCTGCTGAAGGATAGCATCGAGAGCTCGGAGGCGAAGCACCTGCGCCTCACCGGCGAGTTGAACAAGGTCATTCATGCCTTGTCCAAGTGTATCGGCGAGGGCGTGGATCGCTACGGGAAGGGCTTCGGGACCCCTCTCCGGGCATTCCTCGAGGAGAAGCACCCGTCGGAGCTCTACCTCACGCTCGGCCGCACGGACAAGGGGACGCGGCAGGACGCGTGCACCAACGCGGCCTGGGTCATCTTCCACAACCTCCCGTTTCTCGTCGAGTTCCTCGAGAACGCGAGCTACGCGCCGCAGAACATCCTCAGGAACAACCTCTTCTCGACCTTGTCCTCGCAGGAGGTCGCCGGAGCCACTCGAGCCCGAGCGATCATCGACGACAAGCTCACGGTGCCTTTCCGATTTTTCGCCGCATCGGACGCCCTCGAGGGTTGGTCGGTTCTCGACATGGCGGGCGTTCTCGAGCGAGTGCATGCCTTCTTCCAAGTCTGCCAGGATAATCCACAACTCGTTGCGACCGCCGGTTACGAGGCCCTCGACACTGAGATCGCCACCTACGCCCATTTCCTCGAGACGCGGGCCGGGTCGGCGAAGCTGTCCGTCGACGGCCAGTCCACGATCCGCGACGTCGCGGCCGTTCGGGCGCGGCTCTACGCTCCGACTGACACCAATGATCCAGAGGCCAAGACCATGCTCGACGCGCTCCGGGCCTGGGGCCGCGGCATGCGCCGCACGTTCGAGGGGGGCAGTCTATGCGCTACGTCGGCGACGGCGACCTCGCGGCGGTCAACCAGACGTCGGAGCTCCGGAGGGCCTTCGACGGCGCGCGGCGGAACTCGAACGAGGTCGAAGGCGAGTTTGGCGTATTGAAGTATTACAACGCCTCCTACGTCAACATGAGCGTCGTGAACTGCGTCGGGGTCGTCGCGTGCCAACGGGACCACATGTTCGACCGGGCCGCCACGAGTTTTACGACCAAGCGCCGGCGACGCGTCGCCGACGAGGTCGCTGGTCGAACGACGACGAAGGCTCGAATGCGCGATCGAGTTGGTGGAGGACGTCTCGCCACGCTCGGCGACGACTTTCGAGGAGTGTTGATGGAGGCGGCTCGTCGTGGTCGGCAGAACCACAAGGAGCAGGCTGCCGCGCGCGCGGAGGCGGCGAAGGAGCACCATCGCCGTCGCGCCGCCGCGTTCGTCGAGAAGGCCCTCGAGCGCCAGGTGAACGACTACGCCAAGGCGTAGGAGGCCATGAAAGTCAAGCCTGTCGTCGACGAGCAGGCCCTCGTCGGGAGGACCCTGCTCTCGACGGTCAAGAAGCGACTTGATGCGGCACTTAAGCAGATCTCGAGAAACGCTGCGCGGTCGAAGGTCCTCAAGGAGAACATCGACAGGTACGTCGTCGGCATGGGCATGGGCGACCTCAAACCCAAGTCCTACACCTCGGGCAAGGACCCGACGATCGGCTCGGCCGGTTCCAAGGCCAACATCGAATTCCTCACCGCGCACCTCGAGTACGTCTACGAGCAGATCAAGACCAACTCCCGCGAGTTGGTCGCCGAGGCGGTAGTCCCGGGCGAGCGCCGACGGCAGCTGCCAGTGCTCGGGACCGCGACGGCCCAGCGTCTCGAACTCGACGCGAGGCGGCACTTGAGCGTTGACGGGCTCAAGGCCAAGGTTGAGGAGTGCCGCGCCTTTCGCCATCCGAGGAAGCGGACGCGGACAACGAGTGGCCGCTCGAAGCTACCGACGATTGACGTGGCGTTGGTCGGGTCACGCGTCGAGGTTCTCTGGGAGTTGTCGGGGCACCCGGGCTGCTACTGGATGCCCGGCACCATCGAGGCGGTATCCGACGAGAACTCCAAGGACGGTCGCAAGAAACTCGGGCTGGGTTGGATCTTCGTTTCCTATGACGACGGTTTCAGCGGGTGGCTCCTCGCGAACCGCCCCACCTTCTTCAACGGCTCCAAGCCGGCTTCCTGGCGCTTCGTGTCCGAGGACAACGAATACGACGACGACGACGACGAGGAGGAGGAGGAGGACGCGATGGACGTCGACGACGACGACTACGCATAGCTGCGTTCGCGGGCCCCGATGCCGGTCTCCCGAGGACGCCCAGAAAGACGAGGACACTAGAACTGGCCCCAGCGAACAAAAGGCGCCGTCTAAACGCCCACACGACCCTCATTGGGCCTACGGACATTCCCGATGCGCCGGTTGTTGTATTTGGAGCCGATGGCGTCGTGCAGAGTAGAGCCACCTAGGCCCCCGCCTCCACCGAGGCGCCAAAATACCTCACTCCCAAGTAGATTCGCCAAATCGGCAGCTACGGACTTCGTTCCAAGATAAAATCGGCACCATTTTGGGTCAACTTGGCGACGGACAAAAAAGCCCGCCAATCCTTGGGGATTTTCAGCCCCGGCGCGGGACCCCCGAGTTCCTTATCCGACCCTACTAGTGGGCGATGAACTGCGCCGCAGCCACTCGCTCGCTTGATTAAAAGGAATGGCGTGCAACTAAAGACAAAAAAGGTCGCTTCTCCCTACTCGTCGTAGTAATCTTCGGCACCTTCGCCGTCGTAGACTTTATTTCTAGCCATCACGCTGTATACTTCTTGTCCACCTTTCCTCGCCCATCTGCCCCCCTTCCGCGGCCACCCTAACCATGTACACCATCATTTTCTGAGAAAACGAAATTCTGGCACTACTGAAGCCTAGCGTCAGTCTCAGAAATCATTCCCACATAGTACTATTCAACAGCGACGTATCATTGTGAACGATGGTCCCCGAGCAGTATTTGTTGTTGTACGCGTTGATCACGGTGGTGCACGTGTTTATCATCCTAGGCGCCCGGTCGGCGCTCATCTTCTCGGGGCAAAAGAAGCCCACAGAGTTCAACAAGTCGCGCTTCGCCACCGAAGAAACTTTCGTAGGCCGCGTGGCCGCGTCGCACGCCAACTGCCTCGAGAATATGCCGCTCTTTGCGGTCGTCGTCCTGACAAACCGCGTCCTCAACGGACCTGATATCTCCTTCCTCTCCGGGTGCCTTCTCACGGCGCGCGTGGCCCAGATCGGCTTCCACTGGATGGGGGTCACCGAGACCCACATCACGCTCCGTTTCTACAGCTTTTTCGCGCAGCTGCTCCTCCTCCTCACAATCGGCTGGAAGACGTTCCAGAGCGCAGCTGCCTAGACGTCTACACTCTCTTCTAAACGACGACGGCGTCGAGTGAGCCAGAGGGCGAGATTCGCGCCAAAACTCGCGAGGACGGCGGCGAGGGGGACCGCGACGACACACGCGACCGCACCAACGCCTGCGGCTCCGAGGGTTAGCGCTGCTCGGCGCGGCGATGCGCCGTCGGGCGAAACTGCGGCGAGCGAACCGAGCCCCGCCCCGAACGTCACCCCCGGCCAGGACCACCCGACGAGCGATCCCGCGAAGCCAAACATGCTCCCCATCAGAGCACCGCTGCCCACGGCGCCGACGAGGCACACCTTCGACTCCTCGCACATTTTTAACGCTCGGTCAGTCCAATCCCAACGGACTAGTAGTACCCAACGGTCTCAAGTTGAAGGACCGAAAACAGGGTGTTGTGGTCACCTCCGTGTGGAAGTAAAAAAAGCGCCAACCAGGAATATAAATAGTACTGGCTCGGCGCTAGTTCGGCCGAAAAGAGGGCGGAGGTTAGAGCCTGAGTATGTATCCGCAAACACAGGACCGACGAAAGTCCGAACCCTCTTCCTTTGTCGAGCGTCAGTGGCGTGGGTAGGTGCGAGGAGCGAGCACATCTCTTTTTATGCGCGACTGCCTGGCGCGACCAGAGTTTGGAGGGAGGCCGCAAAACAAGCACCACGACCGCAGACTCCAGGTTGCAAATGTTGAACAGTCGGCACTGGTCGTCGGCATCATCATTGTCCTGGCAGGCCCCGAAGCGCCCCCCTGTTCCCATCGAGCAAGCCCGAGTACATCATTGCACGAGTGCTTTTCTCAAGTGGTTTTGTGGTGCTGTGTCGAATCGCTCGACTCCTCGATGATGCTCCAAAAGCACGGCACCCATCTCCCTGCCTCGTTCGCCGCCCAAAGACTAAACGTGATCTTGGCGTGCTACAGCGCGCCGCAAACTGTGAAGAAGAATTGATCGGTAGATGATCTCATACTTGTGTTTGAGTTCCAGATGGCTACAGCATCTCTGCCTCCTACCTCAACTCGAACTCTGCGGCTGGACCAGGTCCTGATAAAGGCGCAGTTGCAAAGAGAGGAACTCCATTGTGACGGTCGCTCATCTCGGTCGTGAAATCGCCGCGATGCAGCAAGGTTGCGTCTAATGTGAAAATTTCGATGAACGGGCTGTCCTTCGCAAACTGGCTTCGTGCGGATGTTTGTGAGAATCTGGATTTGAGACTAGCTTAGCGTATTCCGGGAGACAGGAGACGAATGTACAATGCCTCGATCCCGGTAACGATGTGGCCACCACCAAAGGCGGGCACGTAATCCAATTGTTCTTTCAAACCTGGGCATGCGCACTTTCTACTGCGTTTGTTGCCCTCCCAACCAGAACAGCATGCCTCTTCGAGAGCGCTCTATTGTTCGCGTCGTATCCTCGACAGCAATGGTAAGCGCAGTCTGGTTCTTCCAAGCTGGTATGATGGAACGAAGTATTGCCTCAAGGTTGTGCGTCCAGGCATGAATCGTGGGATATGAAGAAGAAGATAATCGGGCTCGTGCCACGGAAAGTGGGGGGGCGTTGGAGACTTCGCGGTCGACTGCCCCCTGAGACCTCCAAGGAAATGAACCAAGTGCGGTCATTGGGCCGGCCGGCCCTAGAGAATGCGGCTTTTATTCTCGAGGCGCTGGTTTCGAGCTTGGCGATGCCACAGACATCTACCACCACAGTCCACACCGCCATCATGGATAAGCGAAGATGCGTAGATGACGAAGAGATGCGCGGCAGTTGCTTGCTCGAGATAAAGCCTGTACCCGATCTCCTTGCTCGCGCGGAGGAGCATTGCCACGAAGCATATCAAGACCAATTGATTTTACCGCACGCGAGGAGGAAATACTCACGGGTCTGAGCGATCTCACTCATGAAATCGTCGCTGATGTATGGAGGAAAAACGTGATACGAGATCTGAGAACTCAAAAGTTATTGGGAAAGGACAAAGATTCGGGTCGAGACAGAGGTGCCAAGCAAGCCAACGGCAATCTCGCTCATCGAGCTAGGGATAAACCTGCGCTCTTTTTTCGTAAGGAGGACGCGCGTGCACAGAGGACGTACACGGTGATACGACTCGCGTATTTCCGGAAATGTAAACAGCCGACCTGGAAATAAATGTCCGGAAGCTTCCATATCTTCCCATTTCCGTGGATGCTTCCGGAAACTGGAGAGAAGACTTTCAGCAACCTGGCGGACTGAGCCCAACGTGGCGGCGGCGCGCACTACTGAATATTCATTATTTGACGCACTATTCCAGCCTGTGACAACTCGAATGAGGCGTTAGACTAGCCATAAGAGAATGACGTAGGAATACTGGATACGTGGTGCAGGGGTAAGTGTCATAGCTTCCTCACACAGGTGCTGGAAAAGAAAGAAAAGGAAAAAGGGGTAAGTGAGGTCCTCACACAGGTGCTGGAAAAGAAAGAAAAGGAGAAAGGGGTAAGTGAGACGCTCACAGAGGAGAAGCTGTGAGGAAAGACGTCAATAGAGGAATTGTGGCAGAAAGAAACAGCAGAGATTAGGGCGAAAAGCACGAGGTGAGGTAACGAGCACGAAGCCGGAGGAAGGAAGGAGCTTCCGTACTGCGGGTGAAAATATCGCTAAGATTGTGAAGGCGGGGAATGTGTTGGAGATCAATGATGTGGTTGCGATGATATTCGGCAGTACTGTAAAAGCGAATGTCAATATGGCGGGTGCGCCGTGTGAGACATTGGAGACGGACTTGGGTGACGGTGGTGCTATTATCGACATACATTGGGACCGTGTGACGAGGGAGATCAAAGTCATCAAAAAGTTTGAGAAGCCAAGAGAGCTCAGCAGTAGCAGCGTAAAGAGCGAGCAATTCAGCTTCAAAAGAAGAGCGAGCAAGTAAGTACTGCGAGCGGGAGCAGTAGGCTATCATAGAGCCAGCAAGGAGAAAACAAAAACCAGTTGTAGAGTGGCGGTCATCAGGGTCGTCGGCCCAGCTGGAGTCGGAATAGCCACAGAGACGAAGGGTAGAATCGCGACCAAGAATAAGGGCAATCCTAAGAACCGTTGAGATAACGCAGAGTGTGGGATAAAGCGTGCCAGTGGGGTTTACCAGGATTGTGGGAAAAACGCACACACTGATTGACGGACCAAGTGATATCAGGGCGAGTCATGATGGAGATGAAGAGGACACAGCCAACAATACGGCGAAAAGGGATGCGCGCC
The DNA here is from genome assembly GCA_029834535.1 of Chrysophaeum taylorii. Classification (NCBI taxonomy): domain Eukaryota; class Pelagophyceae; order Pelagomonadales; family Pelagomonadaceae; genus Chrysophaeum; species Chrysophaeum taylorii. Next base: position 55,232 of record JAQMWT010000469.1, on the reverse strand, counting down.
ATGAAGATGTGATCTGGAGAACCAGGAGCAGGACAATCAGCCGCAGAAAGATGAAGACCTTTGGGAGCGGGAGTCAGTTCAGGTTTACTGTTGATGAAGCGATGTTCGGTAAGGATTTCACGTATAGCATGGGATTGGTCAAGAGTGAGGGTTTTCTGAGAGCGATCACGCGTAATGCGAAGACCAACGTAAGAGGTGAGATCAAGCTCATTGACGTCAGTGAAAGTGCGGAAACGGAGGAAAAAGGCTTGGTAATGGCCAATGCAATGACGAGGGTGCGCCACAAGAAGATCATCAACGACAAGAACGAGACGCAGGACAACTGAGCACGAGCTTGTAATTGCAAGTGTCACCAGATCCGCGGACGATGCCACAATCATTGAGAAGGAAGCGCTCCAAATAAAGCCACGAATTGCGACAAGCTTGTTTGCAACCATACCAAGAGCGACGGAGCTTGTAAACGATTTTGGAACCATCGGTGGGTTGGCGAGGAGCATAGCCTTCGGGTGGCCAGACATAGATGTCTTCGTCAATGGGAGCTTGGATAAAAGCGGAGCTGACATCCAACTTGTGCAAATCCCAGTCATGAACAGCGACAAAGGTTAGAAAGAAACGGATCGTGACGATGTTAGCAACCGGTGAGTAGGTGTCATGATAGTCAATGCCGTGAACCTGGGTGTAACCGCGGACGACGAGGCGAGCCTTGTATGATTTGAAGCGGCCAGAGTCATACTTCTTGCGAAGGATCCACTTGAGGGTACAAATGTTGCCAGAAAAAGTCGAAGGAAGGCGAACAACATCCCAGCAACCAAGCTGACCAAGGGAGCTATACTCTTTAGCGATGGCTTGCAACCAGCCAGGACGCTCAGGATTGGTCTGAGCTAAAGCTTCGCCCTGCGATCGCTAACCGTTGGTTGCAATGGAGGACGGCGCCTAACACGCTGGCTCCCTGCGGCGGCCCCGGCCGTCCCGGAGTGAGACGGTGCCTGCTCGCCTCCCGGGCTGGCCGGTTAGCACCCGGAAAGTCCGCGCTGGAATGGGGTTCGCTCGGTTGGGCAGAACGCGACGGACAGGTCGATTGTTCGTGGACCAACACGTTTGCGGCCTGCGACGCTTTTGCACGACTTCGCACAAGACCGCGCGCAGTGGCGGTCCATCATCAACGAGTCCTCGTCCCTCGCCTCAGCCCCAACTGCGTGATTTTCCTCTGTGATTCCGGATCGGCTCCTGCCTGTCCGGCCTGGCTCCCATGCTCGGGAGAGGTCTGAAGTTAGTTACAGCTTCACGTAAATGGGTGGAAGTAATGGTAGTTTCGTCAATGTATGAATACTGAGAGGTTTCTTCGGAAGCTAGTAATAAACATGTGCATGGGGATCAACAAGGGTGTTTTTAAATGTCAACTGCTAAGAGGGGGGTGTGTGTGGGTGTTAGCTAAACAAAGGGGAAGGAAGACATAATGAACTAACAAACGAAAGCTAACATAAGAGACATACCACCCACATCCCTCATACCCCACAAACCCACCCACATCCTTCATGCTCCCCACACACACCCCCCTCTTAGCAGTCGACATTTAAAGACATACCACCCACATCCTTCATGCTCCCCCCACACACCCCCCTCTTAGCAGTCGACATTTAAAGACATACAAAGAGTTACAGGAGGAAACAGAAGCGACAGAGGAAACAGAATCGACATTGAGACAGGATGAAACAGAATCGCCCGTATAAAAGTTTGTTGGTTGTTGTAACGCGCGTTGGTCGACTTTGCGCGGTCGGCCCCGTCTGGCTCGACGTAATGGTGCACGTTTCGTATTGTCCGGTAACGGTTGTGTATTGTCCAGTGACGGTTGAGATATTGTTTCAGGGGTGATCAGTCCCGATAAGGCCGGCTCCTGAGCATCAAAAACAGAAGACAAGGGAGCAACAGCGGAAGATAAACGAGGGTCGTAATAAAATAAGTCAGGAAAACGAGAATCCACAAGAGACGGAGGAAGGGGTTGAGAGGACAGAGACTTACGCAGAGCAAAATTTTCATCAAAAACAACATCAATCGAGGTGTGGATGACAGGACCAGTGGGGCGTTGAAGCAATATGCGATATCCAGGGCCTGCAGAGGGATACCCAATGAAGATGCCGGTTATAGCTTTGGTAGGCCATTTGTCGCCAGTAAGAATTGCAGCAGGACAGCCCCAAACACGAAGAAAATCAACACGGGGGAGAGTTTCATGTAGCATTTGGGGAGACTTTCATGTAGCATTTCATATGGCGTCATATATCCAGGATTAGAGGCATTTGGCATGCGCTCAGAGATGAAGTCAGCCGTTTCCATGGCCCAACGCCAAAAATCAGGTGGACGGTGCGCATGTGCCAAAAGAGTGCGAGTAATATCAGCAGTTGCGCGATGAGAGCGTTCCACAACACCAGAAAAAGCGTGCGCCTGTGAAGTTTTGGACTGAGCTGCAGGTGCACGTTTGAGAGCGATGTTGTTGCCCAGACAGAAGGTTTCGAATTGGCCCATAAGAGAGCGGTCACGATCGGTGTAGATGAGGGCAATGCGATATCCGAATGGGCGAACCACGGTAGACAGAAAAAGTTCGAGTTGACGAGCGTTCGTAAGTGCATCGTGTCGTGGAGCAAAGTAACGTGTGCGGCGGCGCGTATGATCATCGACAAACGTGAGGATCGCGCGATCTTGATATATGAAGGATGGGACGCCTGCAAACATGAGATGGGCGTGGATAATAAGGTAGGGCGCAACGGCACGTGGACGAGACAAAGGCTCGGAGGCAGGAAGCGAAGTGGAAGCGGAAGCATGGGCTTTACGTTGGCCAACTTGCGCAGCATGCATTTTACCGAGAGCACAAGCAGGACAAAAACAAAGAGACGCGGAGCTCGGGAAAAGCGGTGCGCCAACAGCGAGAGAAGACAATCGGCGGATATAAGAGGGACTGTAGTGACCAAGACGAGCATGCCAAAGGTCGAAGGTAAGTTGAGTGCGTTGAGACACAGCGGGAAACGCACAAGGGTCATGGACACGGGGGCAAGAAGAAAATGCCACGAAAGGTGAAACGAAGTCCGCGTAGGGCGCAGCGGTCGTATTGCCGATCCAACAGACGATCAAAAGAAGACCACAGCGACGAAGCAGGGGAATAACGTGATGCGTTTGGCGGTGACGTAAAATACGTTGCGGATGAGCAAGGCCAGCGGCCTGAATGGTGTGGCAATCGTAACCAACTTGCTCAAGGGCATGATCCGAAAGAATCCGTTTGTCACCAAGGCTAGGAGAAATGAGGGTATGCGGGAACGCGACATGGATACCATGAGGGGCGGAAAGAGTGGGTGCAGGAGAAGGAAGACCACGATTGTCAAGAGGACCAATTGAAGGGAACGTTAAGTGAGCAGTGCCAGAACCAGAAACAGAGCCAGTGCCGATAGCAGAAGTGATGGAGTGCTGTTGACTGTTGTCAAGGTCAGCGAAACCAGCTGAAGAATTGAAGAGATTGGCGTTTGCGCCGGTATCGTAGACAACGAGGCGAAGGTTGGTGCTGTGAAGGTAGTCGCGCTCACGGGCGGTGAGCAGAGCGGTAAGGGCATTGGTGGAGGAAAGGACTTGGTGAATGGAGGGGGAGATGGAAAGAAGATGGAAATTGAAAGACGGATAGGTGGGTGCAGAAAGAGATGGGTCAGGAAGGGAGACAGCGGTGGAAGGCGGGACAGAGGGTGTGGTGGAGGGTGGCAACGCAAGGAGCGGCGGAGAGGATTGAGATGGAGGCAAGAGTGGAATGGGGGCGGAAAGATAATTTTGGAGAAGGGTGGATGGGGCCGAGGTGGGTATTGGGGATTGGACCGAGGTGGGTATTGGGGAGTTGACCGACGTGGGTATTGATATTGATGCCGAGGGCGGGCGGTGGCTTGTGAGAGCAAATAGCGCTGGCGCTTATGACAATCTTTCTGGTGATGGCCAGGAATACCACAAAAGTGACAAAGATCAGTATGGCGTGGGCGCTTGCGATGGAAACCACGGGAAAATGAAGATGAAGGTCGGTTACGGAAAGATGTTCGAAAAGATGGGCGAGGGTTAGAACGTTGTTGGGAGCGCAAAGCATTGAGGCGATGAAGGTATTTATCAGAAGGATGGTTGGTACGACCGTAAAAGTTGCAACGTTCACGATGACGGGGACTTTCACGGAACGTAGCATGGACAAGCGCAGACTTGGTCTGAAGATAATCAAAAACTTTACTGTGGAGGCGATCAACGAAACCATCATATGTGCGCAGTTTAGGATCAAGTGCAATGAGATCCTTAGACAAGATCGAGTCGGGGATTTTTGTCTGAAGCAATTGCAATGCAAGTGTGTCAGGGAAATCTTGATGATGCCGAGCAACTTGAACACCAGTGATGAACTTGTTAAGAAAAGACTCAAGTTCATCGATATTGTTGCACACCAAGGAACGCAGTGAAGCAATTGCAGACAGAGCGACACGATCTCCATGGCCCATGTAAACATCAGTAATGCGCTTGTAAAGCCGCGTGAAGTTCATATCGCGGTATTCACGGATATCAGCACGATCAGTATCATGCATTGGTAGCGCCATGAACAGTGCAGAGTACCAGCGTTGCTGCTTAAGACCAAATTCTTCTTCAGAGCAGCCAGAGGCGGAAATGCTAGTCCAAGTGTCATTGGTCAAGATAATGCGATCACCGGTGGAAATGATCATGTTTTCCAGGCGCCGGGTCCATTGGTGAAAACGATGTCGCTCACCACTGAAGGCATCGAGTTTTTGCGAAAGCTTGCTATCTTTAATTTCGATCGAGGACATGATAAACGATAACGAACCGAACACGTAGCAATGAACTGAAGCCGATGAGGAGTCGCCGTGAAGTCAAGCACACGTTCGATCGAAACGAACGAGCACCTCTACCATGTGACAACTGGAATGAGGCGTTAGACTAGCGATAAGAGAATGACATAGGGATACTGGATACGCGGTGCAGGGGTAAGTGTCATAGCTTCCTCACACAGCCTCTGAGAGGCCCTCGGAAAATCTGGAAACTTCTGGAAACATCCATTTCCAGAAGCTTCCATTTTCTTTTCCGCGCGAGTCATACACCGTGATCGAGGCGGACAAAAAGACAAGCCACGCGAGCTCGAAGACGGGGAAGCCTCATAGCTGCGTATCACAGTCTATGGTGGAGACACAAGCAAAGACGAACTCTTCATAAGCAAAAGCGAGTCGTCGCAAGGTTTCACCCCCCTTTTATGCGCCTCAATTTCCCGCTCTTGCAAGAGTCGATGGCGAAGCTCGAAAAGAAAATTTCGTTGCTTTCTGGTGAAAAGTCCCCTTCCAGCGCCGGGTTTTCATTGCTGTCGTCGTTCGACGACGGATTGAGACGGCGGCGGTACGATCGACAGTGGTACGCCCATTGGCCAGACAGCCACCTGTGCACGAGCAGCAGTCGGAGTCATCCACACTATTTAAATTGCCACAACCACCCCCGGTAGGCTGGGCTCGTGCACTTGATGTCGGGGGATGTGCCAAGGACCTTGAGGTTGTCCCGTCCGCTGCCGCGATCATACTTCAAGCAAGAAAAAGAAGTGAAGATATAAGACGAGCAGCCAGTATACGATCTCAGCAACAACAACAACAACAACAACCTGTCGTGAATTGACGCATCGATACGTATTTGGGTGGGTTTGGACGACACTGAGAGAAACTCGGCAAGGCGACGTAAAACAGCCAGAGCGTGTCGCGTACGTCGCCATCGATGTCGCGCGCTCATTGCGAGCTTTGAGCTCGTGATTCCGGACCAAGACAACGAAACTTGGCGGTGGCATAGACGACGCAACGATAAGCGCAGACACAAAGGGAAATAGCGTGACGATGACAAGGTTGCTCCCGCAGTCCATTATCGCGCCGATTTTGGCGATGCCGATGCCCAATGTGTTGAGGAAACGAAGTGGGTCTGGGAAGTGCACTCGTGTCATGGACCCGATCGTAATCGAGTGCAATCTGAAGAGACGCAACGCCAATATTGAGCTTGGTCATCTGGAGTACACTCGAATTTCTTCCACGCGCGAGAAATAGCGGCATGATCGCCCGCGCGTTGAGATCGACCAAAGCGTACAGAAAAAATCGTCTCGACGCTGGTAGTAAGTAGCCTGGCTCTGCCGTCGTGCAAGAAAAACTCCCCGATTTAAAAGCAAACGTTCCTGCGCGTCGCCGTTGTCATTGTAGGACGCGCATCTTTCGTCGAGCAAAGCGTGCATTCGCTAGCCGCGAGCCAGCTTCCAAACGTTCCTGGCCCACCTACCAAGCTTGATGCTAAGGTGGTAAATTTGTGCGTTCGTTCGTTCGTTCGTTTGTTATTCGTTGGGCAAGGGGAACTGACACAACTCGCAGTCGGACTGTGCCGTCGTCGGCAAGAAAGCGACCAACAGGACATGAAGACGACGACGACTCGTCGATCCACGCAGCCACAAACACTCACAGGCATCAAGAATCCTCGCCCACAAGAAATTAATAGCGGTCACGCGTGCATTCGGAATTATTCGCGCTCGGACCAGCGATCAATGTCTCTCGCGAGACTTTCGTCGGAGGTAAAAAGAGGACTAAAGTGAGTTCACATGAATGCAGCTGTCGGCGCAAATCGTGCACCCGATCGTACTCGAACATTCGCGTCGCACTTTGGATATTATAAGCTCAAAGTCAGGGCCGAAATACGAGCTTTTTAACGAGTCTTTTCATCCATCGTCACGTTGTTAGCATCCTGATAAGCTTCAGTATTGCCGTGCTCGAGTCCGTCCGATGAGTATTGGCCTGCACCCTATTGTTGCAAGAACAGTCGAACAAAAGCTTTAATGAACGTACCAGCACCATAAGGATAAAAGTCCATTTAGACTAAACGCGTCGCCGAGCAACTTTTCATCGAGGTGGAGCCATCGCTGATTGCGAGGTGGATATAACCTACAAAGCCTCGGAAAGAAGAGTCCGAGGAGGATACAAATGCTGGGCGAATTTCCATTTTGCTGCACACTTCTTCTAGGTTGAACTTTTGTGTGGGCGGATCAAGCGTCACACGCGCGGCATAAACACACAACAACTCTACGTCTTCTGCGTAGTTGTCATGCGCGGAACGCATAACGCCCGCACCATGCTCTTTGCAGGGCTCCTGATAAGTTGCGATGTTGTTGACTAGAGTCGTCTCGTAAAGGTCCAAGATGCTGCTGCTCTGCTGCGCGAGCGAGAATAAGAATCAGGCGAAACGCCGCGATTGAGTTTGACACCGGAACCCGCAGCAGAGTTTCATCAGCGTGCTGTCCGCAAAACAGTCACGGTACTCGACCCCAACGCCACCGTCCTACGGGCAGCACACGGCCTCCGTGGACATTGCCTTTGCGTGATGATAAATCGACTTTTCGGGCTCTGACTAGCGAACAGAGATGCCTGCGGGAATCGTCTGCGGGTAAGTGAGAGACAGGTGGTTTTTTGACGTACGGCAAAGGATCGCGGTGTTCTCGAGGCTCAACGCACTCAAGTATGCGTCCGCAATGCCACCATTCTACAACAGCTAGACGCTGGCGTCATACGGCTGCGTAGGATGTCAGCGAGCTGTCCAGGACGGTCGGCTCGCTTTCAAACAGATACTCGACCCGCCTCGCTGCAGACAGCACGACCGTAAGTGTTCACACCTCGATCAACGAAAATGATCGCGGCGCGCTGGTTGACGTGCCTCGGGCTGCTAGGGTAGTGAGTCAGTCACTGTGAGTCAGTCAGTCAGTTGGAAGAGGTGCGTAAGACTACTGGGACGCTGGTACCGGACGGCTGAGTTGGAGGCGGGTGTCATCGACCTCGAAGAATAAAGAAACGCCACGCCGCCCAACTAGAGTAGAGACGACAGCCACATCGGTGAAGGTCGACGGATTTTTTGTTTTTTTGTGGCGCTGGTTCTCGTGCTCAAGCCTGCGCTGGAGCTCAATGTCCGCGCGAAGAAGGTCGAGGGAGGTACGACTGTGTTGTTGCCGCTGCTCGCGAGAGTCATCGTGCTCGAGCTCTCGAGGTGGTGCAATCATTCAAAAAGCACGGGACGACGCTGGAGACGCGGTGTTGGCGGTCAAGGTTCACTTTGTTAGAGTATGATGTGGTGTCGACCCCCATTGGTCGCGGAACAGTAGTCGGTCACAACGCTGTCCACCAGATAAATCAAGCATGGAGTCCCCCGAAAAAAAAGCGAGGACGCGGCCTCCTCCTCGAACGGATGCGGTGCCAATAACGCGAGCGTGACGTCGACAAGACTTCTTGAGTTTGAAGAGCTTCGTCCCTTCGCCATCAAACACAGCACCCTCGGCGCCCGAAATTTTGGACCAAGTATTTCAGCATCATGGAGTTTGATGATGCAGTGATTTCCAGATGGCGCCGGAGCGGTACCGCGAAGAACTTCTCCAAGAAATGTCGGTGCTGACGACTTGGACGGAAAAGCACAAGACGACGACGTGTCAGATACAATACGCAAATCTATATCTCGACGGGTTGAAGGAAGGCAAGGCGTTGAGGAATGGCCGGCTGCGGCGACTTGCATGGTTTTGCTGCGGTTGATGATCCCGTACTCCGAGGGGTTCGTTCCAGGGGAGGACGGGAGGCAGGGCGTTCGTTCAAGGTGGTGGTGATGGGGTCGTGCCCGTCTCGGATCACGTAGAAGAATAATTGGTTCCGCCACTCACTCACTCAAGAGTAGCGTCCTCCTCTCTTCCTCCCTTTTTCTTCCGGAGGTGATGTTCTCGTTCAATCGTGACGCAGGTGGTGTCGTTTGAGTCGTGTAACGTAGCCATCGGTCTCGTCGTTCGCCTAGAGGTAGGTCGCGAACCTTGTGTCGGCCGGCCGTTCCGTTCTGTTCCGTTCCGTTCCGTTCAAGCCGGACGCATTGAAGAACATCGACGCGCGCTACCGAGATAAAAAATGATAGTCCGCGATCCTAAACCATCTCCTATAAGAAGAAGAAGGGATCGTAGCGCGATGGTGGACGATGTCGTCGTCTTTGGAGTCTACTACTACTACAGGTAGTAGGAGCGAGGAGGAAGAGATGCCCTCTCGGCGGTTGACGACGACTCACGCGAAGGTTTTGAGCTTCGCGTACAGCGGATCGAGCGTCGCGTGGAACAGGTTCTGCTCGTTGTGGTTGCTGAAATGTGGGTACGCCCCGCGGCAGGTGGGAGCTATGAAGAGCTTGAGCCTCCTGGCCAAGCTGGTCGCGCAACCGCTGTGGGCCGGGACCGCCGACGTCGGGAGCCCACCGATGGTCCTCGCCGCGAGCGTCGTGTTGTCCTCCGCAACGCTGGAACTCCTGCGGTTGGGCACGAGATGGGACTTCGAGGAGCACTCGCCCGGCGGAGCGACGTGGCCGTGGTCTTTGCTGGGGTTGGGCGCGAGCTCCAAGGAGCGCGCGCACCACGCGATCCTCAAGCAGCCGTTGGCTCCGGTGGTGTGGCGCGTGGCCGCTCTGCGGGTCGCGAGGTCGGCGTCGTCGGCCGCGTCGCCCGTGGCAGACGCGATGGTGCTCGCGCTCGCGCGCGACGGCGGCGAGGCCTGGGGGCGCCAGCGGTTCTGGGGCTCGGCGTCCTGGGGCCTCGGGTCTGTTGGTGTTGGCCTGATCATCGACCGTCACGGGCTGGAGTGGGGTTTGTTCGGCATGTCGCACCTGCTTTCCGGCGCGCTGTTGCTTTTTTTGGTCTTCTGGGTCGAACCCAACTGGGATATTGCGGATGGCGGCGAGCCGCCGCCGCCGCCTTTCCACGTCAGCCTGCGCAACATGCAGATGCGGAGACCCAAAAAAAAACCAAAACACGTTTTAGCGGCGGTGTCGCGCGGCCTCGCGGCAGTCAAGACGTCGGACGCGCTACGGCTCGCTCTCCTCAACGCTATCCTCTTCGGGACGACGGTGGTCTCGGTCGACTCGATCCTCTACATGCAGCTCGAAGCCGAACTCCACGTATCTCGAACTCTCTCGGGCCTCGCGACGGCCGTCTCGACGGTCGCCACTTTTCCCGTCTTCTGGACTTCGGCGCACTTGGTTTCGCGGTACGGTCACTGGACCGTCCTCGTGCTGGCCCAGGCGATCCTCCCCGTGCGACTTCTCCTCCACGCCATGGTCACCAAGGCCAACGTCGGCTCGATTCTTCTCCCCATCCAGCTTCTCCACGGCCCCATGTTCGCCGCTTGGATATCTGCGGCCGTCGAGCTCGTCGACCGCCTGGCCCCCCCCGACCTCCGCGCTTCCACCCAGAGCCTCCTCACCATGTCCTACTTTACCATCGGCGGCGCGGTCGGCCACCTCGTCTGGTCGGCGACCCTCGACCTCTACGGAGCCACGCGCACCTACCTCGCCGCCGCCGTTTTCTCCGCGATCCACCTCGTGCTTTTTGGAATTGCTGCGAGGCCCCACGTCAACCCCACTCCCCCGAAGGACCACCACCCGCTTCATAACGACAACCACCATATTCTCCTGTGAATCCAAATAATTAATAATAAAAGAAGAAGAAGTGCCACTACTACCACGCGGCGGCCAAGCTTTTGCCCGTCGTTTTTCCGCCGCGCCGGAGTCGCTGCTTTTTTTGCGTGCGTGTGCGTGCCCCCCCCCCAGCGAAGAAAGCACGCGGTGGACATCGGAGCGCAAAAGCTCGGACGGCCGGGAGGGGCTTGCCCCAGGCGAGGTGGGCCCCCGCCTCGAGGTGAAAGTCCCCCACTTTCACGGGGTGGGGTCCCCGCTCGTGCTGGCAATGAATGATCCCCTGGAATCCAAGGTCGCCGACGAGCCATCGGGTGGCGTCGATGCCCGTCATCCCCCCGCGACTGCAGGTTCTCGTCGAGACACACGAGGAGGGACCTCGTGTCGGGAACCTTGTTGAGGAGATAGGGTTGCATGGCCTCGATCGTCTCGAACTCGACCTAGCTAGCTCCACGTCGAGGCTGCCGTCGCCTTCTCCAAGCTCCGGCGGACGCACGCGCGCGATTGAGTCGCGAGTCGTCGACAATGACGGCGGTCATCTTCGCGGGCAACGACGACGCATCCTCCTTCTTCTTCTTCTTCTTCTTCTTCTGATCGGGGGAGGAGGAAGGGGTCACCACCTCGCCCCTGACCGAGAACGCGAACTCGGTCAAGCCAGGCCTCGACGTCAAGAGCTTGCACTCGCCGCCGGCAGGCCGCCGGCAGCCTTGCAAAAGAGCGCACAACTCGGGAGCTCGATGCCCGCACCGCGGTCGATCACCTTGGTCGAGAACATGTCTTTTTTGGAGGCAACGATCGTGCGTCGCGACGCGTAAACCACAGCCGCCGCTTTCTCAGACCGAGGAACCCGAGCACGATCGAACCACCATTGGTCGTGTTCTTCGTCGCGTTCGACACCAGCGCGCGCGCGATGCGCGTCAGCAAGTACAGGTCCGCCTTCAACGTGACGTCCTCGTCGGCCTCCACTTCAAGTTTTTTTTTTCCATAAAAAAAATTAAGAAGAAACTCCCGGACCCCAAAAACCTCAACTTTCCCGACGTATTCTTTACTCATAACCCGGTACGCGTCCATTCGCATCTGGTGCGTCTCGTCGACTTCCTTCAGCAAATCGAGGGCTGCGCGAACGTCGGGCTCGAGGGCCAACAAGTCGGCGTGCCGCGTCGTCTCCAAAAACGTCTGCATGAAGAACAACGCCGGGCTGTACAGGTTTCGCATCTCGTGGGCCTGCTGCCGCGCCAGCCGGTCCAACGTCTTTAATTTCGACCTGGCGGCGCCTGCCACCGTCGCCGCCAGCGCCATAGCGCTCGCCGCGACGATTCCGACCGCGACTCCAAACGATCGCCGACGACTCTTCCGCGCGATCCGCGACGGCTCGCGCCCGAACTTGCGCACGGCACCTTCCTCGCCCCACGCCTCGACGAGCTCTTTCACTTTGCCCCCCCGCAGCTCTGCAGCGCTCCGTGTTCGTCGCCGAAACTTTTTCTCGAACGACAACTTTTTTTCTCTCCCGACTAGCGCGGTCGCGAGCTCGCCCATCGCGCCAAACGCTTCGCGTCCAGCCACGTCCCGCGTCACCACCACCACCACCGAAGCCGCCGCGGCGACCACCATCGCCCCACGCATTCTAATCTCCTCTTTCGCCTCGAAGCGCGTTACGAAACGCAATCATTTAAAGTAACACTTATCTCAAACAAGTGTCTCAAATTCATCTTGTGACGCAAAAATTTGTAACTAACTTCAACTCATAACGCACGAGGCGAACTTTATATCTCCCACACGGCGTGATGATGCAGCTGTCAGCGAGGTCGCGCAACCTTGGATGTCGCACTGAGTGCAGTAGTTTTTTTTCATAAGCACTGAATAATAATAATAATAATAAAAGTCGATTCGACGAAGCGTTTTTTAATTTATTACTACGATGTCTTTGTGCTTGAGACCGTCGTCGGCGCTGTTGCGTATATCGCTCGCCCACCACCACGTGCTGCAAAACGAGGTTGAGCTCGTCGGCGCCGGATAGAGTGTTGCGCTCGAGGCTCGTCAAGAAACAACTACAACGCGGTGGTTGACGAAACGCGCCAGAGAAGTGACACGATAATATGCGCAATGATTCGTCCAACTATAGTTGTTCGGTCTCTGGTTTTCTCCAGTCGCGACCGGAACGACGTGACGCCAAAAGTTGCCTGCCAGTAGTCTGATTTTTTTAATTTGTGACGCAAAAATTGTATCCAACTTCAACTTACGGCGTGCACCTCTTGAAGGGTAATTTTTTTTTGCCAACTTCAACTTATAACGCTGTAGGCCTGGGTGCGAAAATGTGGTGGTGCCCGTCTCGCTTTGCCGTCAAGCAGGCGTCGTGCGAAAAAGCAGCAGGTGGCGGGCACGACAGACGCGATGCTCCGCATGCGCAAAGGATCACGAGACGGACGACCCGGGGCGCATATGCATGCGTCTTGAAGGCGAATTAATTATTTAATTTGCCGCAGCGGAAAAGTCCAAATTTAATAATTGTCCGGACGGAGGCTACCGAGCGGAGGACAAAGCAAACGGATGCGGACGTGTCGGCTGCGTCGACAGCCAGAAGCCACCTTCGAATAGTGCCCGGCGACGCACGCCCCCCTTGGAGCCGCCGAATTTTCCGCGCCCGCGATCAAGTGCGGCGCCGACATTCCCAATACCATCCCTGATCTGCCACGAACGGCAGCCCAAACACACTTCGCCAATTCGACCACACCGCGTTTGGGTAAACGACCACCACCCGTGCGGCGGCGGCGTCCTGTCGTCGCGACGGCCTAGGCAAGGATGGGCACCTTCCTTTATAAGGGAGGTGACCGACCGACCCCGACTAGGTCCCGGAGCACGCCTATATCTACGCTCGTCAGGCACATCCTTCCAGCACCCCCCCCCTCTCTTGGCAGTCGACCCCCAAAATAAGTAATAAAGCGGGTAACCAACCAAGTTATGATGACGATGATGCTCGCCTTGTTGTTGTCGAAGGCCGCTGCTTGGATGACAATTCCGTTTTCTGTGGTGGGGAGTGGTCCGCGCGGTCTGGTCGTTCGGAGGTCGGAGGAGTCGGGGCACTTGCTTGGGTTCGGGAACGAGAGCCACGTCCCCAGCACGCTTCAGAAAATCGCCGCGCGGCGTCTCGAGCTCGCGATTCGCGCCCCCGAGCCGCCTTCGCGGCAGTTCGACCGAATCGACGTGTTCGAGAAACTGAAACGCCCCCCCCTCGCGATTGCCGCCGAGTTCAAACGCGCCTCGCCCTCGAAGGGACCCATCGCTTTGGAGGCCGACGTCGCGGAGGTGGCGAGGGAGTACGCGGCGGCCGGCGCGGCTCTAATTTCCGTGCTCACCGAGCCCGAGTGGTTTCGAGGGTCTCTCGACGACATGCTGGCCGCGCGGCGCGCGGTCGAAGGGCCTGACCGACCCGCGATTCTCCGCAAAGACTTTATTTCGGTCGATATTCAAATTCGAGAAGCCGCGAGTTTCGGCGCCGATGCTGCTCTGTTGATAGTCGCGTGCCTCGGACGCTCGCAGCTCAAATCGCTCGTCGCGACGTGCTTCGACCTTGGGATCGAGCCGTTGGTCGAGGTCCACACGCGCGAGGAGATGGAAGTCGCGCTGGAGAGCGGCGCCAGGTGCTTTGGGATTAACAACCGAAATCTTCACACGTTCGAGCTAGATATGGAAACCACATCGAGGCTCGCGCCGATGGTGCCGAAAGAGGCCGTCGTCGCGAGCCTCTCGGGCGTCTCGACGTCGTCGGACCTGGCAGAGAACGTAGACTGCGTCCTCGTCGGCGAGTCTCTGATGCGAGCCACCGACAAACGTCGCGCCGTCGAGGAACTACTGAGTCGCAGCAGCACTGGTGGCTCGTCGCGTCGCGTAGCAACAAAGGTGTGCGGGCTGACGACGCCCCAAGATGCGCTCGAGGCAGCGCGGGCGGGGGCCGACCTCCTGGGGGTCGTCTTCGCGCCGGCCTCGAAGCGCCGCGTCGACTCCGTTAAAGCTCGAGAAATCGTAGATACCGTCCGAGCTTTCGGCGAACGACGTCGCGCGTGGCACCCGCCCGAGCACGACGCGCTCCGCGACCGCGCGCGGGCGCTCGTCGAGGCCCGCGGACCCCTTGTGGTGGGAGTCTTTCAGGACCAGCCTCTGGACGAGGTCCTTACTCTCGTAGCCGCCGCCGGCGTCGACCTCGTCCAGCTCCACGGCCAAGAATCTGCCGAGTATGCCGCAAAACTTGGTCCCCACATCCGCGTCGTCCACGCGACCCAGCCCTACGACAGAGCCGCCTGCGATCTTCCGAACTGCGTGGCAGTTCTCGTCGACTCGGTCGACGCTCGAGGCAACCGAGGCGGCTCTGGACTCTCTTGCGACCTTGACCTCGTCCGCGATATTTCCGCTGACCTCGAGACGCCCGTCTTCCTCGCCGGCGGCATCGACGCCGACAAACTCCAGGATCTCCCCTTCGTAATCGGCTTTGATGCCTCCTCCAAACTCGAGATTTCGCCCGGCATCAAGGACCTCGACAAAGTCCACGCCTTTGTCAAAAAGGCGAAAACCCTAGTCTCATCATCATCTCACCTGATGTTATTATAACGTCGAGAGATAGAGACGATGATGAGAGTAATCCTCTTCTCTTTATGGATCGAACGACCATAACCGCCGCCACGTTTAAGGCTTAGAGCACGCACACGTCCGCCGCCGCCGCCGCCGCCGAAGCCGCCCACGTGTATGTCCTCCAGTCCCTCGGAATCTTTGTTCTTGATTCGACCGACAGGGCCCTCCTCCTAATAGAGCTGCTGCTGCTGCTCCGGAATCACTCTCTTCTTCCTTCTAGAGAACCGCGACATTGTCTCACCAGTGCCCGAGACCACCGCCATGAACTTCATGTTTATGCGGCGTAGTAGTCCGTCTCGCCCGTGCCGACCCGAGATTGCCACCAGAGCAGAGTGCTTTGACTGGCTGAAGTATTCATACTTCGAGGCTACCGCCACCTCCGTCATTACGCCCTCCCTTTCTTCGTCTGTCTTCTGGTTCTTGGCGAGCTGTTGCCGGCCCCAGACCCCGGATGCGCAGCCTTGGGGCGGGGGGGATACCAAGGGCATGAGGCTTGGTCGTCGTCGTCGTCTGAAAGGTGCCTTTCTTGGCGTCTCTCGTCGTCAGGTGTTTGAACGACAGGCGCGACCGTGATCCCACTGGTCAACGCGGTCAGGATGATTGTGGTTCAGACGGCGCACGCATGCTGTCCCACACCTTACAAGACCTGGTTGATCGTCCTATTTATAGTTTTCGGGTTCCTCTTATCGACGTCACAACGAGACTCCCCCCTTCTTGCAGTTGAGCCCTTCCTCCTCTTGTCGTCAACATTATTACCCTCGTGTAGTAGCAGTCTACTTTCTTTTATTCGCTCCGAGGTTTCCTAACTACTAATCGACAGATGTTTGTCTGTCTGTCTGTCTGTCTGTCTTTAAATGTCGACTGCTAAGAGGGGGGGTGTGGGGAGCATGAAGGATGTGGG
The DNA here is from genome assembly GCA_029834535.1 of Chrysophaeum taylorii. NCBI lineage: Eukaryota > Pelagophyceae > Pelagomonadales > Pelagomonadaceae > Chrysophaeum > Chrysophaeum taylorii. The sequence goes on along the minus strand of JAQMWT010000469.1, from coordinate 39,205 downwards.
TTGGTTTGTGGGGTATGAGGGATGTGCCTGACGGGCGGAGATAAGTACGCGGGACCTAAGTACGCGGTCTGTCTGTCTGTCTTTAAATGTCGACAAGTGCAGGCCAGTAAGTTCACCTAGTCCCAATCTCTAACCCCAGTAAGTTCGGCGCAAACCCACTCGTGCTCACACCCACTCACCCCACTCTCCTTTGAGCTCGTCGCTCTCACCCCCGCCAATCCAAGCTGCTTTGATCCGCACGCGCCGCCAACCCTTGAGTTTACTCTTAACACCCCAGTAAATTCACCTGGTCCCAGTTTGTTCACCTGGTCCCAGTTTGTTCACCTGGGCACTCAGCTCACCTAGTCCCAATCTCAAACCCCAGTAAGTACACCTGGTCCCAGTAAGTTCACCTACAGTGCGCGTGTAGACGCCGGAAAGGGGGCTTATCGGTATTGCGCAGCACGTGTGGGGTAGGGTGGAGTCGTCGACCCAGATGAGTATATCCTCGGGGATGCCGATCGACAGAGAGCCACGTAGAGCTGGACGTGGCAGAAGACGGGCTTGTGGGCAAGAGGACGCCGACCTCGCGGGGCGTCTGGTCCTGGCTCTTGTTGATCGTTTGGCGTAGGCGGGCCTTAAGGGATACAGGTTGGAGGAGCCTCGGTGACAACGACACGATCGATCATGTATCTGGTACCGTTGCAGTGGCCGTGCGAGACGGGTCGAGGTTGCGAAGACTTTAAGCTCGCGATCAAAGTCAACATGCCGTTGGTTGTCAGGGAGTTCAAAACTCGACTGTAAAGAGCGAGGCGTCGGCTTCCGACCCAACCTAGTCGGCCGAAAAGAACTCCGACGCCTCGTCTTCGGGAAAAAAAGGCCGCGGTCATGCGCGCGTTGTCAGCATCGACAACATCGTTTCGACGGGGCGTGAGAATGGCGCGCCGAAAGAGCCGCCGCGGGTCGTGGAAATAGTCTGCGAGGTCGCCGTAGACGGCTTGGAGGATCACTGTCTGGCTCTCGCGCCTACCTGATCCTTACTCTCGCGCCTACCTGATCCTTACCCTAAATCGAGGGACAGACAAACACACAAACAAACATCTGTCGATTAGTAGTTAGGACTGCTAAGAGGGGGGGGTGTGTGGGGGGAGCATGAAGGATGTGGGTGGGTTTGTCTGTCCCTCGATTTAGGGTAAGGATCAGGTAGGCGCGAGAGCCAGACAGTGATCCTCAAGCGTCTACGGCGACCTCGCAGACTATTTCCACGACCCGCGGCCGCTCTTTCAGCGCGCCATTCTCACGCCCCGTCGAAACGATGTTGTCGATGCTGACAACGCGCGCATGACCGCGGCCTTTTTTTCCCGGAGACGAGGCGTCGGAGTTCTTTTCGGCTGACTAGGCTGGGTCGGAAGACGACGCCTCGCTCTTTACAGTAGAGTTTTCAACTCCCTGACAACCAACGGCATGCTGACTTTGATCGCGAGCTTAATGTCTTCGCAACCTCGACCCGTCGCACGGCCACTGCAACGGTACCAGATACATGATCGATCGTGTCGTTGTCACCGAGGCTCCTCCAACCTGTATCCCTTAAGGCCCGCCGACGCCAAACGATCACCAAGAGCCAGGGCCAGACGCCCCGCGAGGTCGGCGTCCTCTTGCCCAAGCCCGTCTTCTGCCACGTCCAGCTCTACGTGGCTCTCTGTCGATCGGCATCCCCGAGGAGATATACTCATCTGGGTCGACGACTCCACCCTACCCCACACGTGCTGCGCAATACCGATAAGCCCCCTCCCGGCGTCTACACGCGCACTATAGGTGAACTTACTGGGACCACGTGAACTTACTGGGGTTTGAGATTGGGACTAGGTGAACTGAGTGACCAGGTGAAACTGGGACCAGGTGAACATACTGGGGTTTTTAGAGTAAAGGGTTTTTATAGTAAACTCAAAGGTTGGCGGCGCGTGCGGATCAAAGCAGCTTAGATTGGCGGAGGCGAGAGCGACGAGCTCAAAGGAGTTGGTGTGAGCTAGGTGAACTTACTGACCAGGTGAACTTATATGAAACTTACTGGGACCAGGTGAACTTACTGGAGTTAGAGATTGGGACTAGGTGAACTTACTGGCCTGCACTTGTCGTTTTTTAACCTCTACTACTTAAAAAAAAGCCTCCAGCAACAATAACTAACTCGGCCGCCAGGTGTACATCAGCGAAACCTAGCCGAAAACTTCATCGTAGTAGAAAACGCGCAAAAGGGACGATTAGTCGTTCGTTGAGCCTCAGGCAAGTTCGCAGAGAGGCGAAGCCATTCCAAGTCCCAAATCCTCCCACCGCTTGATCCATGAATTCATTCAGGCGGACAACCAGCGATCTCGCGGTCTACTGGCACGCACCACCTCTTGGTGAACCGCCCCTCCCCTTTGCTCCACTTTTGAAGAAGCTCTACCATTTGAAGAACCAGTGACATTCGTCTACCCGCAAAGAGCCATAAGCTGGAACCACCATCTAGTACGCCAGCATCAATCTCCCACTGCAATCACTACCAATAATATATGTTCCCGGAACCAACCAATTTTCGCAGGAGGTCCATTTTCTACTTGCACAAAAATACAGAAAGTTCGGCAAAATTGTCTCGTCGATGCGCAGTAATCGAGACATCGAGCACATTAGGGCTACGTGCCGCCTTCCGTCACACCCCTACTCATGATGTTAAGCAGGAGTCAACACTAGACGCTCTATCAGTTGAGGACGAGTCCCTACCCGCTCGATTTGATAACCCATCATCAGATGAAGAAAAGGAAACAACGCGACCAAGACGACAATGAGGCGTCTAAAACGGGCTTTTCGCTTCTAATAAATGGGTCTTCTCTATCAGATAGTAGCATCCCTGTGCCCAATCGCAATGACCATTAAGACAGACGACTCTGGCTTCTTCGCACGCGTCGTCGTTTACCGGAGCGACGAATCAAAGCCGATCTCAGGGATGATCGTGCTTCCGTATTGCCCCCTAGGGCCAGCTCTTATTGTTAAGCGTATCAGCGACGGTCAACTATTTCACGAGACAAATTCTGGAATACAAAAACACACGCGGAAATATCACAAGGATCAGCCAGCGAACGTCGACATTGCCAGCACTCTCATGCTCGTGTTGAGCATGAGTGCACCACATCATGCCAAATGCATTGACATCGCAATAAACCACCCACCCACCCACCCGAAGATACTTATTCCCAGTGCATATCTTGTAGCCGCCGCCACCACCACCACCCAGGATTATATCCGGCGGCGGCGGCACCGCATACGACCTAAAACGGGAGGTAGACGCTGAGCTCCTGACAGTTGAACACCTAAAGCAGCCTACGGTCTCGACGATAATAGTGATTAGACGACGATGTCTGTCTTTAAATGTCGACTGCTGTCACGTCGAGCTTTTCGCTGCAGAATACTTCGCACGACAGCGGAATCAGGAGGTTTGTTGGATGAGCTCATCGTTCATTTGGGACATCAATGCCCACCAACATTACATTACCTCGCATCTTGGCACAGACGCGTATTTTTTTTTGATGATGAAGCTGGCTAATTATATGTCATCTATTTCTCAGTCAGAGTGACCCTAATGAAGACGTTCTTCAGGAAGTAATGGACTACGACCTCGAGAACATCGACGACGACGTCGCCCTGCAACTTGTGACATCCGATGATATTATTGAATACGAACCGGAAAAGATCGTAGAACTCAAGGGTTTTTTTTTAATCCCCGAAAATAAAATAAAATCTAACACATCGCATCTATACTATCCGCAAGGAATTTGCAGGTCTTTCTTCTCTAACGGTGTGTTCAAACCGGAATCACCTACCTACCTCTCGACCGCTCATCGATCTCCACTGAACTCGTCTTTAAAATTCAGCATATCGCTGACGGCACCGTCGATCGATACAAGGCTCGCTTAGTCGCACGAGGATTTCTAGCTCGAGTTGGCATTGAGTTCTATGTCACGTCCTCACCAACAACCGCCATGCTTCCCACTAACTGGCTCCTGCTCGCAATAGCAGTCAAGCTGCTTCCCGTCGTCGCGCGTGCAGATAGATACACCGCAAGCCTTTATTCAATCGACGCTTGATCCCCTGGTTTGGATCGATTTTCCTCGCGGAAGTCTTGAAGATTAAGCCACCCTATTTTCGTGTCTCTCAGAACTTGTTTCTACTGGTGGAACAAGCCTGGGTCCTCTTGTCCGTTTCGTCGACGATCTTTTGCTAACCTCATTCAGATGTAGTTCTGAACAACACACCTTCCGCGAAACTATAATTGCCGACATCGCTCCTGCAATGGAGAGACTTCGCACTCACTTTCCTCATCATGACTGTGGAACCAGCATCTACATTTCCGTCACTTGTCGCGCGGACATTACTACTACTACTACTACTACACTGTGCTATTTCACTCTCACTTGTGCTGGCGAGATTCTCCCCGCGTGATTTCTGCATTTGATCCTCCAGTACACTACCCGAGCGAGCGTAGAGATAGATATTTTCTATCTAGGGTTGTTGTTTTGTACCCCTATTCTAGCATTCCTTAATCACGAGACAGCCAAGCAAAAACACGAGCCCAACACTTTGTACTGTCTCTGTTGTCGTTAGCGACAGGACATTAGGGACGGTAGTTACCACTGCTGCATATTTTACCGGAGGGACCCCGACTCTCTGTTGCATACAGAGAATCTTCTGTTGCTACGCATAATGCGCAGACGACGATGAGTAGATTAGCTTGGGAACCGGACGCAGGACAATGCGCCGAACGTTAATCAGAGTACTAGCGAACTAACGAATGACGGCATCGATCTGAGATGGATTGTCGTCTTTAGTGAAGATTGTTTGGGGTCGAACTGGCAGCTCGAATCAAAAAATTTCATATCTCGCAGAGAGAAACTTGTCGGATAATAAGGACGTATTGTTGTTTAAATATGACCTTCATGCACGCGATGCGACCACTGTACTTCCGTCCTATCTTCGGCAGATGGAGGCACACCTGCTCCCACGAGACTTGCCAGCATTTGTCGCGCGCTGACGCGGAGCCTGTGTTGCATTGTGCCTACGCTACGAGTGCACAGGAATTTGTCCCTGTTCTCTGAGATTGCGATGTACAATGCCGCTACCGCAAGGAGAGGCCTTTCGAGCTGAGCAGTTGCTGTATCCAGATCTTCAGATTATAGTGAGCTCATACTCGTCCTATCATACGGGTGTCCCGAGCGAAGTTTATACACGTGGGCGTTGGGTGCCATTACGCCTCTACCCTGACGTGCCAGCGGTTGAAGACGCAATAGTGGTTTTCTACGAGCTTTTGTACCGTCCGAGTGGAAGCCGCGGGTATATGCTCAGTCACGATGACGGTGGATGAAGACGAAACCGAAGTTGAAGAGGAGAAAACTGCAACCGACAGACCTCCTCCTCCGCAGATGAAGTGAGAACGACATTTCGCACGAGATAGTGAAGAGAACTCACGAGAGTTGCTTGGTTCGCACGCTCCTCTACAATGGATACCTTCTATTAAGTAACATCGTCGTCGTCATTTATTTTGCCGGCGCGGGTGGTTCGACGTTTTGTATTTAACGTTGAAATTTGGATTTCTTTTCGCATCGTTATGAAGTAAAGTCCTCTGTAACGGAAACTTCGCACTCGCCCCTCGTTAGCCCGGCGGGAACTAACGATGATGGTCTAAAAAAAAAAAAAATGGACCGAACCCGCTACGCGCCAGCCCAATTTCGCAATCACGTTGAGGTTGACATGATGATTAAGAGTTATTATGAGGGGAATGAAGTATCTAGGGATGCAGGGCAATACATAAGATATGGCGTAGGCTCGTTTGGACCTTTTTTCCTCTTTTTTTTTTTACTTGAGTTCACTATTTTAGACCCCTAAGAGAGTCTGATGGCTGGTACACTCCTGAATGGAGAATAAAAAGAGGGGGGGGGGGTGCGCTACCGCCAGAGCCCGAGCTGTTCATCAGCTCAAATTCCCGGGGATTAATTCCCTGTGCTTTACACACTTAGGGGCAGTCTCACCGTCGCGCGTACGAGTTGTTGGTGTTGAATTATTAGAGACCAGCTCTTCTTGAATTTATAGTTGCTAATTTGCACCATCGCGATGCACCGTGCTGCTATTGCAGCATGGCGATTCCGCCGCTTCCAGACCGCCCCTTATTCTATTGGACATCGAAGCAAGAACCATAGGCGTATGTGATTTGTTTTGATTTATATTACACATGACCTGCTTCGCGCATTATTGCGTGCAATATGAGCCTGCGTTTGCCCGCGCTTACTCAAGCGACGACGCCGAGCATTCAGGACCGTTTCGGACCTGCACTAGGTCTCGCGTCTTCATCAGAAGGTGTAAGCCTAGGTATAAGCCATCATAGCAAGCGTTGTTTCGGGCGCTTTCAAGTGTCGTCTCGTTGTTTTTTCTCGCAAGCGAACGCATACTGCTGGTCCAGCAACAGAAAACTTCCCTTGAGGTCCTCTCGCGCGCTGCAAAAGATCAGAGGCAGCCACGTTGCCTCGCCCTCGTCCTCTTCGACCACGCCGCAAACGATCGTTCCACCCATTATCTAACTCTAGACCTACCACGTCATCATGCTGACAACAGGATGCGGATTTTCAAGGCCAGGGAAACCACAGCCGATTTCTACCCGCGTCGTCGCCGAGTGGTACTGGGGGGTTGCGTCAAGGTACATGTCCCTCCAGCCGCGACCCGCAGTCGGGCTCCAGACTATGCCTCTAGTCAACGACCCTGTGGCGAGGTGTGGCATAGACTAGTCGAAATCACAGCGTTTTTTTCGCGAGTTTTCGCGGAAAGAACAGACGCGTCGCCGATTGTGGCGGAATGATGGTACTCGCGCTTGAGGCGCTCCCGTTGGCATTCGATTCTAGCATGCTCGAAGCGAGTTCCGTCAATCTCCGTCTTCGACGCCGGTGTGTTCGCCTCGCGCTTATCATTCTGGTTTGGGCGATGCTGAGACTTCTGCTACCCAAGTCCACTAGGCGTTGCGCGTCTGGAGGCTGCGCGCCTCTGTCCTCGACATCGTCGCTCTTGACTTTTGGGGACCAAAATCAGACCCCCGCGCGCGGGACCCTTCCCTGGCACGACAGGGAATCGGGGGGGTTCTTCGCTCGAGCTGTCTCGCCGTCGCGTTGGACGCGACGCGGGGTTGACGTCCGATCCGAATGCGGTGTCCGTTCGCGGTAAGGTACCTGGCGCCAGCGCTATGGGCTGCGGCACCACTCGCACCCGCGGCGCGGCTGCCACCTGCTCCCGCCGCCAACCTGGCCGCCGATCTGCCCGAACGATTCCCCCGGTCGGGCGGTCGCCACTCCACTCTTCCGATTTGGGCTTAATAAAGGGGCTACGACGGGCAGAATTGCCACCTTGGTCCGTCCTCGCTACCGGTGTGTTGGAACCAGAGCCTTCCTATGGCTCTGGAGTGACAGCCCCGAGCCTAGACTTGCGCGCCTGGCTCTTCCTCTCGACGCGGAGGGTGCCTGGATCCCGCGCTTCTCGAGGGCGGCCCACATCCGGCGGTGTTCGTGAGGGCAAAACCAACATTGGGAGCTTTTTGTTCTTGAAATAGAATTCGGCACCAACCTCGACAGTTCCCCTTCAACCTCGTTTCGGATGCCTTCGACGCGCTCGCCGACGGACCTGATGGTGCGTCGAACTGCAGTACGGCGAAAATACCATGCTCCGCGAGAAGCAAGATTGTCGTCGTCACGACACGCTTCGGTCCTCGACGACCGCATCGTCCCCGGCTTGACGACCTCTCGTCGTCGACACGCCCGTCGTTCTTCTTTACCCAGACCCGCGCCTAAACAACTCTCAACCCCGCGTATACGAAGAACGGAAACCCCCCCGACCAAACGTGAACCCCCCCCCCAAGCCCCGTTTCCTTTCACGAAGTCCCGCCATGCTGACCCAACTGATCGTGCACGCGACGCTCTAGTCTACCACCTGATCATCCGCACACGCAGCTTTCCTCAAAAGCAAATGACGGTCGTCGCGACAAACTTATTGCCACGATTATCAAAGAAGTTCGGGGCCTGATAGGCCATAGCAAAGCAAAAGTCAAGACGGCCATGTTATACCCCACCCACTTCGCTCGAGCGTTGTTGGGCAAAGACGCGCCCGACACCGATGAAGACCGAATCGCGGAAACTGCCTCGGACCTGCGCCGTGCCGTCGAGAACAAGTTCACGAAATTTGATCTCGCCCAATGGCTCCAAGATGGTCGCGCAACTGGTTGCACTCATTCCATGCTGGCTCGTACACACCCAGCACGAATTCAACTCTAGAGTCCACGGGCTCTTCCAAGCCGACTACAAACCTGGACGTATCCTCTTTCCGGATCCGCCGGCGCCGCGCGCCCGCAGTATAGACGGGTTCTATAACACGCGCGCATCCCTGTTCCAAGGTTGCGAGAACGACCACCTGTCTGGTCAGAACTCCTCGACACACGCGTTGGTCCGAAGTGGAGGAAGTACACCTCACCTTTTCAAGACAGCCTGGCGATGGTCCCAACGTTGTGAGACTGGAGATCTCGAGCATCCACCCGACAAAATTTTCGAGGCAAGTCTGACGATGAGAAACGCAAGCCCCTCGAAGGCATTGCGGTCGTCCCCCAGTACACGTTGGCAGTGCCAAAATCAAATGGGGTTCGAATTTCATTCCCTGGTAAAAGCAAGTAAGTAATTAACGTCTGCCGCCGGCGGCGGAGGTCTACTAACTGATTGTCGGCGGCGGCGTTAGCCGCGGCGGTGGCAGCAGCAGACGGGGACCATGCCAAATAATACCGCGCGCTTTAGAATGAGACCCATCCCGCAATTCATTCGAAATCAGATTCTTCTGGCAGATCTCTTCTCTCTGCCATAGTAGAACCACCTACCTACCTACCTACCTACCTCTCGGTCGCGACGATCTAGGCAAGCGTCAAGCAAGCAAAATCTCATCTGTTCGCCGCCGACACGTCCGTGCGGCCGTGCTTCCAATACACCTTGACGTGCACATTTCGACGCCTGGGACTCTCCCTAGGCGCAGTAGGCACACAACTGTGTCGAGCCACCACTCAGTGGCACGCACCGAACGAATCTCGTCATGGCGGCCTCTGAAGCAGCTTCCTCGTCACGCTCGTCCTCCACCTCTCCTTCTGGCTCCTCATCTTACGACTCTTCGAGGAGTGCGGGAAAAACACGGGCTTGGCCGAAGGAGTCAATGCAAGGCGATTTCGCCACCTCATCGATGCGAACACCTCCCCCCCCTCCTGAAGTAATCTGCCGGTAAAAAAAAGATCGGGACGTTTAGATTTCGAGGTTTGTTTTCGGCAAGTTGCACGTCATTTTTGCTCTGGCCCGGTGCCCTCGACCCACCCGAATCGTGTGCGATCCGTGGCAATAGAAATGATCCATTTTGCATTCATGGCTGTATTCGACAGGGGAACTGGCGCCAAAACGCATAAAGAGTTTTGACAGTGGCTCCCATGCTCGGGAGAGGTCTGAAGTTAGTTAGTTAGTTAGTTAGTTAGTTAGTTTGGCGAACGAGCGCCTCAATCAGCAGCCGCGTCTCGAGGCCTCCCCGACGCATCCCCAGGCCTCCCCGACGCATCCCCAGGCCTCCCCGACGCAACAAAAAAAGTACCATCTGCTCCAAACGATCGGCACGAATTTTTTTGTCTCAACGCAGGGTGGTAAGCCGAGGGTTGCGGGTGTTTCTTAAACCAACCGATTGGTTCGTTTGCCCAAACACGCTCCGACTTGGACAACAGAGACGACTCTTTTTCACATTGAAGTAAATCCACAAAGCGCTGTTCGAAACGAAGGCGATGGGCAAGCTTGCTCCAGAGAGCACTTGGCCAAGAAGGTGGTGCGTGCTATCCGGAAATACCAGAACGGCGCGGAGCATGGCCACAAAGTCGTCGTTTTTATGTGAAGCATTCTCCTATCTTTTTTACACGATCGGCGCAGACCCGGGTCAGCATCGGGAGGACAGCACGGGAAGTCAAGAGAAGCAGCTGTGCAGAGGAAGTTCCTTTTCGACCTCGAAGGACGTCGGGTACCAATATTCCATGCCTGGCACCTGGGGCAGATGCTGCTTATAGTTTAAGAGTACGGCAGGCCGTGGTCGTCGTTGAGCACAAAGCAAAGCACGAGTCTTTCAAGCGGGACGATAAAATCGGCAGTCCATTCATGCTTTCCGCCGTGTGTTAGTTATATATTGTCGAGGAACCTTACCAGTGCCACCTGCTCCTCGTGCCAGCGAAGGCGGTGATGACTTAGGTGCTTTGAATGCAATGCCCGAGCTCGACTAAATTCTGCCTCGAGGACAGTCACGTTCGAGGCAGATCGGAAGGAATCAGCAGAGATACTTGCTTCCTCACAGCCAGAACCGCGACGCAGCCTTTGCCCTACGAGAAAAAAAAATGTCGTTTTCGTACTGCCGCCGCCGAATCCGACACCGAATACGATCTTCTCGACCTCGGCGATGATGACGACGAATCAGCAGAAAAGCCAGTCGCTGCTGCGAGGTAGGAGACGACGCTCGAATCGAACTAGTGGATACGTTCCGAGTGATGGCTAAGGATATAATGCTACTTGTCTCATACAAGTAGTTCATTGTCGGCGGTAGAGTTCGCGGCAATCGCCTCGACGCGGCAAAATACGTGCGAACTCTGCAATCTACCACCATATCCGACAGCGACCATGCTGTTCGAGAGCATTGGCTGGCTGCGCACAGATCATCGAAGCTCTAGAGGAGGGAGCGCCCGCGTCTGCAACTTCAAGAAGCTCAGGGCCAAGATGCCGCTTCGTCTCAGAACCAAGTTGCAGACAAAAGCCTTCATAATCATCATAACTTCCGCCGCCTCTTATCTGACTGACTCCGAGCGCTTCCTGCGGCCCGCGCCTCCGCTCCTCGAGCGAATGCCCCATCATGAATCTAATGCCCCATCATGAATCTTCTTCTCGGCCGCTCTCACTGTGTCTCGTGTTCTAACCTTGTGGCCTGTTCGTCACCGCCTGTTACGCGTCGCAGCCTCAACGCTCGAGCCCTACACCGCGCTCCGAGGGCCCCTCCATCTATGACTCGCGCGGAAAAGAAATGGGCCTCTCAGAGGCTGGAAAAGTGCGTCAAATCACGAATATTCAGTATGCAGTGCGCGCGCAAGGCCTCCACGCTCGCCAAGCAGCTTAGCGAGAGCTCCGGCGTGCACGTTCGTGTTGGTGTCATGGGCCACACACTCGAGTGGGATGGGCGGGAGGTCCCCCCCGCGGTGTCGTTCGTTCACAAGGCGCTGAGTGAACCTTACAGGGGTCAACCTTTCAGAAGAGACAAAGGGTTGAAAGTGTTGGCGTTCTGTAGTGAAGAAGAGGGGGTGCTGGACGCCCCTGGAACCTTTACACGGACGAGCCCGTCAAAGTTTACGGTCGCGGCGAACGTCGAGACAAAGCTGACGCTCAAGGCGGACCCATTTTGGTCTAGAGTTTCAACGCGCGAACATCGGGGAGGGACTATCTATCTATTGGGCGAGAGCCACGAACGATGACGACAATGGCCGCAAGGACGACGAAGATCTTGATTTGGAAGACGACGATGACGGGAGAGACGAAGAGCAAGATGGTACTGCCTACTTCGATGAGTTTTAAGTTCCTCCAGGCTTCTCGTTCGTCGACAGGCCGGTTTTCTTTTTTTTTTTTTCTCCGCGAGGACGAAAAGATCCCGCTCTACGTTCTACTTTGCTGCTTGGACACCTCGACGACGACGACCTTTGAGAGCCGTCTGTGGTGGTGGTTCGGGAGGATGGTCAAGTTCAAGGCGCGGGCCCGGGTCTACAACTACGACGTTCAGTGGGACAAACAACAACGCGCCTTGTCGGCAGGGGCTTAAACTCGAAAACTATGTGGACGACAGTCGAGCTCCGACTGTTAAGGCGCTAAAGTCGCTGGTGCTAGAAGAAGACACGCCCCTCTGCTCTGCTGCCTCTTCCCGCCGGCCGCTTATCCTAGATGGTGCCGACGTCGACGAGACTCCTCGCCAGCGCCGCCGCATCGACGACAGCCTTTTCGACGACGACTGAGGTTCGCAGCTCTCAAACCCTCAGGCGCGGAGCGACTGAAACGCTGCTAGCGTTGCAATCAAAGTTAAACGAAACACTCAAGCTAGCCACCGACCGCCCCGCATGCTCACGTTCGCACCCCCCCCCCTCTTACAACAGTTGAACTTTAAAGACTTTTCTAAAACCACTGAACGCCTTGCGTGCTCACACCACCGCACTCCCCGCGCTGGTGGCGGTCGCAGACACCTCTAAGGACACCGGCCACGTGTCTCTATTGAGCGTTCTAGCCACACTTTGGGCTCAGTCGCCAGGTGGCCGAAAATAGAAAATCTCCTCTCCAGTTTCCGGAATTCTCCACGGAAATGGAAGAATATGGAATCTTCTGGAATTTTTTTCCACAAGTCGGCTGTTCACTTTTCCGGAAATACGCGAGTCCTACCTCCTCCATCCTCGGGAGCGGCAGGATCGCGCGCCATGCGAACAAAGAGACTCCCGATGAAACGGATGCTCGCGGGCGCAGTCGTCGTTTAGAACTTTGGGCGTGTTTTGTGGTGCCCAAAGCGCGGAACGATCCATTCGAAATTGCCTCTATTATTATTATTGTAGTGCGGACGCCCTCACACTCGGAGCAGCCGCAGGCGCGGAAGTGCCTTGGACAGAAGCAGACGCAGATAGACGCCAGGTACGGATGTCGCGCGAGTTGGTAAAGGCAGTGGATACGGGCTGCAGCTCCTTAGCAGACAAGCCCCGGATGCGAATCGCCACATCATGACACGATCAGACGCACGCTCGGACGCGGATATGACCAGAGAATGCGGATGGCCAGCGGACGCGGGCAATGTGTCCGCGAGCTTTTATAGACCGAAATTTAGTATCGTCGTGCAGGCTTGGCCACTCAACCGCGCAGCAGGGCATGCGAACCCGCAAGAATGTCGGCTTAATGATAGGCGCGACGAGATGTGATTCCTCCTCGAGACTGAGATGGCAGCGGCGCCCGGAATCAGCGTGTTTGTTCCAGGGGGAGGATCAGGCTCACAAATCGCAGAGCAGTCCATTGATGATGGACACACCTGCCGAGCTCGCGGGTTTTAAGCGCGACCTCCTCCTACGGAAGTGTCACGATATGCACGATAGCAGGCCAATCGGAGAGAGACGGCTTGATCAGGCAGCTCCCGCGTGGCCTCGGAGTGTGCGCCAGCTCATTCATCGATGGGTAATAGCTAGGATATGTATCTTTTTCGAAGTATTACCAGTATTATTTCTTCGGTGTTCTGCCACAACGAAATCGGCGCGAATAAAATTGACACACGAGACCGTGTCGTGTCGAACCAGGACCGCGATCAAAAACCAGTGGCGAGCGAGCGATGATGCAGAGACTCTCTACTTTCGATCGAGTCGATAGCAGGTGTTCTCTGACACCTCTGTTTGTTTACGACGTGACAATCAAGGAGAAGACGATGTTGTACGAGTCCGGAAACCAAGTTAGGGTTAGACTCTTAATGAGGACGACGTGGTGGATGACTTGTTGCGGCAGGAATTCAAATTGAGGTTGAAGGAGGCGAGGCTTACCTTACCTTACCTTACCTTACCTTACCTTACCTTACCTTACCTTACATTACCTTACCCGGGGTAACAAGTCGTCGTCGTCGTCGTCAGAGGGCGTGCCATATGAAATCCTTTTGAAAACAAAGCTCAAGTTAGGGTAAGTCATCAATCTTTTTTTTGTGGCAGGAGTTACAATAGAAACTGAATATTCGTTTGGTTTCCAATAATAATGTACGAAAAATGATGAATAATTATGTTGAGGTTGAAGAAGCCGAGGCTTACCCGGAGGGCATGAGCTGTGGTGCGTGTGGAAGGATTGTTGTTCCAGGCCGATGAGGCCGCGGATGGAACCGGCGAAGCGCAAGGGTGTGTTGCCTGGATGCTACGGGCGCGGAAGCGCGAAGAGAAGAGTGTTGAAGCTGCTCGTGGACATGAAGGCGCTCGTGATGTTGAACGCGGTGGAGGACGACGAGCTCGAAGACAAGAGAGCCATGCTGCGAGAGATGGTCGACGCTCGGGAGGAGTGGTTGCTCGGGTTGTTGGACGGTGTCTCCGAGGAGGCTCTCCAGGCGATCGTCCGCAAGCGGATCACCGACCAGTCTCTTCTGGTCGAGATCTCCAAGCTCTTCGACAAAGTTGGCGTCGAGAATCACGTCGACGAGCTCCTAAAGCTCATGGTCCCAGGGTACCACTACGATCCCGCGATCGACGAGAACGTCGAGCTTCCGAGGGGCGTCAGCGAAGCACCGGTGTATCCGACAGAGCTCAAAAAATTCGTCGAGGTCGGGGCCATAAATTGGATATCGTGGTTCCTTCGCCAACGTGCTCATCTCCGACGTTGCCTCTGCCACGTCGCCGCGAGGGCCGGCCAGCTCGAGGTTCTCCAGTGGGCCCGCGACAACGACTGTCGATGGGACGCCCGCACCTGCTCCGAGGCCGCGCGAGGAGGCCATTTCGAAGTCCTCGAATGGGCCCGCGCTTCCGGCTGTCCGTGGGACGAAAGGACATGCTCCGCGGCTGCTCGAAACGGTCACCTCACCCTCCTCAAGTGGGCCCGTGCCAACGGATGTCCCTGGAAGAAAGCTGACTGTCTCGCCGCCGCCTCGGACCGCCCCGAGGTCCTCGCCTGGACTCGAGACCAACTCGGATGATTATTGTATTCTAACTTACGCATCAGAATCTAGCTGATGCGCACGCCATCATCGAGCAGCTGAGCGCGCGCGAACGGCCGGTGGTGGTAGGATTGCAACGACGGGTTGTCTTTCTCTCTCTCATTCTCTCTCTCAATGGTCGCGCGCTCTGTTCTGTCGTCCTGCTGGCTGCGCTACCTGAGGCTGAGCAGGCTGAGCAGTCCTCGGGCCGACGAACGACGTCATGCCAATCATCATCAGAACACGTCGTCGTGTCAAGAGTTCAAAGAGAATTAATTCGTATGCTAACCCCGTCTGACGGGACATAATCCTAACTACTAATCGACAGATGTTTGTCTGTCTGTCTGTCTGTCTGTTTGTTTGTTTGTTTGTCCCTCGATTTAGGGTAAGGATCAGGTAGGTGCGAGAGTAAGGATCAGTTAGGCGCGAGAGCCAGACAGTGATCCTCCAAGCCGTCTACGGCGACCTCGCAGACTATTTCCACGACCCGCGGCGGCTCTTTCAGCGCGCCATTCTCACGCCCCGTCGAAACGATGTTGTCGATGCTGACAACGCGCGCATGACCGCGGCCTTTTTTTCCCGAAGACGAGGCGTCGGAGTTCTTTTCGGCCGACTAGGTTGGGTCGGAAGCCGACGCCTCGCTCTTTACAGTCGAGTTTTCAATTCCCTGACAACCAACGACATGCTCACTTTGATCGCGAGCTTAATGTCTTCGCAACCTCGACCCGTCGCACGGCCACTGCAACGGTACCAGATACATGATCGATCGTGTCGTTGTCACCGAGGCTCCTCCAACCTGTATCCCTTAAGGCCGGCCTACGCCAAACGATCAACAAGAGCCAGGGCCAGACGCCCCGCGAGGTCGGCGTCCTCTTTCCCAAGCCCGTCTTCTGCCACGTCCAGCTCTACGTGGCTCTCTGTCGATCGGCAACCCCGAGGATATACTCTTCTTGGACGACGACTCCACCCTACCCCACACGTGCTGCGCAATACCGATAAGCCCTCCCGGCGTCTACACGCGCACTGTAGGTGAACTTACTGGGACCACGTGAACTTACGGGGTTGGAGATTGGGACTAGGTGAACTGAGTGACCAGGTGAAACTGGGACCAGGTGAACATACTGGGGTTTTTAGAGTAAAGGGTTTTAGAGTAAACTCAAAGGTTGGCGGCGCGTGCGGATCAAAGCAGCTTAGATTGGCGGAGGCGAGAGCGACGAGCTCAGGGAGTTGGTGTGAGCTAGGTGAACTTACTGACCAGGTAACTAACTAAACTTATACGAAACTTACTGGGACCAGGTGAACTCTCTGGGGTTAGAGATTGGGACTAGGTGAACTTACTGGCCTGCACTTGTCCTAACTACTAATCGACAGATGTTTGTCTGTCTGTCTGTCTGTCTGTTTGTTTGTTTGTTTGTCCCTCGATTTAGGGTAAGGATCAGGTAGGCGCGAGAGTAAGGATCAGGTAGGCGCGAGAGCCAGACAGTGATCCTCCAAGCCGTCTACGGCGACCTCGCAGACTATTTCCACGACCCGCGGCGGCTCTTTCAGCGCGCCATTCTCACGCCCCGTCGAAACGATGTTGTCGATGCTGACAACGCGCGCATGACCGCGGCCTTTTTTTCCCGAAGACGAGGCGTCGGAGTTCTTTTCGGCCGACTAGGTTGGGTCGGAAGCCGACGCCTCGCTCTTTACAGTCGAGTTTTCAATTCCCTGACAACCAACGACATGCTCACTTTGATCGCGAGCTTAATGTCTTCGCAACCTCGACCCGTCGCACGGCCACTGCAACGGTACCAGATACATGATCGATCGTGTCGTTGTCACCGAGGCTCCTCCAACCTGTATCCCTTAAGGCCGGCCTACGCCAAACGATCAACAAGAGCCAGGGCCAGACGCCCCGCGAGGTCGGCGTCCTCTTTCCCAAGCCCGTCTTCTGCCACGTCCAGCTCTACGTGGCTCTCTGTCGATCGGCAACCCCGAGGATATCCTCTTCTGAGTCGACGACTCCACCCTACCCCACACGTGCTGCGCAATACCGATAAGCCCCCTCCCGGCGTCTACACGCGCACGGTAGGTGAACTTACTGGGACCAGGTGAACTTACTGGGGTTTGAGATTGGGACTAGGTGAACTTAGTGACCAGGTGAACTTACTGAGACCAAGTGAACTTACAGGGGTTTTTAGAGTGAACGCAAAGGCGAGCGGCGTGTACGGATCAAAGCAGCTTAGATTGGCGGAGGTGAGAGCGACGAGCTCGAAGGAGAGTGGGGTGAGTGGATGTGAGCACGAGTGGGCTTACACCGAACTTACTGGGGTTAGAGATTGGGACTAGGTGAACTTACTGGGACCAGGTGAACTTACTGGGGTTAGAGATTGGGACCAGGTGAACTTACTGGCGAACTTACTGGCCTGCACTTGTTACTTATACTTGCACTTATCTCCGCCAGTCAGGCACATCCCTCATACCCCACAAACCCACCCACATCCTTCATGCTCCCCACACACACCCCCCTCTTACCAGTCGACATTTAAAGACATAATTACTTACCCCTACGTAATCAAAGGTGTGCCGCTCAACCAACCAGCACGGTGCGTGCGTAAACGAGACCGAGGAAGAAGGTGTTCTCTCTGCACCGTTCCTTCATTGTATGCGTCTGGCTTGTGCGCCCCAAGGTTATGAAACCATCTTCGAAGGACCTAGCAGGAGCTTGAGGTAATGCAGTGTCTGTGTGTGCACACTCCATGTTCTTCCGATCGAGCGGGGCAGCCCGCTCAAGATGATGTTATCCTAAAGATGGCCTGTGTTGTTGTTGTTGTCCTTGCTTTCTAGAGATAGAAAATTCCATTTAGGGTTAGGAACCCCCCCTCCCCCTTAACATCATTCACACTTACAACCACTAAATCGCTGTGTCGCACACCGTGCTGCTCTTTGTGTCGTTAGAGGACAGGACGAAAGGCAGCACTACCACTGCCACCATTCTCTACCAGAGGCACAGTGATTTTTACTGTTCTCTAGGTTTGGACCCAGTCCGGTACTGGTAGAGAAACGTCCTCCGAAAGACATCGATCTCGATCGACGTCTCGGACAAAGGCTCAGGATTTCCAGAAAAGAGCAATCTCCTGAAGTTCCTGAAAGTTTTAAGACCGTAGTCAAGTCTCATCGCTTGCTACTGGTGAAAAAGTGTGAAAGGCAACCAACAACGCGCAAAACGCAACCCCAAAAACGATGGCGACTCACGACCCACAAGTCCCGAGTCTGGAAGTAGCGACGCAATTCGCTACACAACAAGCTCTCTGGCACCAGCTCAAAGCTAATCTCCTTGATCAGATCGCCGCTGATCACGCTGCCTTAAGAGCCAAACACGCTGCCGAAAGAGCTGCGCTCGCCGAAAAATTCGCTGCCGCAATCGAAGCTCAAGACGACCAACTCGATCAAGACGAGCAACTCGATCAAGACGTGCAACTCGATCAAGACGTGCAACTCGATCAAGACGAGCAACTTGAACAAGCTCCCCAACCAGCTGTTCATACGGCAACTCCCCTCAAGCACAAGCAAACTTCTCACGAAGTCGCGACCCAAGACCCGATCATCTCGATGGTCACCCCCCCTCATGCCGACAACCCCACCGGATGTCAAACACCCCACGGCAAAGTCTCAGACCCCACTGCCTTCCCTCCGGACCCAGGCATAGCCAAGGTTACTCCACAACCTGGCACACCCCACATTCACGAGGACACTCCACCTTGTTCAAATATCGCACCAGCAATGTTGAACACACCACCACCAATAAACATTACTCCCTTCACTCCACCAACCCCACCGGAGCCTCCACCTCCTTCACTGGAGCCTAACTCCCCACTATCGGCGACTCCCGCTACACCACATATACAAGTTCCCCAACATCCTCGTCAACCCTCTCGCCGCACCACTCATCTTCTTGATGATCATGCCATATACGGCCATGACGGCCCCGGCACCTTCATCCCTGACCAAGCCCCCACCGCGGCTCAAGCTCATGCCGCCCCACTGTCGGATTCCCTTGTCCGATATCCATCATCTTCCGCAAGTCACTCTCCTCAGGACTTTCCTCTCCATCCACAAGACCATGCCACCTACGGCCACGACGGCCCCGGCACTTCCATTTCTACCACAGCTCCTTCCGCGGCTCAAGTTCCTGCCGCCCAACCATCGCACCCTCCTGACAGACCTTCATCACCTTTCGAAAGTCGCTGTTCCCCCGATTTGCACCTCCACCCGCGTGACTATGCATTCTACGACTACGACCATTCCTCCGTCCCCACTCGAGTCCCCACTCAAGCAACACTCCACCTCCTTCTCCAAGTTCCAATGCACCTCCGTCTGCGCTCCAACGCGAGTTGGCCACCACTACGGCTGCATTCCGCTCCCAAACCGCTGAATTGGCCGCAACCAAGGCCATGCTCATTCGCAAGGATGACGCTTTGTCCTCCACAGCCAACAAACTCACCACCACCGACGCCGCCCTGGCTTTCGCCACTGCCCAGCTCGCCATCCAAGCCGACGAACTGGTCTCCACCCACGCCGAACACCATCTCACCCACACCCAGCTCAAGGCACTCGAAACTGCCCACGCTGACATCCGCAGCTCCCACCTTGAAACCAACGCCGTCCTCCAAACCATTCTTACCTCATTGGATGCCACTCACCCCACCCAAGATGCTGCATCGCATCTTTCACCTCCTTTCCCCATCCACAACCAACCTTCATCCCCTTCCGAACCAACCTCCAATGCCTCTCCCCCGATTCTCCCCGAGTATCATCACCACCTCCACGGATGCCCCGGACCTGGTTCTCCTGGTTCACCACCCACTCCGTCTCTCTGTTCTCAACCCCCCGCCATCTCTGGCCCCTCCTCCTCTGCCAAATCACTCTTCGCCTCTTTGGCACCCCCTGAACCCCTTTGCACCCGCTCGCCTTATCAGCTACCTGGTTCATTCCAACTCGACCACATCCCCGCGTCCGAGTTGCGAGGGCGTACATTCAACACCGGCGACCGTACCCCTACCACCAGCGACGATCACCACGTGCAAAGTCCCACCAAGAATCAAGACCACCCACATCAAGAGTCGACAAGTTCCGAACTATCAAAAGACAGCTCTTTGCCAGATGGTCATGCTCACCATCATGCTGCCAAGACATGCATAAGGGCTTCTTCTCTCTTCGGGCACAACGGCCCAGGAAGCAATCTTGTCGAAGAAACACCAAGCCATCTCGTTCCCACTTTCGACAAGTCAAAGACCAAGACACCTCGAGATGTTCCCGAGTATTATGCCTACATCGACTATGGCAACCACACCCAAGAATCTAAGGCTCCGCCGTATTCCATGCACCGGGCACAAGAGCCGCAGGCCACTGACAACATCCCCTCTGATTCAGTCCCCTGGTATGATGCATACAGCGAAGTAGCAAGACCCACTTCACAAGTCTCGAAGATGGTCTCCTCGACCATTCCAGATCAGCCGCCTGATCCAAGCACCACCAATGACCCCGCAATGCCGAATCCACAAGGACAAGACACGCTGTCAACGGTCCCACGGTCACCATACTCGCAGGCACTCACCGCACCTGCAGGTATCAGCTCAGATTCACCTGGCACTCCCGCCTTGTTCGATATCTCTCGATCAGCAGCTCCCGATCACTTCGAAGCTGGTTCCGCCTCGCCGCCTCCCCTCCTCGAAGACAGGCGCGCACTGCCGCTCACCGGCGCTTGCTGCTGCACCCACCATCCACCTTCTCGGTTGGATGCACTGGATGACACTGCTCAGCAGGTTGCATGGACCCATCTGCGACCACCATGTAACGATTTGATGGATGTCTTCGCACGAGCACCAGTCGCAGCACCTGATCACCCGCTCCCCAACTTTCGGTCAGAGGACGCACTCCTTTCGACTGCCGATCCTTATGTCTCACCGCGACCAAGCCTCTGGAAACTTTCCCCATGGCTGCAGTAACAGACACAGATTTCGAGAGTTCTGACCGACCCGATCAGCCGCAAACTATGCACGATTCCATTGCGACCACTTCGGTCCTGTGTGTCCCCTTGCATAGCTCTTCTGGACGCCACACGCTTGCGCTGCCTCCGGAAAATCGACGTTGCGCTCTCAGGAAACATTCTCCGCGCACTATGCACAGACTCGCTTCAACTGAACCACTTCTGTAAGCATTTTCGCATCACTGGAATGCACGACAAACGTTCCACGCCAGCTGCCGGCTCCACCACAAACATGCACCCAAGTCACGTACGTTGCCTCCCTCAAAGCGTCTTATCGCTCAGCATGTCACTCCTCATTTGAGGACGCATGTCACATGCCCGCACCTTCGAATGCTCTACACGCCTAAGGGCAACCCTGGTCACTACGGCACTCACCGCTCTGGTCCCAGCATCTCCGCTATTGAGGATGCACCCAGCAGGACTGACCCTTACATCGCCCTTGGTTCTACTGCACTCTCCTTCGGCGACCCCTCTTTTCGAATTCCCGCACTGGACCCCAAGCATTTCAGGCCGGATACTCTCCACCACGGGATCTCAGCTCACGCGCCCATCTGCCCTACCTTGCAGACAGGTCAGCCGCGAGCCACACTCCTTTTGGCACTGACTTCGGACCACCCGCATCACGCGCTTTCGCTCTTGGAGCATGACACGCTTTCGATGCTCTCCGCGTCACCGCCTAACACCACGACACTCGTCATTTCCACCGACACTCCGCGCCGCAACGTATCTCACGACCTTCAGATCACCAACCTAAGTCGCTCGCGCCCGCACCACGTCGCGCACGCCTTACGAGGGCGTATTTCAATTGGTGACCTCACAGGTCTTTCGATGCATTTTCCGACGTCCGACTTTGAACTTACGAGTTACTTTATGGCAATCCCCAATGCCAAGACGTCCGAAGCTGCGCAATCATGTCTCTGGAACTCCAAAGCAACAGAAACTGCCAGACAAGAGACCACTCAGCTCTCAACCGCTGCTCAACAGCTACTTAAAGTCTCGCACATAGCAACGAGTACTATCTCGCAGTCTCTATTGGACGACAAGACGAAAGATAAGACCACAACGGCCAGCTACACCAGCCAGCTCATTGATGTAGCAGACGAGACAACGCAAACCAACTGCACAGCACGGTTCCAGAATATGCAGACGATGCTCAGGTCCAACGCTCAATTACTCGACCACGCAAACGTTCTGTCACCTGACCTTGCACTGCTACTGGCTCCTGTCTCATCCACAGCGGATGCACCCCATCCGATGGACCAATCCCGAAGAAATGTCCCGCTCGCAGAAGCACCACCACAGGACACAAATGTACATCATGAAGACACAGGTAAGCGCACCACGATCATGCGCACAAGCTCATCGCGCCTATCCGATCACTATGAGACGAAGCTACAGCTTTGCTTGACCCCTTCGCCTCTGGAAGACAAAGGCCGCCTCTCAGCCCCCCAGGCACCTGACCCTTCCCTGTCGCTGCAATCCGCATTAGTACAGACGACTTCGCCTCCCTGCACGACCGCAGATCAGGCACAAGCCAATGTCAGCACTCTGCGGAGTTATGCGCACCCGCTGGAATTTTACCAGCACGGCTACCTCAGCCAGTCAGGTCACTGCACCACCTCGGTCTCCCCTGACACCAGGTCGACGTATCGCTCATTCGCGACCACCTCAAGTCATCTAATGGACGACTATGATCGCGAGCATGAACTCATTGCAACGCTTGAGTCATACCCAAGAAGGAATCCTACTTTCACCTCCACCACTCCCACAGGAACTTTGGCCACCAGACGCCACCCATGTGCTCATGGTTTCTCCATTGGTTTCCTCCAAAGCATTTGACTGCAGCAGAGACAAAATGAAACCTCCCCATGCGACTATAACCGCATTCTCGTTTGGGACACAAGCATTTACTTCATGTCATTTGTTTACGCCCATAGTACCGCGACACACGGCAACCAAGATAGAAGTGGACTGCGTTCCACCCTCATCTCCAAGCGCCACCCCCGACATGCTGCTCCCGGCACTACTAGCCAGTCCCATCTCGTCTGATTCAGCCCCCATCGCTTCGTATGACGTCATATGTCATATTCCGATTAAAGCCCAGACACCGCACAGGCTACAATGCACTCGCGACGGCACGCTCACCGCCCCTCTCGGTTTAGACCACAAACATTGCGCCATACCCATGGTACACTCACAGTCAACTGAGACGCACTCTCGCTTGTCGCACAGTACGATGCCCAAACACCTTTTGATTCATGATACGCAGAACACTGTCGCCTCAGCCACCGCTGAAGCTCCTCCTCCGACCGCCGCCCGGCTCCGCGCTCGTTTCGCAATCATGGTCTCTCGGTCTCACCGGCAATTCGAAGATTTCACCCAGTTCGAATTACGAGGGCGCATTAGTTTTCCAACGACGACAAGATTCGTTTCGATTCGTATCAGTCATGCCTCCTATGGCTACGTTGAAGGATTGACACCACAACCAAAACCGCAATTACTACTGACAAACACGCTGGATCTATCAGACAAAAGTCCGACTCAACCTGCAAACGCTCTTGCGTCCATTACTTCTTCTCAACCTGGAACATCCTCCACGTTTAACGCTAGACGCATGCGTAACTCTAACGATGCACGCTAGCCTTTCTCTCGCAGCGACTTATCGTATTATCGTTCTGGTGATTATTATGTCACCAAGAAAACGGCTGGACAGTCCCATGACCGTCCAATTTACCCTCGCACTTTCGACAGGTCCTCTCGATCTAACATGAAAATATTGGATCGAACGAAGCACACCATAAATACACTGCAAGTGCAGTGTAGTGAACTTACGAAGCATGTGACAGATAATGATATCACGGCTCAGCTACAACAGAACATCACCAAGTTATTTGAGACTCTGTTGCAATCCGCCGATATTCCATCAACCACATATACTGAGGACAATGGTGACTTACTTCGTATAAACGAACAACTCATGTTCGCAGAAGACATCATTTATGATGTAGACGCTCATCTATCCTCGACCGAAAAGTCGTTAAACTACGTGGAGCCACAACATCATACTGTTGCTACTGCTCCCACCCCAAAGGCAACTTCTCCTACTACAGATACCAAGAATGCCTCCAACACACAGGGTAACCCCTCTGATATAGTGCCTAACTTCTTTACTGCTTCCGCCATCTCGACGTTACCACCAGCGTTACTGTCTTCGCTATCTTCACAGGTCCAGTCAGCCATTAACCAACCACAACAAGCCGAAACCACAAGGGATGTCGATAAGACTTCGCTATCATCATTTGATGAGAAGTGCGGCATGGCTGATGAGGCTGACGAACCATCACCACCTGTTCAACCGATTATCATTCCAACTAAACAGTTATTTCTGGAGAACTTCTTCACTGCCAGTCTCTCCACTACTTGCCCGCATTCGGAGAATGCACTTCGAACGAAATATATGAAGGTAAACAGTGTTCCCCAACATTGTTCCTTTTTACATTTTGACTCTTGTGCTACCATATCGTTAATGTCCAGCTACGACTATGCGATTCCGAATCATATTATTCCACCGGACCCCAAATACGCGCCGATTATTATACAAACTGCCACTGGACAACGACGTGCCTCACATATGATGCTAACACGCAACATAGTTGTCCCACTACCAGATCATCCACAAATCGGTTACGTGAAGATTGACTTCGCTCTATGTCAAAAACCAGTGCACAACCGACATCTCGCTATATTGAGCATGCTCGAGTGGAACCAGCCGAACTTGACCACTGTGTTCAGTGATCGATCTGAGCCAAAGCTCAGCGCTGTCACGAGCCGCATAGACAAAGATGTGGGTATTCCCATACATTACGTAACATCTAAATTGCCTGCTCTCCCTTGTCTCACCTACAACATCGCTCGCGACAGGCAACTCGAACTGCGCTCCCTCGCATTTCCGCTCAAGCGATACCACGAAAACAGGGATCTACTGGCATATTATAACTATCTCCTCAAGAGAGTTTTACCAGATCGCCCGTGGATTCGCCCTTTGGTTATTAATATTCGGAAACAGAACAAATTCGTTCAGCAAAACACTACACCATTAACATGAATGCTTTCTCGCCCAGTGTTTCTCTCACAAGAGCCCAATCTTCGCAAACCCTCTGTCATGTTACTTTGTTCTGGTTTGTCAACCCCAGCGTTCTTGTCTCAAGCCACTAATGACCTAGGCTTAAATATCAATGTAAAAGTTGTTGTTGAGTCTGATGATACGCTTGTGCGCATGTTACGCCACCGTTTTCCTACAGTATTATTATTCGAATCTTTACCCGCCTTTATCAACGATATTCACCAAATCTCACCAGAGGAAAGGCGCAAATTTTATTGCGATATTATTGAGATAACTCCTCCTTGCACTAACAGGAATCTACTAAAGCAGCATAAGACCGAAGACTTACACGGCCTGCTCGACGACTCTCTGTTCGACAGTATGCTGTCTGTCTGTCATCAAACTTCTCCAACCCTTGGTACTACTGGCTGAGATGACACCACCCCACAAGCACTGTCATCAAGACCACATGACTGTGGCCAACCTCATCCATTCGACACTCGATTACTGTGTTTGTGTTGTTGACAGGTCCCCGACCTACCTATGTGGCGACTACCAATCGAGGGAAAGATGGTAGCATTCCGATGCCCAAGCGAAATGATCGCCTAGAGGTTGCTCTCGACGTTTCAGGTTTTACTCCAGTCGTCGTGCATCGCAACCAGAGTGGCAAACTCAAGGCGGATCTCAAGGACAAGCGCCTATTCCGCATTCCCAAAGATCAACTCTATATCGTGAAACGCGTCGACGATGGACAACTTTCCACCAGACGCATCATCGCATCAGAGTATGGTCGCAATTGGAAATACCACTAACTAACTAACTTTAGACCTCTCCCGAGCACGGGAGCCAGGCCGGACCGACAGGAGCCAGTCCGGAATCACGGGCCTGTAGACGATGAGCGCCGAAAGGTCGGTCGGCGGAGAGTGACCATCAAGCTTGTCGCCATGCGACGAGGAGACCGCGATGTGACTGACAACCAATTCGTCGATAACCTTCCGTCTGCGCCCCCCGGCCATACCCCGTCCCACTGCGAACGTTCCGGCTGCCAACCGGCCCGCCCGGGAGGCGAATAGGTGCCAACCTACGCCGGGAGGGCGGATGCCCTCGCAAGGCTTAGGATTCATGAGGCACCGTCCTCCATCGCAACCGCAGTCGGCGATCGGGGTAAGGGTAAATAAATACCAGCAGGAGCAAAACACGGCTCGCGCCACAGCCAACATGTCCAGCACATTGATGTTTCTCATCAGTGTCAGCGCTTTGCACCAGGGCCATGCCGCCAGCATCGCATCTGATCTCAACATTTGAAGGGACGCTAAGCCGCCAGATGATGTCCCGACAGGATGCTTCCTCGCAAATACCACACAAGACTATGGTATCATGGGCGGCACTGCACTCGATCTGCAGAGAGAAACCGACGCAGAACTCTTGTACGTTGACTTCCCACGGAAGCCGTACCATTCGTCTGTCCTGGTCGACCACCTGGACAACGACAATTCTGTTCTCGAGAACTATGTATGCCATGACGAATTGTCACCGGCAGAGTACTATGCGCGTCAATGGAACCAATAATTCTGTTGTATGAGTTCCTCTCTATTATGGGACATCTCGTCGCATCAGCACTACCACCTAGCCTCTCGTCACATACACGCTTTCATGCATGATTCTGGCGAACTCGGACACCTCTTTCTAAGTCAAAGTGATCCGAATCAAGACAGTCTCCAGGAAGTCAATGGACTATGACTTGCAGCACATCGACCATGTCGTGTTACAACTCGTGACTGCTGATGCCATTGTCCATGAGCCCGAGAATATTGTCGAACTCAGAGGACTCAGCGAAGAAGATAAGCTTAAGCATATTGCTTCGATTCGCAAGGAAATTGAAGGCTTGTGCTCCAACGGCGTCTTTAAGCTATAACCTTTACCGCCAGACCGTTCGTCTATCTCGACGAAACTCGTGCTGAAGGTCGAGTATTTTGCTGACGGCACTCCAGACCGCTATAAGGCTCGTCTAGTTGCCCGAGGTTTCTTGGCAAGCGTCGGCATCGACTTTTATGCCACATCTTCACCGACCGCGATGCTCGCCACCAACCGGTTATTGCTCGCTGTGAAGCACAAGCTCCCCGTCGGGCAAGCGGACATTCCTCAGCCCTTCATCCAATCGGCGCTTGATCGCCCGGTATGGATCGATTTGCCTCGTGGAATTCGTGTCTCGCAGAACCTTATTCAGCAGATACAGAAGAACCACCCAGAGTCCAAGTTAGCTCTGCGACTCGTGAAGGCTCTCTATGGTCTCAAACAGTCAGCTTTGTTGTGGAACATTAAGCAGTGACTCGTTTATTCGACAACATGAGTTCGAACGCTCACAAGTCGACACTTGCCTCTATATCAGTTGGGATCGATCTATCAACAGATGGGTTCTCCTATCCGTCTCTGTCGATGATCTCTTGATCACTGGTACCAACACCGCCAAAATCACATCTCTTCGCACCGCTTTGGAGAAGGAATATGGCAAAGGTACCTGGCACGATAACATCCGATCCTTTCTTGGTATCGATGTACACTACAATGTCTCCGCTGGTCACCTCACTATGAATGTAGCCGCGAAGATAAACAAGATGCTCGCCGAGCATAAAATCAACCTCCGTACTACTGACGTCCCCTACTCGGACATTCTCACTCATAAACCCGATGCTAAGTTTCTTTCCGACTTGGCTCCTACCTTATAAATTTTACGCAAGCATTTTTCCCATTACTGTGGCACTAGTATTTACTTGTCGGTCACTTGTCGTCCAGACATCACCACTCTGTGCAACAAATGCTGCAAAGGCATGTACAATCCTGAGCAGACCCATCTTCTACATTTGTATGTTTTACTTCGTTATTTGAAGGGTACCCCGATGATTCTCGTGGCTATTCATCCGACAGCCCCTCTATTACGCCATTTATTCAGCACAAGTGCAGACCCTGATCGCCAACCGCATGGTTGCGATGGAGGACGGTGCCTCATGAATCCTGAGCCTTGCGAGGGCATCCGCCCTCCCGGCGTAGGTTGGCACCTATTCGCCTCCCGGGCGGGCCGGTTGGCAGCCGGAACGTTCGCAGTGGGACGGGGTATGGCCGCGGGGCGCAGACGGAAGGTTATCAACAAGTTGGTTGTCAGTCACATCGCGGTCTCCTCGTCGCATGGCGACAAGCTTGATGATCACTCTCCGCCGACCCACCTTTCGGCGCCCCTCGTCTACAGGCCCGTGGTTCCGGACTGGCTCCTGTCGGTCCGGCCTGGCTCCCATGCTCGGCCTGGGGAGAGGACTGAAGTTAGTTAAGTTTAATGGAGGCCAGTAAGTTCACCTAGTCCCAATCTCTAACCGCAGTAAGTTCACCTGTTCCCGTCACGTTCACCTAGTCAGTAAGTTCACCTAGTCCCAATCTCTAACCCCAGTAAGTTCGGCGGAAACCCACTCGTGCTCACACCCGCTCACCCCACTCTCCTTTGAGCTCGTCGCTCTCACCCCCGCCAATCCAAGCTGCTTTGATCCGCACGCGCCGCCAACCTTTGAGTTTACTATAAAAACCCCTGTAAGTTCACCTGGTCCCAGTAAGTTCACCTACTGTGCGCGTGTAGACGCCGCGAGGGGGCTTATCGGTATTGCGCAGCACGTGTGGGGTCGGGTGGAGTCGTCGACACAGAAGAGGATATCCTCGCGGTTGCCGACTCGACAGAGAGCCACGTAGAGCTGGAGGTGGCAGAAGACGGGCCTTGGGCAAGAGGACACCGACCTTGCGGGGCGTCTGCCCCTGGCTCTTGTTGATCGTTTGGCGTCGGCGGGGCTTAAGGGATACTGGTTGAAGGAGCCTCGGTGACACGACACAACATAATCGATGACGTATCGGGTGCCTTTGCAGTGGCCGTGCGACGGGTCGAGGTTGCGAAGACTTTAAGCTCGCGAAGTCAGCATGCCGTTGGTTGTCAGGGAGTTGAAAACTCGACTGTAAAGAGCGGGGCATCGTCTTCCGACCCAACCTAGTCGGCCGAAAAGAACCGACGGCTTGTCTCCGGGAAAGGCCGCGGTCAAGCGCGCGTTGTCAGCATCGACAACATCGTTTCGACGGGGGGTGAGAATGGCGCGCTGAAAGAGCCGACGCGGGTCGTGGAAATAGTCCGCGAGGTCGCCGTATACGGCTTTGAGGATCAATGTTTGGCTCGCGCGCCTACCTGATCCTTACCCTGAATCGGTTGGGACAAACAAACAAACCACAAACCCACCCACATCCCCACAAACCCACCCACATCCTTCATGCTCCCCACACACACCCCCCTCTTAGCAGTCGACATTTAAACACCCACATCCTTCATGCCCCCCACACACACCCCCCTCTTAGCAGTCGACATTTAAGGACAAACAAACAAACAAACAAACAGACAGACAGACAGACAGACAGACAAACATTTGCCGATTATTAGTAAGGATCTGCTCAGCACCTATCCAGAACTGCATCATCTTCGTTCGCCCATTATTGGTTTCGCTGATGCCAGTTTCGCTGACCGTTCTGATCCTCGCTTAAGATCTCATTCTGGTGCATGTATTTTCGTATTTGGCAGTCTCGTATTCTGGTCTAGCGAACGCCAAACTCTTACTGCCAAAAGCACCATGGAAGCCGAACTCATCGCCGCTAGCGCAGCCGCTGATGAATGCCAATGGTTCCATAAGATCTTCTCCTCTCACCCTTGTCTGTTTTCGCGTGATCAAGCTCACGCTATTCCCCTGCGTATTGACAACGCTAGCGCCTTCCATGTCGCTAATCACCCTGAAGTCAGTGCTCCCTCTCGTCATATCAATTTACGAGAATTTCGCATTCGTGACTACCAGGCCAACTCGGTCATTCGTCCCCTCTGGTGTCCCACTCACTACCAGATCGCCGATCATTTTTCAAAACTCCTCCCCCGCACTTTATTCCACAAGTTCAAGAACGCCGACGGTGTTCACTCTACATCTTCTTCACCACCATCTCATCAAGTTACTCTTTCTGCTACTCTTCCACCGTACAACTCCGTCCATAACACTCTTTACATTCTTGTCGATGGAAAGTCGCTTCCTGCTCAGTTTGATCCAGATTCCGCTCACCGAGTAGAGATATAACATTTGATTCTGGGTCAGTACCCCCCTATCATAGGGTTAGCTCTCTTCATTTTAGCACCTTTTAATTTAAGAAAACGCGGTGTTATTCACACCGTGCTGTCCTCGTTGTTAGAGACAGATACGAGGGCGGACTACCACTGCTCTCACTCTGCTGAAGGGTAACACAGTTAAAATTACTGTTCTCTACAAGGAGGCCCAGTTCAAGGCACTAGAAACTGCGCACGCTGACATCCGCAACTCCCACTCTGAAACCAACGCCCTCCTCCACCCCACTCTTGCCTCCTTGGATGCCACCCACCCCACCCAAGATGCTGCATCGCTTCTTTCACCTCCTTTCCCCATTCATCACCTACCTTCATCCCTTCCGAACAAACCTCCGATGCCTCTCTCCTGATTCTACCTGAGTACCATACCACCTCCACGGATGCCCCGGACCCGGTTCTCCTGGTTCACCCCCGCTCCGCCTATCTGTTCTCAACCCCCCGCCATCTCATCACGTTCGGAATAGAAATCAGCTTTGATATCGTTGAGCTGTTGCAAGAGCCAGAGAGCGTGTTCTTGTGGTGTAGCGATTTTCGTCGCTAATTCCAGACTCGGGACTTTGGGGTCGCGAGTCGCCATGTTGTTGGGGTTGCTTTTGCGCGTTGTTGGTTGCTTCACACTTTTCACCAGTAGCAAGCGATGAGACTTGACTACGGTATTGGAAACTTCATGAACTTAAGGAGATTGCTCTTACCTGGAAATCCTGTGTCGTTGTCCGAGACGTCGATCGAGTTCGATGTCTTTCGGAGGGACGTTTCTCTACCAGTACCGGCCTGGGCCCATAACCTAGAGACAGTAAAAATCACTGTGCCCCTGGTAGAGAATGACGGCAGCGGTAGTGTCACTCTACGCCCGGTCTTCTAACGACACAAAGAGCGGCACGGTGTTGGACACAGCGATTATTGGCGATTTGGGTGTGTGAGTGTGTGGGGGGCGTACTAACCCTAAATGGAATTTTCTATCTCTACCTTCCTTCTTGCACGTCCAAATACTAGCCGGTATTTTTCGCTATCTTCGTAAACCCGAAAATCGCAACCTCCGCCTATGGTATTATTCGAAGTCTTCCGCGCTAATGGATCAATTACATTATATCATTGGCAATCGCTCAGATATGGCAACCATGTTAGACTACACTGCAGAGCAGGTGGATTCTGGTAACTTTGATCCACTTGTTGCATTTGTAGATGCGGACAACGCGCCCTCTTATGAGCATGATCGCAAAAGTACGACTGGCAACGCTATTTTTCTTGTTGGCTCTCTTGTTACATGGAAGTCTAAACTTCAACCAATAACTGCTACTTCCACTCATGAGAGTGAACTCATTGCTCTTAATACTTGTGCTAATGATGTGGTTTGGCTACGTAAACTGCAGACGGAAATGGCTTTCGCAATAAATCCCCGATACTATATTCGCCAACCCGCAGGGAAAGATCTGCTGCTAGATTATGATGCCCACGACAAGCCTTTACCATCGGATATCTCGTTCATCCGCAATAGTCCTATCCTAGGGGACCCTGCTTCTGCTATTCATTGTCAAATAATCCTGAAAGTGCCACTAAAGCTATAGCAATCAGCACGCGCAGGTTCCGCATTCGCGACTATGTTCAGTTAAACCGCATCAAGTTGCACCATATTTCTGGCACCCATAATGTTGCCGACGGATTCACTAAGCCCTTTGGTGCTCCCTTATTCTCGGCGTTTCGCGCTTTGCTTTGTCTACAACAACCCATCGTCAAAAATAAACGATTAATCCTTACTCCCATCTTTATGTCCGCATGCGACACTAAACTAGCCCTCGCACCTATGTTCCTTGCTTATTAGCATACTTGAATGTCATCATTAAATATGATATCTATCTCTTGTCACTCACTCCTTGAGTCAAGTCTGGCTTATTTGGTCATATGGACTAGTCGAGGAACGTATGCACTGCTCACATCCGACACTCCTATGGTCTTACTAGCCACAGTTTCCATTTTGAAGTCAGTGTCACCCATAATTCGCCCTTGGCACTTCTTCACTTATTCGATGTGTTGCTTCTTCCCCTGCATGGACAGTCAGCAGGAACTACGAACGACAAAACCAGTCCGTTGGTCATCTGATCACACTGGCTACGGTCACTTGTTATTGAGGACCAAATCAAATTACATTCTATGCCTTCTTCGACGTGTAACATCGGCGCGTGAAAGCATTCGAGCATGATTAGTTATGGCTTCTGTTATCGTCCAACCACATCAGGTGTTGATTCTTATGACATCTCCCCAAACCCATGTCAGGATGAAGTGGTCATATTTAACCACTTACATCTTACTTGATTTGCCTGGACTATAATTACGTCTTGCCTATCTAGTTTCCCTGACATGTGATCGCTTTCTAACTTCCAGTCTAATTCGATGTCATTCTTCTTCGATGTCATTCTTCTTCGAGATCAAACTTATAAACGTCCTTCAGTTCACTTATTCTTTGAACCTTAAACATTTAGATGTGCTACCTGTACTATTTCATGTCTGCTCATCATGGATCAATGTATCACTGGCATTATCGCAACTTTAATTTTTGCGATTACGGGATTTGAAATTCAGTCTAAAATGTGTGCTTCGTCCATTCACAGTCCATATACCTCGTATGTCAATAAGTGGCGTACTTGTCTTAGTTGATCATTGCACGCAATCTTGAAGAACTCCTTTGCACTGACATCGCTACTTGAGCATTTCTCGATTACGATTATGAGACAACTTTAGTATGGCAGCCTATAGAGAACAGTAAAAATCACTGTGACCCTGGTTGAGAATGATGGCAGTGGTAGTGCCACCCTGTTGCCCTGTCCTCTAACGACACAAAGAGCGGCACGGTGTTCGACACAGCGATTTTATTGGTTATTGGGTGTGAGTGTGAGTGAGGGGGGGGGGTACTAACCCTAAATCAAATTTTCTATCTCTACGCCCTCGCAGATTGAACTCGGTGATGAGCGAAATCTGGAACAAACAAAACAAATGTCTGGCCAAAGACAACTAGACGTTGAGTTGCGAGGAGGCGTGGAATGAGGAGTGTGCGAAGTACACGAGAGAGATAGAGTAGAGCGGAGTAGCAGGTGAGTGTGAGTGAGAATGGAGAAAGAGCGCAAAGTATAACGTGGAATAGGTCGAGAGGGGAAACATAATGACAAGGATAATGCAAGAAGAGGCGCGTAATCAAAAGGGAAAAAGCATCGATCGTAAGGAAGAGGGAACGTGGGAGAAGATGCTAGGTGGACTAATGGCGAAGTATGGCGAATTCAGTACTAGAGATCAGATCATTATCTTGTTCAGTGACTGGTGAAAGAAGGATGTAATGACGACATCGCAAAAAATAAGCGAATGTACTAGTGTCATCGTCGAATACGAGAGTCGCATGCATTAAGTCGTGGGTGTTCCGTGACATAGGACGACGGTGCGTGCGGGTGGATAAATCCCAAGTGGCTGAGGGATCCTCGTAGTAGAACGGGTGGTCTAAATGATAACAACAGTAGGGATCATGGGTCAGGCAGTCGCGATGTGCACGACAGACCAATGATTGATCGAAAGGCGAATAGTGAGAGTGGCCATAGGAATGACATTCTATTGTGACTAAAGTTGGGCTAGTAAGGGTGCGACGATGTGACTGAGCGGCAGCGTTGTCCCATAAAGAGATATGACCATTTAACCAACTCGGTTTCGACATGGTAAGGTAATCGTCGTAGCGATAGCGAGTAAGGTGGAGCTGTTCCTGGGAAATGTAAGAACCAGAATTGTCAGTCACATACGTGTAAAAGCTGTATTCCTGAGTGTAGCGTGGGACAGCTGAAGCTTAACTATGGGCGTGTAAAATAACATGCGGATAATCATCGTGTGACGTTGATATCCGGATAAAGTCGTCTGGGGGTAGCCAGAAATATGAAAACTATAAATTTGCTGTAGACCTGGAGTTGTGGTCTGGTGGAGGTTGCCATTTGCTATCATCGAAAGACGATTGGACTGAGACTGAGGTTCGCGGGTGTGTCGCGTATGAAGGTGGATGCAGGCGTGTGTCCTGTGCAGAAGAGTCGGTGCCCTGTGCAGAAGAGTCGGGCAACAGGAGTAAATGCCTGATGGCGATGGATTGTTCGAAGATATTGTCCTTCCCAGGGGGAGAGCTGACTTCGAAGGTATGGTCGGAGTCGCATCTTTCGTGTTATATTCGGCAAAGTAATCCTGTGTCGTGACACTCGACTGATCCAGTATTCATTTCGTGTCCGGTGTCGTTTTCACCAGAATCAAACTTCCCTTGATGTCCAAGCGCGAGAGAGCGCGGTGCATCCCTGGTGAATCGTGCAGTGACGGAAAGGTGAGACATTCGGCAGAAGGGTGTTGTCGATATACGAGAGTTATACAGTATACAACGTGTAGGGAGCGTATGTTTCAAGAGAGGACTAATCTGTTGACGGGAGATGTCCGCAGAATGAACATAATGTGAGGCAATGGCCATAATGCGAGGACTGTCCGATAAGGAGTCATGCGAGACTGTGGCTGGCAGCGAGTATGCGGGAATGAAGGAAGATATAGACATGGCAATGGACTTCCCTTGATTCGCAACATAACTGGGTGGGGCTAGCGGTGTGCGGCAGTGACATTCGGTAGAATGCTGAGAGCAGAACGCGTGTCCAACCTGTGGAAATTGGGGGTTATCCTCGCGGGTGCAACGGAAAATGTCGACTGGGTGCGAATCGCAATGGCGGCTGTTGGGCTCAGAGTTCTGCAAGGTGGAACCTGCAGTGTGAACAGAGAGGAGCAAACCGGGTGCGTCATAAGAGCATAAAATGCGAGTGCAGTCTGAGCTGTGTCCGAAGCAGAATTCTGACAGTAATGTCGACAGATGCGAAACGTGAACAGAACTGGGCGAGGATGTCGCGTGAAATTGTGCTGTGACCGAACCATGGAGTTGCAGAGCTTCAACGTCAAGCATAGTGCTGGGAGGGACGTTAAAAGAGGCGAGCAAAGGACTATGCGTGCGGCTATCATTTAGTGGCGGGCAGTTGTTGCGCGAGACTGGCGATAACTGCGACATGTGGCGTTGGCGTGACAGAACTTCATTTGCATATGGCAGCATGCAGGATGAAATCGAGCGAGCTGGAACTTGAGAGGTGTGACCTGCAAGAGACGGGCGGAAGAGCGTGGGAGGCTCGGAATTGCATTGATAACGGAACTTAGTGGCATCACAAATCGTCGGGAATTGGATAATCGGGAGTCGCGTCGAAGCGGGGAGGAACGTCGAGGGCTCGTCAGGTCTTGTCGTGTGATTGAGGTCCTTAGGAAGAGGGACTTCGGTGCGTGCCTTGAAGTGAGCTCCGATGTAGCCAGAGTAGCCGTAGGTGACGTGACTGATACGAATCGAAACAGATATGGTCGGCGGCGGAAAACGAATGCGCCCTCGTAATTTGAACTGGGTGAAATCTTCGAATTGCCGGCGAGGCGGAGAGACCGTGGTTGCGGAACGAGCGCAGAGCCGGGCGGCGGTCGGAGGGGGCGCGTCAGCGGTGACTGAGACAACGGTGTATGTTTATCCTGAACCAAAAGGTGTTCGGGCATCGTACTGTGCAACAAGCGAGCGAGTATCTCAGTTGACCGTGAGTGTACCATGAGGATGGCGCAATGTTGGTAGTCTAAACCGAGAGGGGCGGTGAGCGTGCCGTCGCGAGTGCATAGGGGCCTGTGCGGTGTCTGGGCTGTAATCGGAATATAACGTATGACGTCATACAAGGCGATGGGAGCTGAATCGGTCGTGATGGGACTGGCTAGTAGTGCCGGGAGCAGCATGTCGGGGGTAACGCTCAGAGATGAGGGTGAAACGCAGTCCACGTCTATATTGGTTGCCGTATTTGGCAGTACCACGGGCGTATACAACTGACATGAAGGAAGTGCTCGTGTCCCAAACGAGAATGCGGGTATTGTGGCGTGGGGTGGTGGCATCTGGTCTCTGCTGCAGTCAAGAGTTATGAAGGAAACCAATGGAGAAGCCACAAGCACATGGGTGGCGTCTGGTGGCCAATGTTCCTGTTGGATTGGCTGAGGTGGCTCCAAAGTAGGATTTCTTCTTGGGTACGACCCAGGCGCCGCGATGAGTTCGTGCTCGAGATCATAGTCGTCCAATAGATGAGATGAGGTGGTCGCGAATGAGCGAAGCGTCGACCTGGTGTCAGGGGAGACCGAGGTGATGCAGTGACCTGCCTGGTGAGGTCAGTAGCCGTACTGGTAAGATTCCAGCGGGTGCGCATAACTATGGCGAGTGCTGACGTTGGCTTGTGCCTGATCTGCAGTCGTGCAGGGAGGCGAGATCGTCTGTGCTGGTGCGGATTGCAGCGGCAGGGGCGGGTCAGGTGCCTGGGAGGCTGGAAGGCGGCCTTTGTCTTCCAGAGGCGAAGGGAGCAAGCAAAGCTGTAGCTTCATCTCATCGTGATCAGATAGGCGCAATGAGCTAGTGCGCGCAATCGTGGCGCGCTTACCTGTATCTTCATGATGTACCCGTGCGTCCTGCAGTGGTGCTTCTGCGAGCGGGACATAGCTGAAGGACTGATCCATCGGACGGGGTGCATCAGCTATGAATGAGACAGGAGCCAGTAGCAGTGCAAGGTCGGGTGACAGAACGTGTGCGTGATCGAGCAGTTGAGCGTTGGACCTGGGCATTGTCTGTATAGTCTGAAACCGTGCTGTGCAGTTGGTTTGCATTGCCTCGTCTGCTACATCAATGGGCTGACTGGTGTAGCTAGCCGTTGTGGTCTTATTTTTCGTCTTGTCATCCAAGAGAGACTGCGAGATAGTACTCGTTGCTATGTGCGAGACTATAAGTAGCTGTTGAGCAGCTGTGGAGAGCTGAGTGCTTTCTTGTCTGGCAGTTTCTGTGGCTGTGGAGTTCCAGAGACATGGTTGCGCAGCGTCCGGCGTCTTGGCATTGGGGATTGCCATAAAGTGACTCGCAAGTTCAAAGTCGGACGTCGGAGAATGCATCGAAAGACCTGTGAGATCATCAACTGAAATACGCCCTCGTAAGGCGTGCGCGACTCTGTGCGGGCGCGATCGACTTATGTTGGTGATCGGGAGGTCGAGAGACATGTGGCGGCGCGGAGCGTAGGTGGAAATGACGAGTGTCTTGGTGTTAAAGGCGGTGACGCGGAGAGCAACGAGAAGCGTGTTATGCTCCAAGAGCAAAATCGCGTGATGTGAGTGGTCCGAGGTCAGTGCCAAAGGGGGTGTTGTGCGCGGCTGGCCTGTCTGCGAGGTAGTGCAGATGGGTGCGTGAGCTGAGATCCCGTGGTGGAGAGTATCCGGCCTGGAATGCATGGGGTCCAGTGCGGGAGGTCGAAAAGGGGGATCGCCGAAGGAGAGTGCAAGTTCGCTTGGGTCATGGTACGTGAGTGCAGTAGGGCCAAGGGCGATGGGAGGGTCAATCATGCTGGGTGCATCCTCAATGGCGGAGATGCGGGGACCAGAGCAGCGAGTGCCGTAGTGACCAGGGTTGCCCATAGACGTGTAGTGCATGCGAAGGTGCGGGCATGTGACATGCGTCCTCGAACGAGGAGTGACGTGCCGAGCGACAAGAAGCTTTTGAGGGAGGAGACGTGCGTGACCAGGGTGCATGTTTGCGGTGGAGCCGGCAGCTGGCGAACATTCGTCGTACATTCCTGTTATGCGAAAATGCTGACAGAAGCGGTTCAGGTGGAGCGAGTCTGTGCAGTGCGCGCGGAGAATGTCTCCTGAGAGCGCAACATCGATTTTCCGGAGGCAGCGCAAGCGTGTGGCGTCCAGAAGAGAGCTATGCAAGGGGACATAAAGGACCGAAATGGTCGCAATAGAAGGGTGCATAGTTTGCGGCTGATCGGGTCGTTCAGAACTCTCGAAATCTGTGTCCGTTACTGCAGCCATGGGGAAAGCTTTCCAGAGGCTTGGGTCGCGGCGAAACATAAGGATCGGCAGCCGAAAGGATTGCGCCCTCTGACCGAAAGTGAGGGAGCGTGTGATCAGGTGTTGCGACTGGTGCTCGTGCGAAGACATCCATCAAATCGTTACACGGTGGTCGCAGATGGGTCCATGCAACCTGCTGAGCAGTGTCATCCAGTGCATCCGGCCGAGAAGGTGGATGGTGGGTGCAGCAGCGAGCGCCGGTGAGCGGCAGTGCGCGCCTGTCTTCGGGGAGAGAAGGCAGCGAGGTGGAACCAGCTTCGAAGTGATCGGGAGAGGCTGATCGAGAGATATCGAACAAGGCGGGAGTGCCTGGCGAATCTGAGCTGACACCTGCAGGTGTGGTGAGCTCCTGCGAGCATGGTGATCGTGGGACCGTTGACAGCGTGTCTTGTCCTTGTGGATACGGCATTGCGGGGGCATTGGTGATGGCGCTTGGATCAGGCGGCTGATATGGAATGGTCGGGGAGACCATCTTCGAGGCTAGTGAAGTTGGTCTTGCTTCTTCACTGTATGCCCAGACCGGGGGGCTGAGTCCGAGAGATGTTGTCAGTGGCCTGCGGCTCTGTTGCCTGGGGCATTGAATACGGGGGCCATGGGTCCTTGAGTGTGGTTGTCATAGTCGATGTAGGCGTAATACTCGGGAACTTCTCGAAGTGTATTGTTCTTTGACTTGTCGAACGTGGGAAACTAGGTGGCTTGGGGTTCCGTCGGCAAGGCTGCTTCCTGGGCCGTTGTGCCCGAAGAGAGAAGAAGCCCTTGTGCATGTCTTGGCAGCACGATGGTGATCATGACCATCATGGAGAAGAGCTGTCTGTTGATAATTCGGAATTATGTCGACTCTTGATCTACGTTGTTGTGATTCTTGGTTTCGCTTTGCACGTCGCAGGGCTGCTGTCTGGACCGTTGTGCCCAAAGAGAGAGGAAGCCCTTATGCATGCCGTGGCAGCTTGATGGTGTTCGTCACCATCGTAGATAGAGCAGCTGTTGCTGATTCCGAAGTTGTCGAATCTTGATGTTGGTGGTTTTTTTCTTGGTGTGACTTTGCACGTGGAGAACGTCGCCGGTGTTGGGGTACGGTCGCATGAGTTGGATGTACGCCCACGCAACTCGAACGCGGGATGTGGTCGAGTTGGTATGAACCAGGTGCCCGAGGAGGCGACGGGTTGCAAAGGGTTCAGGG
>JAQMWT010000468.1:0-147089 GCA_029834535.1 Chrysophaeum taylorii | reverse complement strand
CGATCATTCCCGCGCGCATCGGCGTTAGGATTAGGCTTGCGCCGCCCTATGAATAAGGCTGGCCTATACTTGGGTCAGAACGCACGGATTAGACCTCGTGTCTGCGCTAGACGACAGCGGTTCGGTTCATGCAAATCCCCAAGGTCGCTCGAACTTTGCAGGAGGCGCCCGCGCGCGGGCCTTCGCACGGCCGGGCATCGCGGACCTCAGCTCTTCGCAGCGATCGCTGACGCCGCACCTTCGCGGTTGGACAGCCAATCCGCAGGCCTCGCCAACACTGGCATGGGCCTTCGCGACGGCGGGCATCGTGGCTCCCGAGCTCTTCGCGTCGATTGTCGCGCGGCTCTTCGCGGCTGGGCAAGTTAAATCCGCAGGAACTCGCCAACACGGTGTTGTCCTTCGCGAAGGCGGGCGTCAAGGCACCGAGCTCTTCGCGGCGATCGCCGACGCGGCTATTTCGCGGCTGGGCGAGTTCAATCCGCAGGTGCTCGCCAACACGGCGTGGCCTTCGCGGCAAGTGCCACACACTACTCCAAATGTTTGTGCAACACAGGGGAGCCGTCCCCGTTTCATGCTATGACGGACGGTTGAAGCGCGCTATGTATCCCGGTTGGCCCAGAGATTTTGACCTGTACGCCGCAATTATCGAGCAATACCAGCACGAACTGCGCGAAGCGTCGGGAGGTGAACTTACTGACCAGGTGAACTTATATGAAACTTACTGGGACCAGACCTGAACTTACTAGGGTTAGAGATTGGGAGTAGGTGAACTTACTGGCCTGCACTTGTCCTAACTACTAATCGACAGATGTTTGTCTGTCTGTCTGTCTGTTTGTCTGTTTGTCCCTCGATTTAGGGTAAGGATCAGGTAGGCGCGAGAGTAAGGATCATGTAGGCCCGCGAGGCAGCCATTGATCCTCGAAGCCGTCTACGGCGACCTCGCAGACTATTTCCACGACCCGCGGCGGCTCTTTAGCCAGCGCGCCATTCTCACGCCCCGTCGAAACGATGTTGTCGATGCTGACAACGCGCGCATGACCGCGGCCTTTTATTCCCGGAGACGAGGCGTCGGAGTTCTTTTCGGCTGACTAGGCTGGGTCGGAAGACGACGCCTCGCTCTTTACAGTAGAGTTTTCAACTCCCTGACAACCAACGGCATGCTGACTTTGATCGCGAGCTTAAAGTCTTCGCAACCTCGACCCGTCGCACGGCCACTGCAACGGTACCAGATACATGATCGATAGTGTCGTTGTCACCGAGGCTCCTCCAACCTGTATCCCTCAAGCCCCACCGACGCCAAACGATCAACAAGAGCCAGAGGCAGACGCCCCGCGAGGTCGGCGTCCTCTTGCCCAAGCCCGTCTTCTGCCACGTCCAGCTCTACGTGGCTCTCTGTCGATCGGCAACCCCGAGGATATCGTCTTCTGAGTCGACGACTCCACCCTACCCCACACGTGCTGCGCAATACCGATAAGCCCCCTCACGGCGTCTACACGCGCACTGTAGGTGAACTTACTGGGACCAGGTGAACTTACTGGGGTTGGGGATTGGGACTAGGTGAGCTGAGTGACCAGGTGAACTTACTGAGACCAAGTGAACTTACAGGGGTTTTTAGAGTGAACGCAAAGGCGAGCGGCGTGTACGGATCAAAGCAGCTTAGATTGGCGGAGGTGAGAGCGACGAGCTCGAAGGAGAGTGGGGTGAGTGGATGTGAGCACGAGTGGGCTTACACCGAACTTACTGGGATTAGAGATTGGGACTAGGTGAACTTACTGGGACCAGGTGAACTTACTGGGGTTAGAGATTGGGACCAGGTGAACTTACTGGCGAACTTACTGGCCTGCACTTGTCCTAACTACTAATCGACAGATGTTTGTCTGTCTGTCTGTCTGTTTGTTTGTCTGTTTGTCCCTCGATTTAGGGTAAGGATCAGGTAGGCGCGAGAGTAAGGATCAGGTAGGCGCGAGAGCCAGACAGTGATCCTCCAAGCCGTCTACGGCGACCTCGCAGACTATTTCCACGACCCGCGGCGGCTCTTTCAGCGCGCCATTCTCACGCCCCGTCGAAACGATGTTGTCGATGCTGACAACGCGCGCATGACCGCGGCCTTTTTTTCCCGGAGACGAGGCGTCGGAGTTCTTTTCGGCTGACTAGGCTGGGTCGGAAGACGACGCCTCGCTCTTTACAGTAGAGTTTTCAACTCCCTGACAACCAACGGCATGCTGACTTTGATCGCGAGCTTAATGTCTTCGCAACCTCGACCCGTCGCACGGCCACTGCAACGGTACCAGATACATGATCGATCGTGTCGTTGTCACCGAGGCTCCTCCAACCTGTATCCCTTAAGGCCCGCCGACGCCAAACGATCACCAAGAGCCAGGGCCAGACGCCCCGCGAGGTCGGCGTCCTCTTGCCCAAGCCCGTCTTCTGCCACGTCCAGCTCTACGTGGCTCTCTGTCGATCGGCAACCCCGAGGATATGCTCTTCTGAGTCGACGACTCCACCCTACCCCACACGTGCTGCGCAATACCGATAAGCCCCCTCCCGGCGTCTACACGCGCACTGTAGGTGAACTTACTGGGACCAGGTGAACTTACTGGGGTTTGAGATTGGGACTAGGTGAATATAGTGACCAGGTGAGCTTACTGGGACCAGGTGAATTTACTGGGGGTTTTAGAGTAAAGGGTTTTTAGAGTAAACTCAAAGGTTGGCGGCGCGTGCGGATCAAAGCAGCTTGGATTGGCGGAGGCGAGAGCGACGAGCTCAAAGGAGTTGGTGTGAGCTAGGTGAACTTACTGACCAGGTGAACTTATATGAAACTTACTGGGACCAGACCTAAACTTACTAGGGTTAGAGATTGGGAGTAGGTGAACTTACTGGCCTGCACTTGTCCTAACTACTAATCGACAGATGTTTGTCTGTCTGTTTGTCTGTTTGTTTGTTTGTCCCTCGATTTAGGGTAAGGATCAGGTAGGCGCGAGAGTAAGGATCAGGTAGGCGCGAGAGCCAGACAGTGATCCTCCAAGCCGTCTACGGCGACCTCGCAGACTATTTCCACGACCCGCGGCGGCTCTTTCAGCGCGCCATTCTCACGCCCCGTCGAAACGATGTTGTCGATGCTGACAACGCGCGCATGACCGCGGCCTTTTTTTCCCGGAGACGAGGCGTCGGAGTTCTTTTCGGCTGACTAGGCTGGGTCGGAAGACGACGCCTCGCTCTTTACAGTAGAGTTTTCAACTCCCTGACAACCAACGGCATGCTGACTTTGATCGCGAGCTTAATGTCTTCGCAACCTCGACCCGTCGCACGGCCACTGCAACGGTACCAGATACATGATCGATCGTGTCGTTGTCACCGAGGCTCCTCCAACCTGTATCCCTTAAGGCCCGCCTACGCCAAACGATCAACAAGAGCCAGGGCCAG
Organism: Chrysophaeum taylorii; assembly: GCA_029834535.1. Classification (NCBI taxonomy): domain Eukaryota; class Pelagophyceae; order Pelagomonadales; family Pelagomonadaceae; genus Chrysophaeum; species Chrysophaeum taylorii. The sequence goes on along the minus strand of JAQMWT010000468.1, from coordinate 143,666 downwards.
ACGCCCCGCGAGGTCGGCGTCCTCTTTCCCAAGCCCGTCTTCTGCCACGTCCAGCTCTACGTGGCTCTCTGTCGATCGGCATCCCCGACGACTCCACCCTACCCCACACGTGCTGCGCAATACCGATAAGCCCCCTCCCGGAGTCTACACGCGCACTTTAAGTGAACTTACTGGGACCACTTTGAGATTGGGACTAGGTGAACTGAGTGACCAGGTGAAACTGGGACCAGGTGAACATACTGGGGTTTTTAGAGTAAAGGGTTTTAGAGTAAACTCAAAGGTTGGCGACGCGTGCGGATCAAAGCAGCTTAGATTGGCGGAGGCGAGAGCGACGAGCTCAAAGGAGTTGGTGTGAGCTAGGTGAACTTACTGACCAGGTGAACTTATACGAAACTTACTGGGACCAGGTGAACTTACTGGGGTTAGAGATTGGGAGTAGGTGAACTTACTGGCCTGCACTTGTCCTAACTACTAATCGACAGATGTTTGTCTGTCTGTCTGTCTGTCTGTCTGTTTGTTTGTCCCTCGATTTAGGGTAAGGATCAGGTAGGCGCGAGAGTAAGGATCAGGTAGGCGCGAGAGCCAGACAGTGATCCTCCAAGCCGTCTACGGCGACCTCGCAGACTATTTCCACGACCCGCGGCGGCTCTTTCAGCGCGCCATTCTCACGCCCCGTCGAAACGATGTTGTCGATGCTGACAACGCGCGCATGACCGCGGCCTTTTTTTCCCGAAGACGAGGCGTCGGAGTTCTTTTCGGCCGACTAGGTTGGGTCGGAAGCCGACGCCTCGCTCTTTACAGTCGAGTTTTGAACTCCCTGACAACCAACGGCATGCTGACTTTGATCGCGAGCTTAAAGTCTTCGCAACCTCGACCCGTCGCACGGCCACTGCAACGGTACCAGATACATGATCGATCGTGTCGTTGTCACCGAGGCTCCTCCAACCTGTATCCCGTAAGGCCCGCCGACGCCAAACGATCACCAAGAGCCAGGGCCAGACGCCCCGCGAGGTCGGCGTCCCCTTGCCCACAAGCCCGTCTTCTGTCACGTCCAGCTCTACGTGGCTCTCTGTCGATCGGCAACCCCGAGAATATGCTCTTCTGAGTCGACGACTCCACCCTACCTCACACGTGCTCCGCAATACAGATAAGCCCCCTCCCGGCGTCTACACGCGCACTGTAGGTGAACTTACTGGGACCAGGTGAACTAACTGGGGTTTGAGATTGGGATAGGTGAATATAGTGACCAGGTGAACTTACTGGGACCAGGTGAACATACTGGGGTTTTAGAGCAAAGGGTTTTTAGAGTAAACTCACTCAAAGGTAGGCGGCGCGTGCGGATCGAAGCAGCTTAGATTGGCGGAGGCGAGAGCGACGAGCTCAAAGGAGTTGGTGTGAGCTAGGTGAACTTACTGACCAGGTGAACTTATATGAAACTTACTGGGACCAGGTGAACTTACTGGGGTTAGAGATTGGGAGTAGGTGAACTTACTGGCCTGCACTTGTATTTATTATTCCTCTCTCCGTACGTACACATAATTATTGGCGACAACTAACATCAAGAATTGTGCGTTTCGTGTGAAAAATTTTGCCACGCGTGGTCCAGAGATTATGTCAACTGCGCCATCTGGTGCTGGTGGTCCGTCCCATTATTCCTCGGTTCACAGGACGACGACGACGACTACGATGATGTGGCTGGCCCTGGTGCGAGGGTCGGCATGGGACGCTCGCCCAAGCAAAACTCGTCCTATTGGGAGTGTTGCACCACGACGGACTACGGAGCCAGCACGACGAAAAAGGATCCGCCACCTGTGGTTTCCGCAGGGTGCAATCCGCTGCATGTCCGGAAGAAGTCGTACAAGCACCCCGGGATGTGGTGCGACGCACATAAAATGTCTTTGGCCCACGACGACGACACGATCATCTGCTTAACCCAGAAGAACGGGAACGTCGACTCGACTCCGCGTACGCTTCGAACGGATAACCGTCACATCCCACCAGCCTCATGCCTCATCAGGGCCCGCAAAGCGTCAAAGCGGCCAGGCTGTCGCACGACGTACGTGGCCAACGCTAGTTCGAGGTTACGAGTCCTCTTCGTTGCGCGCCATCCCGCCTCTTGTTGTTGTTCTACCTCGAGAAAAATGCCGGAACGTCTGCTAGCCGCCACTTTCCAACGCTCAAGCTCAACGCGTCCTTCCCCCGACTTCGTTCGCTTCATCTACGCCCAATGGTTCGCCGAGGAAATGTCCAGCATCTGCCTCATCGACCACCACCTCTTCGCGCGAGTCGAGGGCTGATACTACCCCGATGCCGCGGAGACTGTGTTCATGAAGCTCGAAGACGAGAGATCGTGGCTTCACTACAAGCTCGAGCACCGATTCAAATTCACCAAAGCCCAGCTCCTGGGCCCCGAATGAGAGCGCCTCCGGGACGCTCCCTGCTTCTACGTCCCCGACTGCAAACCCACCAAACCAGACGCCGTCCTAGGGCTTGGCGACAGCCGCATCCCGGGGGCGAGAACACGAAAAGAACGCCCCCTCAGCACGAAAGCTTAGCGCTGGGGGGTCGGTATCCCCTGCCCTAGGCCTCCCCTATAGTGCGGAGGGATCCCACCCCCCCACCCCCTAGGACGACGGGCACCGCAGCACCTGAGTGGCTCTACAACGCGGGCTACAGTTTGGCAGGGAAATTGGGTTTCGAGGGGGGGTCTTTGGCGACGCTGAATGGGTCGCAAGGAATGTGGCGGCCTCATGGTAGAATGTGGCGTCTCCGAGGTCCATGAGGTAGTCGCGGAGGTTCTCCTCTGGAGCTGGGCTCTCATCCTCCTCCTCATCGAGGGCGGGCTCGTCGACGGAGTCTGGCTCGTTATTGACCTCGCCATGATCGCGGGGGGCGGTTCGTTGTCGTCATCATCGTCGTCTTGAGGACAGGGCGCGTAAAATGTCTCGACAAGTTTTACGGCTCGGAGTCGCGCGTATGGCTAAGCCACTGTGATCTTCCTGCTGCCGCGCCTCCTCTTGTCCGATTCTTTTCACGCCTATGCCCGCGAAGAGCGCGAGGCTAGCAGAGGCTCTCCCTCCCGGCCGAGTCGCCGGCACCCAGTCCGTGGCCGCCCGTAGTTCTATAGCTCTGCTAACCACCTCGGCGCTCGGCAAGCATTCGAGGCCTCTTCTAGAGAGCGTGCGCGGTGGTCAGACACCCCCCTAGCACGAAACTTTCGTGCTGGAAGGTCGCAGACCCCCCCCCCGGGCACAAAACTTTAGCGCTGGGGGGTGGCGGCCCCCTCTTGCGCTGTGATGCCGCTTGCCCCTACACTCCACTTTTCTTGGGGGGGGCATGCAGGATAGCTCTTGTTGCTTTTGTCACCGCGCATGCTCATTGACAGATGCTAAGAACTTCGGGTCATGCCACTACGCCGCCCACGGTTGACTTTAAATCGCCCAAGCAAGCTCGCTCGCTCGCTCGTTCTCGCTTAGGTATTCACCGCATTTTCATTCAGTTGATGTGCGTTGCGACGTGCAATGGAGAAATGGTTCATCAAATCAACAGAAAACCTGTGATGGGACTTGCGTTTTATTTGACCCCAAGATACGCCAGAAACGCCCCGCCGAGGACAAAAAGCTGTGCTCGGTGGTCTTTACTTGGGGGGGCATGCAGGACAGCTCTCGTCGCTTTTGTCACCGCGCATGCTCATTGACAGACGCTTAGAACTTCGGGTGATGCCACTTCGCCGCCCACGGTTGACTAAAATTCGCCCAAGCAAGCTCGCTCGTTCGCTCGTTCTTGCTTAGGTCTTGACCGCATTGTCATTCAGTTGATGTGCGTTGCGACGTGCAATGGGGATGTTTTTTTAACATACCAACAGAAAACCTATGACGGGACTTTCGTCTTGCTTGACCCCAAGATACGCCAGAACCGCCCCACCGAGGACAAATAGCTGTGTTCGGTGGTCGGTTGGGCCTACCCTGGGCGTGGTTTGCAGCGGGGTAGCGTCAGCACTCGGCAATGTTAGTAAACGTGACTCTGGATTTTTACCAGCCTATGGCGGGAGAAATGGCCCGAAAAAGCCCCACGTCAGCCTGTGACCTCTGCACGCGACGTTCGGACATCTAGGGGTCAGGAGGGTCTTAGGCGACACGAGCCGCCTCGAGCTGCGCCATGATTTCTGCGACCTCGGCGTCAGCTTCGGTGGCGCGGACCTTCCACGCGGTACGTGGCCTCGGCCGGTTTCAGCGCGACAACGAGAGACACCACGTGGAGGGCCCTGCCTTGAAGGCCCAAAGGCAGTATCTAACTGGCTCTAGTCATGCTTCAGGAAGCCGGTTGCTCAATGGAGTCCCGGCATCGCGTACACTACAGAGCCGTCCTTGAAGTCTGGCTGACCGCAACAGCGAGCAGCGTAGTTCCTCTCGACGGGCTCAGTGCCCTTGATGAGGTCATAGGCAATATCCCATAGTTCCAACTTGGTCTGCGCCATACCGTAGGAGCCGAGCTCAACGGCGGAGTTCAGGATCGCGGACTCGATCTCAAGAATAGGCGACTGCATGCCGCCCGCCTAGCCCAAGGGGTTGAAGAGGGGCCCACCCGCGCGCTGGTGGGCGTTGAGACGGTTCTGCACGGTCTTGACCTTGACGCGGCGTCAAAGCGCGCTCGGCGATCAGCTCGGCGACGACGGCAACGGCCGTCGCCATCTGCTGCTTCTTCTTGGCATTCAAGTGCCGCTTGACCGTCTCGTCACTAGCAGCCGCCTTTTCTGCGGTGCGGTCAGCGGCAGCGTACTTTGTTGCGCCGCGAGGGAGCCCGCCGATACCCTCTTTTGTGGACAAGTTGTCGAACTCCTGCGAGGCGTCGGTGAAGTTGCGCACCGCCGGCGCCGACGCGTCGATCCTCCTCGACCTCGCGCCGCCGAAGGTCCGTACCGGTGCACTGCGTCTTCCGTTTCTTCAGAGTACTACCAACGGGGCGGGATCGATCAACGTAATACTGCAGGCGCTGCTTGGAGAAGGCCTCACCGTTGTCAAAACGGATCAGCGCCTCGAGCATGTCATGACGCTGGACTCATGGCCCACGTGCTTCGAGAGGCCGCGAACGTGGCCGCCATGGGGACGTCCTATTAAATGGTGGCCCGGGCCTTGATCGACTGAATCGACCGCTCATCTCTTGCGACCACGCGTCCGAAATCGCGCAGAATTTCGCACACCTTGTCCTCGTCGAAATCGCCTTCTCCGCGGCTGGACTTCAACCGCGGCGGTCCAGATCTGGCCCTTGCAGCAGCCCGGGCCTCGGGCGCCGCCGACCTCCGCCTTGAGGCACGACCTCTGGACTCGGTCATGATCTTGACTGAGTCGGCAGAAGAGTAAAATTGTGCGCACGACGAGATTGTGGCAGAAATAGTCTCCCGACACGTCATCATACATTATTGTAGGAGGATTCCTGTTATTGAGATTTCCTGTTTTTGTGGGTTTTACACTGACTGACTGCTAATATATATATATGGCGTTGAGGGGCTTCTTCAACCCGAAACTGCACCTGTTACGCCTCAATAGCCGTAACTGAATGCGAGACGCCATACACAGTAGTAACCTTTTTTATGCGCGGCAAGAAGAAGAGGAATCGCAATGAGAGAGCGTCGTCGTTTCTTGTGTCTCCGCAGCAGGCAGCTTATTAGGCGCATGGAATGGACGACGACGACGACGACGAGAATGATGATGTCTTCGAAAATGAAGCTGGGCCGTGGGGCCTGCGTCTCAAGAGGCCCGCGACTCTCAAGCACGACGTGTCCGCGAAAACATCCATCCATCCATCCATCCATCCATCCATCCATCGGCTTTTGTGCGATCATTACGCTGCAGGGTCGGGGTTTCACCACAGAAGACGTAGACATATCGCACGATGCGCCGATTGCGGAGTCAAGGCATGTTGAGATAGGGTTAGGAGGAGGAGCGCCTAAGAATTTTATGGAAGACGGGGACGAACGCGCTCAACTCGGGGGTGTTGTTTTTTTTTTTTTGCATGGAGGGTTGGTTCACTCAAATACGACGCTGGACCACGCGGGGTAGCAGATGTAGCGACAAGACGGGATGGATGGATAAGGGTGGCAGCCACACGCCGCATGGTCTTGATACACAAAGCGCAGCACTATACAATCCTTCATATACCTTATTTACGAGGAACCTTGCGACGAGAGCTATTGTTCACCTTCGAGGAAAGGAAGGTCATCTTTTTCGAGAATTTTTGAGAGGATGTAGGTTTTGCCGCTCGCTCCGCGATGAATGCGGAGGCTCGAGCCAACATACATGATATCGATGTGGCTAGACTTGGGGCGGGGAATCGCAGTTTCGTCGAGCGAGAGGTCGAGGCTCGAACCGAGTTGGGGCGCTCGCGCGAGTCTCAAGACTTGAACAGTCTCGAAAACGACGCCGAGTCGGCCGGGTTTTACGTGGCGCAGATCAGTGATAGGGCCTCTGAGCCGCATGGCAAAGTCGTCGAAGACCTGGACGAGGTCGTAGGTGGATCCGGCGACGACGTTGATCGAATCTCTGAGTCGGACCTTGAGTGGTGGCAACACGCCAAACGACATGAGCTGGAGCGACGGCTGAAATAGTTGCCCGAGAGCGCTCTCGACGCGCGACTTGCCTAAGTCGGTCCACTCGACGCGCCATGAACCTTGCACCGCGTCGATCAGAGGAGTCGGGAGCACCTGGCTGTCGGACAACCGTCGCACCGCACCGAGCGCTGGTCGCACGCCAAAATTAGGTGACCTCACGGCCTGGAGCATCATTGCCTCTTGCGACATGTGTGCCCTCGAAACAAAGGGCAGCGTGACACTCAACATCAGCATCGGCGTGATGTGACGTGTCTGTAAGTGGCCACCTCATCTTCGACTTATCCTAACCACCGTCGTGTCGTTACTTCAATCTGCTTTTTTGAAAAAAATCATAATTAATCCTCTCTTCGGCAGGGCAGCGTGACACTCAACATCAGCATCGGCGTGATGTGACGTGTCTGTAAGTGGCCACCTCATCTTCGACTTGTCCTAACCACCGTCGTTACTTCAATCTGCTTTTTTGAAAAAAATCATAATTAATCCTCTTCGGCAGGGCATGGACAAGGCCGTGAGCGCCATAAAAAAATGCGCCAAACCTTCGGATGATGACGTTTCCACGCGGTTTAAGAGACTCAAGCAAAAGTACGGCACCATCGTCTGTGGCGTGCTCGACGAGGCGCCCACGAAGAAGGAGCGAGCTCGTTCTTTACTGAGGCCGCCGTTTCAAAATATCAGCAACGTGCCCGTCGCGGTGCGCAAGCCCGTCGAGACCCGTGACATTGCGACTCAGACCCTGCACGGCGACAACACCACTACGAAGCGTCGCCGGGTGTTGCCATTGTTGCTTAGTTTGGCGTTGGTCGCGACGCCGCTGGGAGTCTTCGCGCGGCGGCGGCGTATCCGCCAGCCCCCCGCAAATTTCCGCGAGACACCCCACGACGTCGGTCCCTGGGCGCTCGCGCCGGGCGAGTGCGGCGTGCGTGCCGATGGCGTCCTCCGCTGCGCTCACCATTTCCACCTCTCTCTCGACGGCCGTTCTTTCGCCGCTGCTTCCCAGCTCGTACCCTACCAAGGCAGCGACCGAAAGGCCCTCCAGGCCGTCTACCGCCACCCGAACTTTCATCACGGGAATATGAATGGAGAACAAGGCCGCCATCACCACCACCATCTAGCTGCTCGCGCGATCCGGTACCTCAAGTCCCGAGGCGGTGAGGCCTGGCGGGGCTTCTGGCGGGGCGTTCTCGATGGTCCCTCCAAATGATGAGGTGGAATCGAAGAACAGCCGACTACCACCACGAACGCCTCTCTCGTGGTCGGTCGATCGCTCGTTCGATCGATTGAATATAGATCTCCTGGGCGTGCGGGCGGGCTTTTGCGAGCGAGCAAGCTATAAGCTCGCTCCCCCGCGCACGATCGATGAAACTAGAAAAAAAAAGGTCATTATCATACTTAGCGCACATCCCGCTTTTCACAGCGGCGGCGGCGGTGGCAGAACAATAATTCGAAGCTCGCAATAAGAAGAATAATTTCGTCGCAGCAGCAGCAGCAGCAGCAGCAGTAGCGGGCAATCGCTCTTCACCTTCTTCTCCCATTCAGAGGGACGGTGGTGTCACGCGCCGAATGACGGGGTGCTTCCACAAGATCGAAGGGAGAGGAGGCGCGGAATCAAGGCAGGAGGATCCTTTGCGTCTGAACGACGAGGGGCCCGCGCCGCCGGCGGCGGCGGCGAGGGATCTTTTCCGAGGCGTCAACGCGCGTCGATGATTAGGACTAGGAGCACCCGCACGGGACACGGCGAGGTTTTTCGCGAGCTCTCGTAGTTCTTGTTGTTCCTCCGGGATCTTGCTTTTGAGGTCGGCGAAAAATCGATTGAGCGCGTGGGCGACCTGGCCGGCGTGCTCGAGGTAGACGCAGTGGCGCGCGCCGCAGACCTCGACGAGGGTCGCGCGGGGAATGTAGGTGGACCTGATGGTATGAGCGTTCTCGACGGGACATGTGCGGTCTTCGTCGCCCCAGACGAGGAGAACCGGAAAGGCCTGGGCGCCGACGGCCTCGAAGGAGTCGGCGAGGGATTCGAACGGGAAGTGTCGCGCGGTGCTCAGGAGCGATCGGCCGAGGGCTGGCTCGGTCGCGACGCGATCGCGGTAACTCTGGATCAAGGTCTCGAGCTTTGGATTGGTCTGGTCGGCCCACTCGTGCTCGAGACCGGCGACGACGGAAGACCAGAGCGCGCACCGAAACATAAAGTCGGGAATAAGCGGAATTTTCGTCAAGACGTGGGCCGCCGAGCAGAGAGGGAGGCCAACCGAGGCGATGAGCGTCAGGGAGGCCACCTTCGAGGGAAAGTAGCGCGCGTACTCGGTGACGACCCCGCCACCCAGCGAAATCCCAACAAAATGAGCGGGCTGGTAGAGCTCGAGCGCGCACAAGAGCTCTGCGAGTTGCGACACGAACAGTTCGATCGTGTGGTCGTGGTCCTTGCACGACGAGTAGCCGCGGCCGACGAGGTCGTAGATGAGGACGCAGTGGCCCGTGCGACGCACGACTTCCTCCGCGAGGGGCCGCGTGTGCGAGCAGTCTCCGGAGAAGCCGTGGGCCATTACCACGAGCGACGACGCGCTCTCTCGTCTGCCCAAGAGTTCGTATCGCGTCTCGCAAGTTGGTAGGTGGATCATTGCGCCGCGGAGGGGCGGCCCCTCCCGCCGCATCTCGCCCTCGGGCATCCGGATCAGCCGGACCGCGAGCACCAACCCGAGGAGGGTCGCCACGAACGGGAAACTCGTCAGCAGCGACGCCCACGCTGCGAGCGAGAAACTCACGTTCGGCCACTGCCACCCGAACCGCACGAGCTCGAGGACACCCCGCCGCAAAAAGTGGGCCAAAGCGAACAGCACGATGTCCACCTGTTGCGACGCTACGTTGAACATCGTCTCAGAGGGGGACATATTCTTTGACACCGTTTGGGGTTCCGTTTTAAGTACGTAGGTGTACTAACTACCAGCAGAGACCCGGCGGTTTCGTTGAATAGTATTCTTTTTTGCCTGTCGCTTTTTGGGCCCTTTTTTTGCTTCAGACTCGATCGTTCGGCTATCGGGGACCGCTCTTCTTTGACGTTAAAGAAGAAGAAGAAGAAGAAGAAGAATGATGTGTCGGCTGAGCTAGCTACCTAGCTCTGGCAGCAACAGCACCAACCCGATTGCCGCCCAGGAAGGAAGGAAGGAAGGAAGGGAGGAAAGAAAGAACGTGGTGTGGATCCCTTCTTCGTAAACGACGGGGGACCGGCAATAGCCGCGCGCAAAGAAAGATTGGTTGTGGTTCTCCCCTTCTCCGTCACTGCGTCCCACATCATCGTGCCATCGTCACTAACCTGCGCCGGCCATCCTACGAAAAACTATGTGATCCTCCACGCCCATAAATCGCATAACGCTAACCCCCTCCTCCTCATCGTGACTTACGCAACAACATAACCCCCTACCTTCCTACTTTTGTGTTTTGTACACCCCCACCCCCGTGCATATACATGTTCGCCCTGTTCTCGGACGTGGAGAACGCCGCCGAGCTGCGGTCGGCCGTCGTCGCAGGGACGGTAGGTGTGGCCCTCGTGGACGCGTCGCTCGTGTGCTCGCGACGGCACGTCGAAAGCGCGACGCAGCAAGCGCTGCGGAGGTCTCGTCCTGGGAATATGGTGGTGCTCAAGGCGAACGACACCCCCAAAACGCGGACGCTCCAGTCGGAGTTTGTGTACTGCCTCGCGCCGGCGACGAGCGCGGGCGAGGCCCTGCGAACGTTGGGGATCTCTGATGACACGACCAACGTGTTGGTCGCGAGAATTGGGTCCGACGACAATTCTGAAGAATTCGAGGGCGCGCTCAAGATGGTCCGCGGGCGCCGGGTCGCGATGGAGCGTCTCGACGAGAGAACCCAAGCTAAGGACCGCGCGATTGCCGCGCACTTCAAAGTGGGCGATGACGAGCTCGCCGTCTCCACCCTCGAGGCCGCCGTGCTGAGTCGCATCGCCGTTAAGGACTGTCTCTAGGCAGCCAGGTCGCTTTGCGTGTTTTTCTCGGGGCGCGGGTCACCCCGAGATGGAGAAAATTTGGTCGTCGTCGTCGTCGTCGTCATTTTCTTCGTCGATGTCGCGAGGGGAAGGGTGGCGTTGGGAGTGATCTCGATCATCCCAGGGACATCGAGGTTGTCTGGAGGAGGAGAAGGAAGGTAAAGGGGGGGAGGATCCTTGTTTTGGAGGCGACTGTTGTTGACGCGGGCATCGAAGTCCGCGAGGTCGTCGGCTAGCCGTCGATCCTTGTATGCTTGCTGGAAGGCGTCGTCGGTCGCGAACGCGATCGTATCGTCCCGCGGAAGTCGTCGGCGATTGGTAGCGAATTTCTTGACGGCGGCGAGCTTGGTCTTGAGCGACGTCGGCGCCGCGGAAAGCCTCTTATTCCAGGCGCGGCGGTTTCGGTTTCGCCTCTTGATCTTGGCGTTGGCGGTCCTGATGCGGCGCGCGCGCACGATGGGGAGGACGTTATAGGTGAGCGCGTAGGCCAGAATCGGGACGCAGACGACGCGAAGCGAGGCGACGGTCTTTTGTCCGATAGCCGCCGACACGGCCGGCGTCGCGAGCTGGGTTGCAAGAAGCGTCGCGCCCGCGAGGTTGACGGCCCCCAAAACCCCCGCCGCGGCGAGCTGGCCCGCCGTGGCGCGCGAAAAGGCGACTTCCCTTTCCTCGGCTCCGACGGTCGTCGCGTCGGCGACGCGAAGGAGGTCGTCGAAGACGTACGCGACTTGGTCCTCGACGACTGTTGGCCTTCCCCCGAGCGCGGCGACGATCGGCAGGACCCACGACTCGTCGACGATAATGGTGTCGTCGTCCGCGGGGAGGTCGGGGCCGACCACGGGCGCGAGCTGGTCGGCGCAGACGACGCCTCGATTGTCCCAAATTACGCGCGCGGCCGCCGCGAGCTCGCGCTCGCTCTGGTCTCGATTCGGGTCGCCGTCGCCAAAGACGTACGAGTAGACCGCCTCGAGGAAGTTGAGGTTGGTCCGCGGAGTCGGGTCGGGGGCTGACATGGCCGAGTACCACCACATGTCGAGCATGACGCGATCCACGACGCCAAAAGATACGTATCCGCGCCGATCCCCCTGGTCATCCCCGGCGGGGGTGTTGTCGCCCGACGAGGAAATCGCGAGCAGCAGGGCGCTCCACACAGCCATCGACACGAAGAGCCCCGACCCAAACGCGAGTCGCCCCGCCGTCGCGAGCCCGGGCTTGGCCTTCCGCCATCTCCGCGCCCATCGCTCGCGCCGGTCGACCTTTGCGAGCCGCCTCGCCGCTCGTCGCCCAAAGTCGAACACGAGCCCGCCGTCCTCGCGCGCCTCGATCCGTACCTCTCCGTCGGAAAGCTTCGCGGCGAGCGCCAGGAGCTCGCGCTCGGCCGCGTTCACGTCACCGACCACGGCCGCCACGTCACCGGAGGTCACGCGGCCTCCGAGCTCGTCGACGACCTCGACGAGGGGCTTTGCCGACCGCAAGACCCCCATCCTCCGGGGGCTCTTCAGCGGCGCCACTAGCGCGACGACGGCCGCGGGCACCACAACAACCAACACACCACGCATGATTGAACCAACTCTCCAGCAGGGTTTCGAAAGGGTGGATGTAGTTTAAAATACTATCGTTGAAAAACTAACCCTCTCGAAGAGAAGGTGTCGACCAAAGCGTTTTGTGGTCGTAGAGTTGTTGCTCCCTGTTGTTGTTGATTAGGTGAGGATGTCCGGGACGACGTGGCGTTGGGCGAGATTGCCTTGATACTACCGGCCGTAGAGGCACGTGCGAACGGCAGGGGCGACGACGTCAGCCGAAAACCTCGGACAGAGCGGGGATGCCGGCCTCTTTGACGATGGAGAGGGACGCATTCGAGTAAGCCGTCGTGCCAGGTGGTCCGCGGTCCTCCGCGGTTGAGAAGGTTGACGTGCGTGAGAATCGCCTTGCCGTGGGCGTCGAGAACGTCATCAGTGCCCAGAATGCGAGTACCCGCGAGGCCCGAACAAGCTGGAGAGGGGTACCCAAAGTATTGGGCACACATCTCGGCCAAGCAGCGGTCGGGAATTTGAGGGGAGGAGCTGGGCCACGAGCCGATGAACGTAGTCACGACCTCCAGATCATCCGCGCTCCCCCTGTAGACAGACACGGCGCTCAGGTCGAAACCGACGACTCAGGTCGACGCGCGACCGTCGCCCAGGCAAATGAGGGAACACACGAAGACCCACGGTGCAAGCGCTGCGTTCGCTTGAAACAGAGCGATACGATCGCCACTAGCAAGCACGGGCAGCGCGCTAGGAAGACGACGGCAGCCCACTGTCGCGTGGACCCAGCTACGTACATAAACGCCAGGTTACCCGGAGCTTGGTTAGCTAACTAACGAACAAGCACCCACACGCACCCCCCCCCCCTCTTAGCAGTCGACCTTTAAAAACTTACGAACTATAGGCCCCGGCGCATGGGGCTTAGGGTAATCCCAGCACCACGGCGCGCGCGAGGAGCCTGCTTGTGAGCTTATTAAAGGCGTAATCCATTCTTGCGCTTTTCGCGTCGACAAGAGGGCGGGGAGGGCGCAAGAGATCGAGATCCTGTCGGACTTAAAGAGGGCAACTTCCTTCCTATATCCTCCCCTCCTCAAACAATAAAATTTATAAAGCCCTATATACAAAATCAGAGCCAGAGACATCATCAGCCCGGTGTCTTCCGCCATCTACGAAACTAAGGGCATTGTCTCCGCGGTATGTCATGGCAACGCTGCGCCCATTGACTTAACACTGACAAGCGGAGAGTTGCTGGTTGCAGACAGACGCATTGCTGCGTTCACCAACGAAGAAGGGGCGTCGCTCGGGACAACCGGGGTTGTTCCTTTCCTGCTACAGGACAACCTGGTAGAGCGCGGCGCTGTCCATGCGTACGGCGCGGCCTGGCAGGAAAACGTCATCGTGGATGGAAGGCTCGTCACGGGCTTGAACCCGGCGTCAGCAAAGAAGGCTGCGCAGAGCGTCATTTCCACGTTGAAGCGCAGCTAAGGCCAGGCGCATTTATCCAGAAAACCGGGCGAGCTTCGTTAGCCCCGATTGAGGCTCGTTGGATACACTGACGCTCGTCACATGTTGCTGAGGGCGAGACAATATGGCCAGCCATCCTGCGAAGCTGGATATCGACGTGCCCGGATTGGGCGCCCAGTTCATTGCCGGACAGTGGCATAGTGATGCAGATGCATTCGTTGTCGACGTGATATCTCCAACCACTGAGGAAGCCGTTGCCCGGGTTGCCGTGCACACCGAAGCGGATGCAAATCGGGCAGTTGCTCAAGCGCGCGAGGCCTTCGACAAAGGACGATGGCCGCGCGTGGGGGCTGCACACGCTTGTGTGATGCGCTGCAGCGACGCTTGCCTCAGTTGAACCGCGCCTGGACGTTCGAACCCGGCCCGACGATCGCCCACGGCGAAATGATCAATGACGAGGTGGGTGTTACGGTGTGGCATCAGGCGCTGGAACTGGCGCCAGGACTAACCTGCGAGATCGCGTAACCAAGCTGCATCAGCGCGGTTTGAAAGGCCCGCACGGCGGCCGGCGTCGGCCGTTCGTAACCGGCGGTCGGAAAAGGGTTAAAGGGAATGAGGTTGACCTTGCAGTGCACATCCCGCAGAAGCAGCGCCAGCGCATGGGCGTGCGCCTGGGTGTCGTCAACGCCCTTCATCAGCGTGTATTCGATCACCAGCTTACGGCTGTCGCCAAGGTGGTCAACGTAGTGGAGACAGGCATCGAGAAGCTCAGCAATCGCGTACTTGCAGTTGATGGGCACCAGCTTGTTGCGCAGCTCGTCGTCGGGGGCATGCAGGGAAATGGCCAGAGCAACGTCGGTATCCTCGGCCAGGCGATAAATGGCAGGTACAACGTCGGCGGTGCTGATGGTAACGCGGCGTTTGGAGATACCGAAGGCCAGATCGTCCTGAAAGATGTTTGTCGCCGTCAGCACTGCGTCATAGTTCAACAGCGGCTCACCCATGCCCATCAGCACGAAGTTGGTGACGGCTTCGCCGCACGAGGTGCGCGTTGGCGATCAGCGCCTGGGCGACGATGGTGGTAGCCGGCAGGTTACCGTTGAAGCCCAGTTTGCCGGTGGAGCAGAAGCTGCAGTCGAGCATACAGCCGATCTGCGAGGAGACGCACAGGGTATTGCGCACCCGGTCGGGAATCAGCACGGCGTCAACCAGACTGCCTTCGCCGGCGTCGAGCAGCCACTTGCACGTGCCGTCCCGCGATTCGCGAAAGCTCACTACCTCAGGCAGCTGAAAGGTAGTGTGTCTTTGGTCGAATGCTAAGGGGGGTGTAATGTGGCTCATATCTCTCTGTCACGTAGGGTTTTAGGATGACAGCGACTAGGTAGGGTTTCGCTTTTGACGCGAGAAGCATGGCACTGGCACTCTCAGGCGTCAGCGTTGCCTTGGCAGCGCCATCAGCTGTCGCGTCCATGCAAGAGGCAGTCACCAAGTCAGGCGCGAGCCAGCGACAAGTTTTGAACTTACTTCGTCGCCTGAAGGTTACTGCTCTGGATCGTGTGTTGAGGAAGATGATGTTGAGATGTGAAGAGAAGTATTCAATCTTCATGGGCACACTGGACGCAATGAGCGATAATCTCATCACAGAAGCTGTCGCTGAGGGAATCCGGTCTAGCGACATTGCACATGCGATGTTCAGTTGCCAGGAAAGCGCGACATGGCTCGACACACAAATTCAGTCCCTGGTTCCTTTCGGAAATCTGAACGCGGTTCGCAACGTTCTTCACCTCGGCGTCCCGTTGGCACACACCAGATTCGCAACCGAAATGCTAGACCAGATGAGAGGACGGCAAAGAGAAGGGGTTGAGTGGGATCCAGTCTCGCGGGAGGAAGACTCAATTGATCTGTCGGACTTCGAGCGCGTCGACGTATTTCACTTTTGCGATGGAGGCATGCGCGCCACTCGGTACGCGGACGGATGTGTCCTATTGCAAGGATCGAATGTCATCAGCGCGCTCGAGCCACACAGAGAAGGCATCTATTACTATCTCCACAAATGCAGCCAGGAAGGCCAGACGTCCGGCACGCACCTTCATTTGGCGGCCGAGATGGTTCAAGAGCTCCTTCGGCTAAACTGCGACCCGGTGATTGCGTGGCGGCTCGCTGCATCGGTTAAATCTTTGAAAGCTGGCCCAGCGGCAGGCGAGAGCAAAGTGATGAAGTACGTCGACTGCTTTCGATGTATATCCGGCTTTCGAACAGCGCTCGAACGCCTGGTATCGACTTCGCACGACCCGAGGAAGAGATTGTTCGGCTCTAAAGAAGAGCTCAGAAAGATCCACCAGTCTGTCGACGCTCAGGACTTGACGGATCAGTTCTCGCTCGATAACGATCTGTTCAAAAAGGCGCTGCGGTTGGAAGCGTCGCCTCTACTCGATTTCACGCCGAGCATGTTCGACTCGGATCTTATCACGACGCACATGAGCATTCTCGAGAAGCTCATAACGAGGGCGAAAGCGAGCGACGTCAATAAGGGGAAAAAAGAGAGCAAGTGCACCTTCAACGCGAGGACTGTCGCGATTCTCGGTTCATTTTCCGGAAGAGAAGTATGGGGGAGCGTCATTTCGTCCAGGGTCAAGGCGCAATACTTCTATCAGGACGACGACCACACGAGGAGCTTGTCCACTCCCTTCAGTAAGATGATGATGTTCTCAACTACGAAGTTTATCGACGCGATGGCCGACAGGCAGGAACAATACCTTCAAAACTATCGTTCCAACTTGGAGGACTGGGTTGCGTTACGAGCTGCCTTTGAGTTTGATATCGAAAGTGGCAAGTTTCGCTACGGCTCGGCTTCGTTTCTGCGAGCGGAAAAACTCCTCAATGACAGCCTGGTAGACTTTGTGGCAGATGCCAAGTCTCGATTTGCGACATTCTTCAGCGAGGCTCCTGCTGCTGCTTACGTCTCTCAAATCGTCAGACTTGCAGAAGCAATGGCGATGAAGACTGGCGCATCCTCCGCTTGGATCGCGCGTGAGCTAATTGCAAGGTTTATTCACTATGGGGCAGCCGTCGAGAACGCTGGAAGAGACGACCATTCTGCTTACGGGCGGTTCGAGAGCTTGGTGACCGCGGGGAATCGTGCACCCGAAACCAAGATGCTCGTTTTCGACTGCAAAGTCAGCGTTGCCGGTATCACCTGTCAAGTCAACGGAGACGGAACTGTGTGGCTCTTGGGACCTATTACTGGTATCCACGACGCGGAACTTTTCTGCGGCAAAGACCAACGACTTCGGGCCGGGAGTCAAAAAGTGGCCTTTGAATGGTTGGCCCAAGGAAAGTATGACTTCTTGGAGGCCAGAGGCAAGACGAAGACCGCTGATAACCATGTTCTTGGAGCTCTCGGCAGACTTAGCATGTCCCAGAATATGCCCAGAAGTCTCTGCCAAGAAGCCCCAAATCTGTCCTTCTGAGGTGGCCTTTCCTCCGCTCTCGCTCTTTCGTCGTCTATGCTCCCCCTTATTCTCCCTTTTTTTGTAAGTAAATGAAAAAGCAATTAAGGAGGGTACTTAAGCGCATAGGGCCAAATCAATGACAGCTGGCCAGCGAGCGAGCCATCTACGGACTGCAGAAACTCTTGGATTTTTTTTGAGCATCGATGGTTTCCTCTTTTTTTCGGCGCATGTTCTAGCAACAGTCTGTCCCATTCGTGGTTTGCGGCCTGGCTCTTCACAACATCCCGGATGTCACGCTTAAATCCGGGATGATGCCACTTGATCTATGGACACTCCGAAAACCATTGAGGTTGAGCAACAGGTTTGGGGTCTTATCAGGACCTCGGATCGCATCGTAACATCATAGGACTTGTTTCTGGTACAGGAATTCAAGCGATGGTGAGTTTGTTTTGGGCCATACGCGAGGGCGTCGCTCGCTGTGATTCTGGCGCTAGGATTATCTTTTGGAGGCAGCAGCTGGTTTCGGTTTCGAGTTTTTTATTGCCGTGGGTGTTCAGCATGATCTCTGCACCGAGAACGTCGCTTTAGACGCGACCACTGCGTCTGCCACTAGCAGGGAAACCTTCGTGCCGAGGCGGTGTGCTCCTATCCGTCGGAGAAGGTGCCTTTTATTTTCATTCTTTTCGGTTGCAGCGAGGTGTAGGGCCGAGACGATTTGCGGGTACTGAGGCTCTCTTTGCCCGCCCTTGAGAGTGATCAAAATATTCATCTTGCACCTTCTTCGCCGAAACACAAACTCATAGCCTCGACAGGCCAACTCGAAGACTACCTGACCCTCGCCACCGGTGAGAGACTCTGGAAATGACATAAAATCATGTACTATTGTGTCCTGAAAATCAACTCATTCTTCTTCCAAGAACATTATCAAAATAATACGGACACCTCCTTCTCTGTGCCCTGCAGTCAAGTTCTCTGCTGATGACCGCCCGCGACTTTTTTTCTATTGTTGTTGTTGTTGTTGTTGTTGTTGTTGTAGGTGGTGGTGGTAAAGAACGACACGCCATGGGCACTCGAGCTCCTAAAAAAATAGTATCCTCCCCCTTCCACCACTCCAGGGAGAACCACCCACCCACCTATTAGAAAAGTGCACGGCTCTCTCGAAGAGAAGGTGTTGACCAAAGCTCTTCGGGTGATTGTAATGCGTTGGCGAAAACCGTCGTCGTCGCCAGCAGCTCAGTTTTTTTTCAGTATGTTTTGGATACTAAACGGATCGCAAAACGGGTTGAAGTTCTTCAATGTGCGTCGCCCGCGACTTGCGCGGATGAACCTTGACCTCTCTCGAACAACTAACTCAGGGTAAGGCTACTAGAGCGATGTCCCTCTCCCACCACAAGAAGGACGTCTCCGTCTCGATGTTGTGTTTAGACGATCTCGTCGAGCCGCCGCCGCCGCCGCCGCCGCCGCCGGAACCCTCTAGCTTCTCGACGTCGAGGAGGCAGCGACCGTGGTACGTTGTGGACCCCGATGCGGGGTGGCGGCGGCGGTGGGACCTCGTGTCGATCGCGGCAGTGTTCGTGTCGGTCCTCGCCGAGCCCTACGTCATGGCCTTCGCCCCCAACAGCAGCAGCGGGACAGCATTATATCGGGAGGCCGGAGAGACGGACTACGCTTTCATCATCGTCGCGATGCGTCTGTTTTGGGTCGCGTGGTTCAGCCTCGACGTCGCTCTATCGTTCGCGACGTCTTTCCCCGGCAACGACGGCGAAGAGGTCTACGATATCTCGAAGATCGCGGCCCACTACGCGAAGGGCTACTTGGCCCTCGACGTTTTCTCGACCGTGCCCTGGGAAGTCGCGTGCCCCGCGAATAACCGCAACAGGTTGTTGCGTTTGTTCGCGGGTTTGCTCCCTTCGCTACGGGCTTGGAGGGCTTCGACGGTGGGCAAGGCCCGCGCGCTCTACGAGACGATGCCTGCGACGGGGATGGTCCACCCCATCCTCGAAACATTGTGTCGGTTCGGGGCCTGGCTCCTCCTCCTCAACCACTGGTTCGCGTGCGGATGGTTCGCCCTCGGCCACGGGTACCGGTCGCGAAACCTCGACGACCGCTGCGCGACGTCGCCGCCCTCGCAACGACAGCTCCGCGAGCGGTGCACGTGGACGCAGCTTCGAGGCTACGAATCTTCATCCATCGCGTACGCGTACGTTTCGTGCTTTTACTGGTCGCTGACGACCCTCGCGACCGTCGGATACGGCGACATCACTCCCAACACTATTCCCGAGAAAGCCTTCGCGTGCTGCTGCATGCTTGTTGGGGTCGTATGGTTCGCGGGCCTCGTCTCGTCGGTCGAGAACGATATCTTTACCCGCGACGACGACGACGAGGACAACTCCTCCTCGAAGCGCCGTCGCTCAAAAAAAGTCCTCGTTAAATTCATGTACGACCACAAGGTTCCGTTAAAGCTGTCGTCCGAGGTACAGACCTATCTCCGGCGCCACTTTGAAGTCGAGCATGCCTGGTGCGAGCCCGGGGTCTCGAGGATCGTCAAGCAGCTTCCCCCGCGACTCCTCCGCGCCCTCGCCCTCCACGCCTACAGAAAGAAGCTCCGCGCGATCAACTTCTTCGACCGCAAGCCGTGGGCCTTCGTCGTCGACTGCGTCGTCGCGATGCGGAGCTACGCCGCGGGCCCCGGCGAGCCCGT
Organism: Chrysophaeum taylorii; assembly: GCA_029834535.1. Classification (NCBI taxonomy): domain Eukaryota; class Pelagophyceae; order Pelagomonadales; family Pelagomonadaceae; genus Chrysophaeum; species Chrysophaeum taylorii. Next base: position 123,919 of record JAQMWT010000468.1, on the reverse strand, counting down.
CGTCCACGCGGGCACCGTCCTGCGCTCCCTCCACTTTGTGGTTCGGGGCGCCTGCTGCGTCGGTGGCGAAACAACGACGACGCCTTTCCTCCTCCGGAGCAGCGGGGGAACTCGAGTCGCCGTCCAGCGGGGGGGTCACTTCGGGGAGGAGGGCTTTTTGCTGAACGCCGTCTGGCTCCGGCCGCTCGTGTCGCGCGGCTGGTCCGAGCTCCACATCGTCCCCGAGCCCGCGCTCAATCTCGAACGCCACCCCCTCGTCGCCGACGAGCTCAGGGTCTCCGCGTACTCGACCGTCGCGAAGCACGACGACCTGGTCGCCGTGGTCACGACGCCGCCGCCGCCGCCTCCCGAGTGTATGTTACGAAACCCGCCGCGAGAAGAGGAGGAGGAGGAGGAGGATGATGATGATGAGGTTCTCTCCGACGTCGCGCTCCTCCGAAGCCTCGAAGGGGACGTCGCGCGGCTCGCGTCAGACGTCGCGCGCCTCGAGGGCGCCGTCGCCTCCTCCTCGTTAGAGTCTCGGGGATGACGATGGCGTTTGTTTCCGCGACCCTCCTTTGATGCCATCGCCATCGAAACAACAATAATAAGCAAGCTTCTATTTACTATGCTGCTGCTGCTGCTGCTGCAGTTTCGTTGGCGCAAACGAAGGCGAGGGCGTTTTGCTTTGAGATGGGCTCGACGGAGCTGAGGCCGTTGCGCGCGGAGATGCCGAAGTGGGCGGTCGCAACGTCGACGAGTTCGCGGGAGAATGTGGTCGTGATGATCTGGGTGTCGTCGGCGAGGTGGTGGACGAGGGCGGCGAGTCTTGCGCGGTGGGAAGCGTCGAGGGCCGCGTCGACCTCGTCGAGGAGGTAGAAGGGCGCGGGGTCGGCGCGCTGGATGGCAAATATGAGGGCGAGGCTGACGAGGGCCTTTTGGCCGCCAGAGAGGGAGGCCATGGGAACGGCGTGGGGCGAGTCGGGGAATTTGACGTTGATCGCGACGCCCTTTGGCTCGTTATTTTCGAGTTGGAGGACGAGGTCGGCGGAGCCGTCGGGCTCGAGATGGGCAAACACGTCGGCAAAATGGCGTTTGACAATTTCAAAGGTGTCGAGGACCGTCTCGTCCTTGCGGCGGTCGAGGTCTTTGACCAGGGACCCGACGGCGGCCTTCGCGGCATCGAGATCTTCGTTTCGTTCGACGAGACGTCGACGCTGGTCGGCGAACGCGACGTACTGGTCGAGGGCCTTTTTGTTGACGTGGTCGAATTGGCCGCGCTCCTCGGCGCAGCGGTCGAGGCGGGCACGGAGGTCGTCTTCGGACAGATGAGCGATGCCCTCGAGCTCCGAGGCTGGGAGGGTGCCGACGAGGCGCATCTTCCTGACGTTTTCGTCGCGCTCCGCGGCGAGAGCCGCGGCCCGCGTCGCGGCGTGCTCGGCCCGCCGCGAATGGGCGGCGATCTGGTCATCGACGGCGGTCTCTTCCGCCCGCGCCTCGTCGAGGTCCCTCGATGCCGCCGCGACGGCGGCCTCCTCCTCGTCGTCCTGCTGCGTCGCGGGCACCTCCTCGAGCTCGCGCGACACGGCGCCCAGCTCCGTCCGGATATCTGCCGTTCGTTGGAGCCGTTCGTCGGCCGCGACCGCAAAATCGTCGTCGTCGTCGTCGTCGTCGTCGTCGTCGTCGTTATCTTCTTCCTCGTCGCTTCTTCCCCCGAGGAGGCGCGCCGAGAGGCGGTCGCGAAACTCGGCTGCCCTTATCATCGCAGCCCTCAGGCGCGCGGCGCGGTCGTCGAGGGATGCCAGCTCGGCCTCCGCGGCGCTCCGGTCGTCGGCGACAACAACGGGTTCGTCGTCGGGTTCTTGGGGGGGGTCGAGGACGCGGGCTTCGAGGGCGCGGCGCGCGGCGGCGAGGCGGTCGACGTCTCGCCGAGCTTCGCGCGCGGCGTCCCGCGCGGCGGCGCGGCGCGCGTCCGCGTCCGCGAGGGCCGCCTCGACCCTCAACGCTTCCTCGCTATGATTGGCGTCGCGGAGCGCAGCGAGCCGCGCCGTCACCTCCTCGAGGACAGCTTCCGCATCCCGGAGCCGCGAGGCCGCGGCCAGCGGCGACCGGCGCGTCGCGCCGCCGCGAATCGCGCCCGAACGAGAGACCTCGTCGCCGTCGAGGGTCACCGCGTCCAGCCGGAGGCGCGCGGAGTGCTTCGTGGCGGCCTCGAGGTCGCGCGCGAGGAGCTTGTCCCCGAGGACGAGGCTCACCGCGAGCCGCACTTCCTCGTCGATTTCGTCGAGCGCCGCGGGCGCGAGAGCGACGACGTCGTCCTCTAGGATTTGCGCCGGCGCCGGCGGGCGGAGCCGGTTTGATGGCAAAAACGTGAGCCGGCCGTGCTTGCGCTCGAGCTCCGACGCGATCGCGGCGGCCGCCTCGTCGGTGTCGACCACCACGTGCCACAGCTGGGCCCCCGCGGCCGCCTCGACGGCCGCGCCGTATTTGTCGTCGGCGAGCCGGAGCGAACAGACGAGCGGGCCGCGACACTCGGAGGAAAGCTCGGGGTGCGCCTCGAGGATCTCGTCGAGGGCTCCAAGGCCCGCCGCGACCGCCGGGGGTGCGAGCCGCCGGACCCCGTGGATCGCGTGCCGCCGCGCCGCGCGCGCCTTCCCCGCCTCCTCCTCGAGCTCCTCGACCTCGAGCCGCGCGCGCCGCGCGCGCGTCGACGCCTCGGCCCGGCGCGACACCAGGTCCCGCCGCTCCTCCGAGAGCCGCTCGGCCTCGGCGCGGTGGGCTTCCAGCCTGCGACGAGCCTCCTCCTCTTCCTCCTTGCCGCCGCCGCGATACCCCTCCTCCCGCGGCGCTTCTTCCTCGCCGATAGCCGCGAGAAGAGCGCGCCGCCGACTCGAGACGCTCCGAGCCTCTGCCCGCGCCTCCTCGAACGCCGCCGTCGCCGCCCGCAGCTCGCGCTTCAAACGCCCTCGGCACCGCCGGTCGCGCGACACGCGACCCTCGAGGTCCGCGAGCTCCGCCCCGAGTCGCGCCTCGCGCGTCAGGAGTTTCGCTTTGGCCTCGTCGGCTTCCGCGCGCCGCTCGCACAGCCGCGCCTTGGCTCGTCGCGCCTCCTCCAGCCGCGCGCCGCACGCGGCCACCCGCTCCTCGGCTTTCTGCTTCGAAACCCACACGGCCGAAATGTCGGGCTCCTTCTGCAGCTCCTCGAGCTCGGCCGTCGCCCGCCTCGCCCTCGCGTCGTGGAGCGCGTAAGACAACGCCCGGAACCGCCGGTCCAGGACGTCGTACGCCTGCAACTCCGTCTTCTCGCCCTCGAGCTCGCCCAGCCGCTCCTCGATCGACGCGATGGCGCTCGCGACCGCCCCCGCATCCCCCTCGGTCGACTCCAGCTGCTTGAGAGCCTCGGCTCGTCTCGCCTCGTACGCGCCCGCGCCGCCCACCTCCTTAAGCACCTCCAACCGCTCGGCGTCCCGCATCCCGCACAACGCGTTCACCTTGCCCTGCTGCACGATGTAGTACGGCGCCGCGCAGCAAAACCCCGCGTGCTCGAGGAGGCCTTCGACCTCCTTCTTTGTCACCCGCTTCCGATTCACGAAGAATTCGTCCTTCTTAAGTCCGATCGACCGCCGAACAACCACCTCGTCGCTCTCCACCGGCACCCGCCGCGACCCGTTCGACAAAACCACCTCCACGAACGCCGACACCACCTGCGCGTCGTCGCTCAGCAGCTTCTGCCGCTCCGACGCCCGCAAACTGTAGAACCGCGGACTCAGCAACGCGAACTCGATCGCCTCGAACAAATTTGACTTCCCGCTCCCGTTACGACCCACCACGGCGCTGTGACCCGCGCTCAGCTCCTGCCCGAGCGACCCTACCTCCCGGAACGACCGGAACCCGCTCATCGACACCCCCTTGATGTGAACGCACGACGCCATTACAATTTTCCTTCTCGATCAAATTCGACCGTTGCTTCTTCGGCTGCTTCATTTTCGTGTTGTAGTTCTTTCTCCTTCCTCCAGACGCGTTTTTTAAATTCCCGAAGAACTCGGATTTTTTTGCGATGTCGTGCTCTGCTCTAAATCAATGACCCTACTCCTATACCTTCGGCGCAGGCGGCGGCGGCGGACGCCGCGAGGCGGTACCCGTGGGGTGCTCACAGACTATTTTTCGCCTGGGAGGGCGGCTGGCTACACGACTTTAGTTTGTTTTTTTTTTCGCCCCCCCTGTTGTTTTTTTTTTCGCCCCCCCCGACGCGTCTCGCGTGCATTCCCCTGACGTGCGCCCCGTCCCGGACGATAACGACAATGAGGCACTCTCTGCGCGCCTCGCAGAATCTGGTGTCCCTCTCTCTCGGGCATATGCCGCGTTCTTCTTACCAGCATCGCCGTCGTCTTTGCCACCAGCTCGTCTCCAAGCATTCCGCAGGAGGAACTTAATACCTTTTTCCCACTCACCCGCAGTTACGGTTTTCTTACCACCACACGGTCCGTCGTCCAAAGGCGGGTGCGGGCCCCTCAACGAATGAATGAATGAATGAATGAATGAATGAATGGATGAATGGATGAATGGATGAATGGATGAATGGATGAATGAATTCCCGTCCCCCACCCGAGCGACGTCGAGCCACGTTCGGTGATGGACAAAATCGACGACAACCGTGGGAGAGCAACCTTCGAGGTTCTTGTTCGTCGCTCTCCTCACGCTGGTCCATAACAGCCGCAGACGCTGTGTGTTCTCGGCATTCGCACCTCTCTCTAGAATCGGCCATCAGCGCTCTCGGTCCGTGACATCATCCAAGCTGCGAGAGGCGATGAACTCCCCGTGGACGACAAGTGCGTGATGGGCCTCCTCGTCGAGACCCCCCCGACACGTCCAACACCTCATCCACGCGGCTCTCTAAAAGATGAGAGCTCACTCTGCCCATCATCGGCAACGAGATGCGCCGTCGGCACGCACCTCCGCCTTGTCTCCTCCGGGTGCCGGCGGCGCTCGAGAATGCATGGAGGCTTCGACACCAAGGGCTACACACGCCGAGGTGGACGTAGTAGACCTGCCGCCCGCCGTTCTTGGAAAGGAAACAACCCATCCCACTTTTTCACTACTACGCCACCGCCGCCGTTTTTTGGCGATAGGTCGGGCGTTTTCGTGATGACGCGAGACGTTGCGCGCGAGCGCCTCGCGAAACTCCTCGACGCAGTCGCGAAGGTCACCAAGGCCGACGACCTCGCGGGCGTCCGCAGCGTGTGCGGGGCCCTCGGCGACCCCTGGTCCGAGGTCCGCCGCGCCTGCGCGCGGGGCCTCGCAGACCTGAGCCTCGACGACTCGACGCGAGCCCAACTTGTGGAAGGGTGGGCGGCCGAGCTCGTGGCGGCCTGCGCTGCCGAGACGGACTGGCGGCGCGCCGAGGGCCTGTGCCTCGCGCTCGCCGCCCTGCGCGGCTTGACGTCGACAAAGTTTGCGCTCGAAAACGCGGTCGCGACGTGCGCGCTCGTCCACCCGAGCGCCCCCGTGCGCGCGGCCGCCGTCGCGGCGCTCGACGAGGAGAGCGCCCCCGCGGTGGTCGCGACGCTCCGGCGCGAGATGGCGGCCCCGCGAGCGGACCCCGAGCGTCGCGCGGCAGCGCTCGCCGGACCGCTCGCGGCGCTCGAACGACTCGAGGGCGTCCCCCCCCTGGATGCCCCGACCCTCCGGACGCTCCTTGGGGACCGCGCCTCGACGGTGCGGCTCGCCGCCGCGACCCTCCTTTCGCGCGACCCCGCCCTCGCGGCGACCATGGACGACGAGCTGATCCGAGGCGGCGCGGAATGGGAAGTCGCGGAGGCGTGCCTCGTCGCCCGGGACGCCATCGCGAGCGAAGATATCGTCGCGAGCCTCGGGGGCGGCCGCGCACCGCCGACGGCCAGACCTGCGCCTTTCGCTCCCTTTTTCGGCCACCAGCAGTTTGAAGTGAGGCGAGCGGCGCGCCAGCTCGCGGCGACCGTCGCGATCTCCGAGCTGTGCTCGTCCTCGGGCGCGCGAACCCCTCGCCGCGGACCACTCGGGGCCTTCATGCTCGGCGCGGCCTGCGGGTTTGCCCGCTACTGCCTCGAGGTTCTCGGAGACTGCCGGCCGCGCTGGGGTGCCTCCCACGACGGCGCGGGCGACGATTCCGATATCGTGCAACGTCGCGAGCAGGCCGCGCGCGAGGCCGAGCCCGGCATCCTCCGCGACATCGTCCGCCGGTGCCGCGCGCTCGCCGCCTCGTCGCTCGAGGACGTCGACGGCTCCGCCTACTATCGGGCCGTCGCCTTGCTCGCGTCTTCGGCCTCGGGCGGACGCCACCAGCGATGGCGCGCCGCCGACGCCAAGGACGAAGCGACCGCGTGGCGCCTCCGCGCCGCGGCCTGGCCGACCGCCGCGCTCCAGGATGCCAAACTCGAGCCCCTCCTTCCCGACGTGTGCGCGGTGGCCGCCTGCCGCGCCGACGCCGCGCTCTCGATCGCGACGTGTCTCGCGCGATCCCCGGGACACGCGAGGCGAGACTCGGCCGACGCTCTCGCGGTCTCGCTCCGGGCGGCCTTGGAACGCTCGAGGCTCGCCTCGCCCTCCTTCGGGACGGCGGCCTTCTCCGCGACCCGTCTCCCGCCGGCCTTCGTTGCGAGCCTCGACCGCCTCCTCGACGCGCAAACGATTGTCGTTTCCGTATCTTGCGCGCCCTGGACGCGCGACGAATTCGAGAACGCCCGCCGCGCGTGCGGTCCCGTCGCTTCCGCGATCGCTGCCGCCCCCGCCTCGACGCCCCTCCTCCATGCCCTCGTCTTTGCCTGCGCTTTTTCCATGACCAGCCTTCTCCTCCTTTCCGCGGGCGTCGACCAACATTCGCCCGTCGACGCGAGGCCTCTTCTAAGAAGGGACCCTCTCGTCCTCCGCGTCGCGACCGAGTGCGCCCGCGCACTCCGGCGGCGTACCATCGTCCAGAACCCGAAACCACCCCCGGTGGTGCCGCCGCCGCCGCCGAACACTCCTTGGGCCGACTGGGATGACGACGACGACGACGACGACGCGGGGAGGGAGGGCGTCCTCGATTTCCCGGACTGGGCGGGCGACCTCCTCGCCGCGCTCGAAAATGACCTCGGGGTGGGTCCCCCCCTCCAGAACCTCGTCTAGTCGGTAGGACGACGACGGGACGGACGGAACAACAACCCCGCGTGCTTGTACTCGTTTTTTTTTCCCGGTTTTTGTGTTTTGTAACCAACTGATGATGAGGAGGTTTCGCCGACGAATTCATCCAAAATACTCTCTCTGGTCGTCGTTCGTCCGTCCGTCCGTCCGTCCGTCCGTACTCCTCCTCCTCCTCCTAGATGATGATCACCACCACCCTCTAGCCTCTAATTAATTAATTAATTAATTAATTAATTAGAGGCTAGTGCTGGTGGTGGTGGTGGTGGCGTCTTTGGGAGGTTGTGGGGGCGAGAGGAATGAGGAGAGGACGTCGGGCTGCGCCAGGTGGTTGGCGAGGAGGTCGGCAGGATCGGAAGGGGCGCCGTCGTCGCGCCGTTGCCTTTTTGGCGCCTGTGTGGCCGTCTCGACGAGGGAGCCCAGGGCCGCCAGCCTCGGAGGGGCTGCGTCGGCGGCCTTCACCACGGTGTCCGCGGCCGCCTGCAGCTTGGCCGCGTAGGGCGTGATGTCCACGAGGGCGTCGTTGACGGCCGCCGTCGTCTCGCGGCGTCGGGGCGAGATGGCCTCGATCTCACCTTGGAGCTTTCGCGCCTCCTCGGCTCTGAGCTCGAGTATGCGCGCCGCGCACCGCCGTGCGCGCGCGCGCCTGCGAGGCACGATATCATAAAATTCAAGGGTGGTGCCCCACTCACGCGAGACTCTCGCGCGACTGCGAGGCCGCGATGCTGTGGGCGAGCGCAGCGCGGCGCGAGAACAGGAGCTCCTCGCGGGTCGGCGTCGACGCCGCGCACGTGGCCTCGATCCCCGCGCGCACCGCCCTCACCCACCCAAGCGCTCGCGGGTCCGCGTCGACGGCAGCCTCGCATCCCGCGAGTGCCTCGCGGATCCGCCGCGCAGTGTGATCATCAAAGTGATGCCTTGCCATTTGAATGAATCACACTCGCTCAACGCTCGACCCTTACCTCTATACCCTTACCCTATCCGATGAGCCACATCGAAACGTACGATGTGTTCGCGCCGGCGCCGGCTCCATCGAAAAGCCGGCTCACGCTGCGCGTGTGGCGGCACCCCGTCTCGGCGGCGGAGAAACACTCGTACATTGCGGGCACGTACGACCTCGGAGGGTTGTCCTCGCGGTTGCCCACTGTCATCCCCTTCGAGCCCGACCGCACGACGCTCGAGCGCCTGCGCGTGCCTATAGAAGTCCAGAATGACCGGGGCATGAACAGGCGCACCTCGCTGTTCCAGGAACTGCTCGCGGTCATGCTCGACCTCCCGAATCCGCACGGCTGGCCGCCGGCGCAGGCCGTCACCTATCGATTTGGCGTCTGGCCAGCCGAGACTTACGACAACCCTGGAACGCAGCCTACGATCATACCGCGCCACGCCGAGACAGATCTTGTCGCCAAGTGGATACCTAGGCCTCTGGAACAAGACCTCATCCTCGTCCCCCAATCCCAGATCGACCCCCAAGACCGCTGTACGCTCATCAGCGCTGCCGATCACTCGCCTCAAGGTGACGGAGGACCATCTGATGCTCATAGTGTGGCCTCATAGCCAAACCACGCCTCTTTTAACTAACTGGACTTTTTGACTACTACGGGCTGGTCGCACCGTAGAAGAATGGTTTTGGTGAGGAAGGCCTTGCACTAGCGCGACGCCGACTCGGACGTGCGAAAGGATTTCGAGGAGGACCTCCAGTCTTCTGGTAAAAGGGGCTTAACGTCAAACCGAGCTGACGGCGATCGACGTTTCTGTAGCGACAACAACGAAGCCAAACAAGATTGTTAATTGGGTCACCCACTTGCGGTTGCCTCCGATGTCCACGCCGGCAGCAGTAGTTTTTGCTCTAGATCCATGTGCGGTTGTCCTCGATGTCCTGCGACTTGAATAACTTTTGGGCAGCTACCTTCTCGGACGACCGTGGGCGTTGGACATTAGACAAAGAAGTTGATTCCGTTTTGGCATTTGAGCCCAAGAGCGCTTTCGTTGCAACGGAGGGCTGTCGCGAGCGGCTAATAACGAACACCTCGCGGCTAATAACAACAAACACCTCGCTTTCGGTGGGCGTAAGACGGCATAGCGTCGGTCGTAGCGGCCCTGCCTCCGAACCTTGTTGTCCCGGAATCGCATTTCCTACTCTAAGTCGTGCAAACGTCTTTAATCTATAGCCTACATACGCAGGAACTTGAGTCCCCCCCCTCGAAATTTGCCTCACCGGCAATACGAAGACGCAGCGGCGTGCTTCTATTTCTGCCGGTCTCGCGACCTCTCACTCTTGGCGCTTTGAGCTTGGCAGCTGCCTTTACCCAGGTGTGTCAGGACTGCATTTTCTCAGGTTTTTCTTTCTTCGCCTTCCTCAGCCACGGTCTTTTTTCTGTTCCTTTGCGGATCTCGATTTCGGCTCTTCGGGAGTTACTCGTCAAATTCCATTCTTTCAAAACGACACTCTTCTGGTGCTGCTCATTTTCCGCAAAGCTCGGAGCGTACGACGCTGGGGTAAAACGCTAAGCACACGCGAACGAGGCTGCTGCCAGCACTAACCGACAAACACACAACGATGAACCGCCATCTTTTTTGCAAGCAACGCGGGTCAAGTGAACGGCTTGTCGCTAGAATGTATGTCCGAGCGCAATCGACGGCCTCTGAATGACAACGCGGACGCTGCGCGGGGCTCCAAGCCCCCGAGAGCACAACGACGACGAACAACACACACGATAGTGCGTGTGGTTGGGGGACTAGACGGGGATCCAACGAGTTGAACGGACGCCGGAGTCTTGCTGTTGCTCCGCCGTCTCGCGTGCCGCCTGGCGCACCTCGCGCGGCAGACCTTTTTTCACTGCCATGTTCGCAGTAAGTGTTAGGACGGTCAACCGCGATGGGTGCCAGAGTCGGCGTCGCGGCCCAAGAGCGCCGCAATGACACGCTCGATCTCCGCCTTAATATGCTCGTGGATCCCGATAGAAGTGATGGATGAGCTGGTGACAGACAGACTGACTGGAGACCAATCAAAACGCTCGGTGCATGGTGTGCGGCGAAGTGCATGGTCAGGGCGCGCAATCAGGTAGACGTGATCTTCTTCCGTGTGGCGGTCGCCAAGCTCGAGCGGAAGACAGACTCGGTACCACTGCATGGACCAGACGTTGCATTGTAATAAGTTGGCTGAAGAGGGAGGTGCTAGTGGCTTCGGCAAGGGATAACCAAGGCGTGGCGGCGCGGACGCGCGGAAAAAAAAAACTGCTGCGGCCTTTGGCCTCGTGACGAACTGTTCGGCGACCTTATCGAAGGCCTAGGCTCTCGAGCCTAAGGGCCCAAGGGGTAAAGGATGGGGACTAGAAACTGACGCGGGCGCGGCGGTGGTCGCGGTTTTGCACGTCGCTCGCCACGGTGGTGCGGTGCAGGTTGTGTAAATCCCTCCGAGAGAGCGAAGAACGTCGATGCTCCAGGGGGTGAACGCATGGATGCGCGCGGCACCGTTGGTGACTGCGTGTGTTGTCGCGGGCGCAAAGAACTCGGTGTGCGATGCCGTCGTGCAGTTGTGTGAGCAGAAGCAGAGGTTCGACTTTCGGCGTAACGCGACGTTCGCGGTGTTTGGCGTTGGCTGGGTCGGCGCGGGGCAGTACTGGCTCTTTAATCGCATCTATCCCTGGGTATTACCCGGACTGGCGTCACGAAGGCCCGGGAGCGTCGCGGCGGTGACACTCGTCGACAATCTTGGTCATATCCCTTTCGTGTATCTGCCCGTCTTCTACACGGTCCGCGAGGTCGCGCATGGGAACTACGGGGAATTTCTTAGCGTCGCGCTCGGCAGCTGGCGCCACAATTTTGCCGAGGACGTAGGCCTCCAGGCCGCCATCTTCGTGCCCGCGCAGGTTTTCAACTTCGCCGTCAACCCGCCCCACCTCCGAGTCCCTTTTCTCGTCGGCGTTGGCGTCGTCTGGGTCTCGCTCCTGAGCCATTTCCGTGGAGACCACCCGTCGTCGTCGGGGTGACGTGATGATGGGTGGGTGGGATCATTCATCGTTGGTAAGAAACATAGTACACGTATCACTCCGCTCGTCGTTCCTTCCAGCGGCCGAGACGCCGGACGACGACAGGTGGTGTCGTGCCACCAGAGGGCTCGGGCTCCTGGAAGGCCATGATCACGTAGAGGGCGATGAGCAGGTTGAGTACGAGCACGGCTGCGACGGCGGCGCGGGCGTCGCGGTGGGGGATACCCGGCGGCTGGAGGTCCCTGACCAAAACAAACCTGGCAGGCTCGCTTCGGTTCTCACCCGACGACAGAAAGGACTCACGTCCCGACCGGGCCAACGGCGACGGCGGCCATATGCCTGAGGAGCTTGAGAACGACGGCGCGGTTGTCCTTGGCGGTCAGGATGTCGACCGGGCCCCATCGTCTCAGACGTTGGTCACCTGGGAGCTCAGTAATGCATAAGTGATTCCGGATGCGCGCGCGACAGCATATTTTTTCAATCAGAAGAGGGAGCTTGGTTACTTCATCGCTCGGGACCTTACCTGCGTGGGAATGTCGGCGCGGGCAACAACTAACTTTGGCTGGCACGCGCGCGACAGAAAGACAGACACGGTCGCCCGAGCCGCTAACCATAACAATCGTTCTTCGAGGCGTGTGGATAACCAGGCACCAGGCGAGAGAGTGCCGGATTGGAAGATGATTGCCTCGACATGCTCATTGGACGCTGACAAGTGCTGCTGGGTGTCATCGCCATAAATGAGGGGTGTTGTGCAAGTCGGCCGACCGCGTAGAGGGGGGGGGGTGTTGTGTGGTGATAAGTCGACCGTCGTGACTGCGAAAAAAACGAGAGATGGGAGTTGTTGTGAGTGCTAGGAACGGGAGTGCGGCGGTGGTATGCGAGAAGGATTTGATCGTCGTCGTAATTTGGGAAGGTGGAGTAGCTGAGTTGGTCAAGGTGCTTAGTGGGTGGTACCTGGAGAGCGGCTGTGCCCAGGGGCCTAATCGGGGTCATCGCCTTGCTGGGCGAAGAGAGGAGGGACCTGTCCGCAGGTCGTACACGGTCTGCCGCCGGACGTACGGAGTGTAAAGTCCTGTTGGGCGCGGGCGGCCTGGGGTCCAGGGCTGCCGGAGGCGGCGACGTGAGTGAGGGCGGCGGTGACGCAGAGGGACTGACTGGCGATCCTGCCGGAGGCGGCGACGTGAGTGAGGGCGGCGGTGACGCAGAGGGACTGACTGGCGATCGATCCCCTACTCGCGGTAGATGGATGCGACGACGAACTTATACCGCCCTGGCCTCGGCGAAGAAGAAGTTGGCACGACCACTTTGCTACCCACGGGCTTTTCGTTGTTGTTGTTGTTGTTGTTGTTGTTGTTACGACGAAGAAAATGGCGGGGCGGCGACGAGTTAATAATAATGAATATTATCTTCGAGAGGAGGTCTGCCAGGTGGCGAGGTGCGTGTCGGGCAACGCGGTGGCGGCGCGGTCGTCGACGAGGAGCGTGGGTTTTGCGTCGTCGTCCGAGGATTCTTTTTTGGTGGCGATGAGGGCGAAGTGCCTGCCGGTGGCGGCCCGAAGGTGGACGGCGTCGAAGGCGCCGAGGGTGAGGAGGTCGGAGGCGATGCCCTCGGCGTTGTAGTTGGCGTAGTCGTCCAAGTACGGCTCGGTCGCGCGGATGATGGAGAAGAGGAGGGGGTTTCCGCGGAGGCGTCGGAAGCCGGGGGTGTCAAAGTCCATCTCGGTTAACCACAAGGCACCGCCGGGCTTCAAGACGCGCGCGCACTCGACAAGGACGTCGCGCGTGACGTCGGGAGGTATTTCGTGGACAACAAGGTTGAGGGAACAGATCGAAACCGAATCGTCGGAGAAGGGCAAGTTCTGAATGTCGGCCTGCATAAATTCGAGTCGAGGGTCGGAACGAGCTTCGCAGACCCAAAATTCGCTCGAGTCGATATCGACGAGTCGCCTCGCGACATGGATCATGTACGGCGACAAATCGACGCCCACGATCTTGCTGGGTCCGGGATATCTCGCCGCGAGACGCCGCGTCGAGCTCCCCGTGCCGCAGCCCAAATCGAGGACTATTCCGTTTTCGTCGTCGTCGACGCGCGCCCCGAGGGCGTCCAGGGCCGCGTCGAAGGAGCCGCGAAAGGCGTCCTCGCCACGTCGGCCGAACGCCGGGTAGTTCCGCGCCCCGACCGCCGCGCTCGCGATCTCCTGTTCCCACGCGGCCTCCCAGCACAGGTTTCCAAGCGGGTAGGCGTGGAACGGCGATCGGTAGTACGCGGGGTACTCGGCGTCGGGGATCTCGGGCCAGGGTCCAGAGGCCTGGATCCAGGCGAGGGCGTCGCACCAGGGCACATCGTTCGCCTCGGCGGTGCGGATCATCATGTTCCGCGCGACGGGCTGGAGGAGGGGGAGGAGAAGGCGCATTCTATCTGACAACAAGGGTAATAATGGTTATGTACAGGATCGTCAAGGATACGCTGGTGGGGTTTAAGGCCGTCGCCGCGCGCGAGATCCGTCGCGCCGATGTGGTGTTCGCCGCCGAGAGGGGAAGGGTGTCGTCGCAGCCGTCGATGCACTCGATTCAGGTCGGCGTCGCGAGACACTGCGACATCGCGGGGGACGGGCGGTTCTTGTCGCACTCCGAGACGCCAAATTGCGTCGTTCGGATCGAGGATGGGGACCTCGTGCGGGTCGAGGCGACGACACGCATTTCCGCGGGCGCGGACCTCGCCATCGACTACAACGCGACCGAGTGGGAGCTCGATGCGCCGTTTCGCGACGCCGCGACGGGCCGCGAGTGCCTCGGCTTCAAACATCTCGACGATGCGCGGAAGCGAGACCTCGAGAGCCGGGGGATGCTTCCGGCCCACATCCTCACCCTCTGGCGACAGGCATCAAGGTGATGGACTGTGTGGTGTCCGGAGCATTTTATTTTATTTCATTCCATTCCACTCCATACGTCGTATACTTACTTACACCTACGTTTAGGCGCGGGGTCGCTTGCGCGCCATCATGGCCTCGTACTCGTTTTTCGGCGGGGGCTTTGGGGGCTCGAAGGCGCCTTGGGCGGCGTCGCGATTCGCCTCGGCAATGACGTCGCAGGGGAGGCGGCAGGGGAGAGAGTGTTCCCAGGGAGCGAATCGGGGTTGAGGGGGCGGCGGCATGACGGAGCGGACGAGGTGGTCGATCGGCCAGGTCCAGCGGGAGTCGTCGTCGCGGACATAGCGGCGCGCGAGCGTGAGCTCGACCGAGTCGTCGAGGGACGCGGGACCTCTCGCCCTTCGCGCGTGGCCCAGCGAAACGAAACGGCCGAATTCGTTGGCGCCGCGCGCCGCGCACACGACGAAGGGTCCCACGGGACCGTTGGGGTCGATGCGGTCGTCGAAGACAAAGTCGTGCGAATCGTCGCGGTAGGCCCGTCGATACCCCGCGCCGTCGGGAGGTTCCATCAGGTAATGCCCGCGAAACTTGCCCGTCATTCCGACGAACACCTCGAGGTCCCACCGACCCTGGGCGATGAACTTCCCGCGATCGTCCTCGACGTCGAAGTTCAACTCGAAAAAGTTGAAACTGCTCGCGAAGTCGCTCGCTGACGGCTGAAAGTTGGCGACGCTCGACAGCCACGTCCCGCGCCACGACATGACGTGCCTCTCGCCGCCCACCCAGCTCAGCTTTCCGTGCCAATAAAAAAGCGTGTCGCGCCAGTCTTCGTCCCGCTGGTCGAGCAACCCCCCGACGCGACAACTGGTGCCCATCGTGTCATCGAACTCCAGTTTCTTTTGCTCCCGTCCTGGGAGGGCCAAAGGAGGGAGGGAGGAAGGGGGGGGTTCTTTCCTTTCCTTTCCTTTCCTCTCCTCTTACATGAGGCGCCGGCGTTGCTCCTCGTACCACGGATCCTGGTCGAGGTAGGGGTCGTAGCTCCCGACGTCCTGGGTCGGGTCGGCGCGGACGGCCTCGAGGACCGCGAGCCGGGCCCTCGCCCCCGCCTCGGCTCCGATGTCCCCCCACTCGCTCGCTTCCCGCGCCTCGTCCGCCGCCCGGTGCCGCTCGGACTTGCCGGCGGCGAGCTGGTTCGCGAGCTTGACGTCCCCGGCACCGAGCGCGCGGTCGATCAGGACCTCGCGCCGCACGATCTCGTCCACCTTGGGCAGGAGCACCGCGTCAACGGTAGCCTCCGTGACGTTGCGCGGCCGCGGGGGCTTGAGACCCGCGGCAACGATCACCCCGAGCCGCTCCTCGAGACTCATGCGGAGGTACTCGGCCGACGTCTTTATGCTGTCGTACGGCGAGAGCACTTTACCCTCACCCTTTTCGAGAGGCGCCGCATCCACGGCAAGGTCGCCGTCCTCGAGGGTGCGGTAAGGCGCTGCCGTGAGGGCCCAGATCTCGCGCGCCATGAGCAGCGGGCATTTCGAAGCGAGCGAGAGCCCAACAGCTTCGTCGGTCGCGCAATCCACGACGAAGTCCGCGTCCCCGCGCGCGACGCGCACCGCCCCCTCGAACACGACGCGTCCCCGCAGAGGCCAGGCGTCCTCCACGAGCGCCTCGATCACTTGAATCTCCTGCTCCTCGAGCGCGGTCACGAGTCGCAAGTACGGAGACGCGAACCCCATCCGCCCGTACTTGGCTCTGTCGAAGCACTCGCGCTTCCCCCCGCCCAAAAAATCCCACGGGGCGTTGTCGTAGAATCCGCCGTCGCGATCTACGAGCGCCGACCCCCGCCCGCGCCCGGCCTGCTCGTTCCGCAACGCCGGAGCGCTTTCGGGGCTGAGCGCCACGGCGGTGGCGCGCGACCCGTCGGTCGTCACAAAGCACGCGGGTCCCTCGCCAAATGACCCCATGCCGCACAAGCGCACGCGCACGTACGCACGCGGGTCCCCGGTCCACGTCTCGAGTCCGGACACCACCCCGATCATCACCCCGACCACCAGCATCATCACTAACTCTGTGTTCTGGCGCGTCACCACTTCAAGTTGCCACGTCGTGGTTCCTGGGCGGCGGCGTTATCAGGAAGAAAAGATCTCTGGAAAAACAAACAAAAAGCGGTGGTGCTTTGCTTTTATTTTCTCTTTTCTTGGCTGCGCCCTTCTCCTCGACCTGTTGCTCGGTTATAAATAAAGGCCTCTTGCTTTTTTCTACGCGACCCTACCGCGCGAAAACGCTATAATCATAATATTTGGTTCGTAGTGTCGACACGTGCGATATAGCCTGTCGTTCTTGCAGAACCTTCGCACGGACTATTTTGCTGTTTCCGACAGTGGCGTATACAGTCAATCCTGCCACGGAAACCCGCTTCTCAAGTAAGCTACATAGCCACACGTGCATTTTCCCACCGACATCCGTGTTTTACTGAAGACGAAGTGGTCTTTGCCAGCTCAAAATAAATACACGGGAGCACGCGGCTACGTCATCCGTTTTTTTTTGTATGCGCCCACTTCGTGAATATCTTGAGGTGGCCGGAAGTATCTGCCGCGGCGCACGGCCCCTTCGCCCCACAGAAACCATCATTGGCCTTCCCAATCGGAGACGACGCAAGGGTAATGGCTGAGGCAACGCACCTTCGTCGGTCCTAAGGGATATTGGTATGGTCCACGCTTCCTGCTTCTCCCGCGCGAACATTCGTGTTCTCCCATCGCCGCGGGAAGTTGCCGCAGAGCACGTCTCTTCCTCTGATTTCTTTTCATCCCATCCTAGCGCTAATACCTTTAATAATGGGCCGGGGTAATGGCTGTAACGTAGTGGTTCTGTATCTGTTGCGGCGGTGCAGCTGCTGAAGTCGGCGTCGAAAACAATATCGAAATCGGATATATATAGCCCACTCCGCCACTCCGTGCCCCGAAGGACCTCGTCGAGGAGCGGCGAGTACGACTGGTCGCGGGCCATGACATCCGCGGACGCTTCACTCGTTTCGGATGATTTTCACGTCTGCAAGGGTTTGAGTTCGTACGAGATGACTAAGTCACTTTTTTTTTTCTTTCTTTCCTGGCAGATGCCGCAACTACAAGTAATAATAAGGGTAGGATCGAACAAATGAGCTTAAAAACTTGCCCCCACCCTCCCTCCATATGCCAAGCACAGTGGACTCGAGGACTGCGACGCTGCTGTCAATCGCAGCGCGAAGCGAATGACACTCAAACTCGCCGCTGCCAAGGGCCACCTCTAGGCCCTTGACGAAGAAATCGAGCGGCTTCGAGCGCATTGAGGAGCCCGAGGAGGAAGGCGCCGCAGTTATCACGCTCACGGCAAATGAGGTCATCGGCACCTTACTAGGCCGGGGCTCATTATACGCTTCCGCTTTTTCGCCGCCTCCCACGACCTCGGCAACTGGTCCATCCTCGAAATGGATGAACGAGCATGCGCGCGCGTTATTCCAGACTTGCCAAAACGACCCGCAGATCGTGGCTCTTGCAGAGTGAGAGCCGTTGGACGTGTCCGTGGATGCCTACGCCAAGTTTCTCGCGCGGCGGGCGGCGTCGAATCAGACTGTCGGTCGACGGTCGGACGAAGATCTCCGACGTCGCTGCCGTGAGTTCGCGGCTCTACGGTGTTCGACGTGACGCGGACGAGAATCCGAAAACCAAGACCATGCTCAGGCGACCTCGCCGCGACCGATAAGACACAAGAGCTCGCGCTGTGTTTGGGTAGAGGGCGAGTTCAACTCCCTCAATTACTACGCCGGGATGTTCTCCAACGTGCCTGTCGAAAGCGGCGTCGTCTCGCGTCAGCTCGACAGTGACTTCGGTCGCGGCGGCCGATACTTATGCCGTGAAGCGTCAGAAAAGTGTCTCCGACACCGAGGCCAGCGACGCGACGGCGAAGAATAAAGCGGGACGTCTCGACGATATCGGCTTGGACGTCGGGCTGGCCGTCGTCGAGGCAGCTCGTCTTGACCGCTCGGAATACATGGAGGAGGCCGATGCGCGTCGGAAAGCCACACCATGTCAGACACGCCAAAGCCGTCGAAAAGGTTCTCGAGCGGCATATCGCCGACTCCGCCAAGGCTCGCGATGCCACGCGCGTCAAATCCGTCTTCGACGACGCCGCGCTCGCGCCCGGGCAACAAGACGAAGACCTCGACCCTCAACATCGCTGCCCAGTTACGTGGTGTGGATGACGGAGCTCAAGCCGAAGTTTGAACAGTACTTTGGCATGGGTATGGAGGGCCTCAAGCCCGAGTCCTTTCACTCAAGACGCGACTATCGTCGCCAAGGCCGGCGCGTGGACTTTTTGACCGCGCACCTGAAGCGCGTTTACGACGTCATTAAGTCGGAGCGCCGCGAGCTATGGGACGCAGACGTTAACTACCAATCCTGGGTACTGCGACGGCACAGCGCCTTGACCTCGTGTCTCGGCGGCTCGTGAGCGACGAGGAGCGCCGCGCCGAGGAGCGCCGCGCCGAGGAGCGCGACGCACGACGAAGAAACGGTGGCAACGACCGAATCGTCGCTCACAACTTCCGACGATCGATGCTGCGTTGGTTCGTACGCGGGTCGAGCTTCTCTGGGAGCTGGCTGCCCACCCAGGCGCCTACTAGATGCCCAGGCGATCTCGACGGTGAATTCTTAAGGCGGACGCTGGAAGATGGGGCTGGGCTGAGTGCTTGTCAATTTCGATGACGGCTTCGCTGGATGGCTCAAGGTCCAACGCTCTTAAATGGTACCGAGCCCGGATCCTGGCGCTTTGAGTCGGCCGACAACGAATACGATGATAAGAACGGCGGGGACGAGAAGAGCGAGGAGATCGACGGGAACAACGACGAGGGACTCGCGGGTTTTAGAATGAATGGGTGGATGAATGACGCCGTTGATTGACGAGGCGGCTGCCACGGATGTCCCGCGGTCACCAGGCCAGTTGGCCACAGTTCGACGCGAGCGACGTCGTGTTGACCTCCTTCGAGCGTGCAGACCGCTCCCTCTTTCATATTATTACGTGATCATTCCGACCCACACGCCGCCGGCAATAACACGGAAGCCCCCGACTTTACTTTCTGAATTTGGCAACTAGACGGAGATCGTTCCAAAAAGGTAGATCGGGGCGGGCGATTTCGGGTGTATTTCATTCAGGGTCCTTCAAAAAATCCGGGCTCATCCTTGGGGGTTTATTTTCGGCGGCACCAGACCCGCGCGTTCGTTTCTTATACGAGGGAGGGCTAAACACGATGCTCCGTAAAAGGTGCCAGGTACTGGCCAGGGGTAGCTGCTGTGCACACAAGTGTTATGACGGACGCGCGCGAAGTTGAGGAGCTCGTTGTTTTTTGTTGCGACCCCAGGTTGTGTCCGTCCGAGGCGAAGATATTCACATACTTAAAGTAATAATAACTACGAACGTTTAATTTAATCTGAAAGTGAAGCGCTCGGCACATGATCCCCTAGTCTGCTTGGTCTTGCGCCCAGTCGCGGACGTCGGCGTGGATTGAACCAGCGCATTCGGCCTTGCGCCACGGGCATCCGTTGGCGCGAGCCCACTTCAGGACGTCAAGGTGGCCTTCCTGAGCTGCCTCAGAGCACGTGTTTTCGTTCCACGGACACCCGTTGGTGCGCGCCCACTTGAGAACGTCCAAGTAGCCGCCTCGAGCGGCTTGCCAGCAGGTGTCAGGCTTCCACGGGCACGCCTTCGCGCGCGCCCACTGGAGGACCTCGAGATGGCCGCCTCGAGCTGCCCACGAGCACGTGAGGTCGTCCCAAGGGCAGCCGTTGGTGCGTGCCCAGGCGAGAACCTCGAGGTGGCCGGCCGAAGCTGCCTGGGCGCACGTCCACGTATTCCACGGGCACCCGTTGGCGCGCGCCCACTTGAGGACCTCGAGGTGACCACTCTCGGCTGCAATAGTGCAGATTCGTTCGTCGCAAGGGCACCCGTTGGCGCGGGCCCAATCGAGGAGCTCGAGGTGCCCGCCTCGCGCGGCCCACGAAGACGTTTCTTGGTCCCAGGGGCACCCGTTGGCGTGCGCAAACTTGAGGACGTCGAGGTGGCCGGCACGAGCTGCAGCGACGCACGTCCATTCGTCCCACGGACACCCGATCGCGCGCGCCCATTGGAGGACTTGGAGTTGACCCGTCTGCGCGGCGAACTTGCACACCGAACGTCGCAGATGACTATATTTGCGGAGAAACCAGTCGATCCAGTTGATGGCGCCGAGCTCGACGAAGGCCTTGAGATCGTCGTCGTCGTGGAGGGTGTCCGACCGCACACCGCGCGGCAACCGGACGTTATCGTCGATCCGGTGGTTGTACTTATTTCCGGGGACCATCAAAGCGAGGAGCTCGCGGATGTGGTTGTCGACGCCTACTTTGTCGAAGAGCTTTGAGATTTCGACGAGGTCCTGCTGCGTCGCGATGCGCTTCTGGACGAGCGCGTTCAGAGCCGCCTCCGAGACGCCGTCGAGCAACCCGAACAACCACTCCTCGCCGGAATCCACCATTTTGTACACCAGCTCGCGCTTCGTCCTCAGATCGTCGTCCTCGTTCTCTTCGTCGTCGTCGACGATGCTGTTGAGGAATACGCGAGCGTTCCTTTTGGTGAGCAGCCGCAAGACTTGGCGCCGCTTGTCGCTGACGACAACCATCCTGACCACAATGGGGCAATCAATGGCCTAACGCTTACCACTCCATTCGTTCGTTCTTCTCCTCAAGGAAGTGAGAATCGGAAACTCCCGCCGCCGCCGCCGCCGCCGCCATGACGTGCGTCTCCGCCGCCGCCGCCTTGTATCGCCATGTTGATTTTGTCGCCGCAGGAACCAAATGCAGGTCGGTAGCGATCATCCGCGCGCGCGTGACTCGTGTGTTTGTAGCGCGAGGCCTACACCAAGGGGTTTATGAACAAGTGGATGGTTTGCGAGGACGGAGGGATCTACGAGGGGCCCTCGGGAATTCACTCCTCCAAGGTCGGGGACGTCAAGATTGGCGACGTCATCGAGGCCGACGCCGAGACCTTTGACCCAGACAACAAAATTATTTGGCGACTCAAGGAACCTAATGCTGGCGGTTGGATATACGCTCCCGTGCGCGGGCCCAAGACCTGCGTCGCGCTCACCGAGGCCACCTACAAGCTTGTCCAGGACGGCGTCACATTTTACAAGGTTACGGGCAAGAAGGGCACGATCGTGCGTGCGGAGAAGGAGCTCGAGTCGGACCAGGTCCAGATCATCCCGAAGGACTCCGTCTGCCACGTCGTCGAGGAGGCCACCTTACCCAACGGCAAGGAGCGCTTCAGGATCAAGTCCCCCGTCGAAGGCTGGATCACGAAAACCCAAGTTTCGCGCACCTTCATCGAGGCCAAGTAAGTGCGCTTTGCTTTAGTTTCTTCGAAATACCGGACTGAATCCGCCGCGAGAGACCAAGAGGCGAGCGCGGCTCTAGCAAGTGAGCGAGGGAGGGAGGAAATGAAGACGCGTAGCGGACGGCAGCGTGCGAGCCTTCCGAGGAGAGGTCGCAGAGGGCGGCAGAGCGCCAGCTCAGCCGTCAGAGTGGAGGTGGCGCCGCCAGGCCAGGCCAGGCCAGGCCAGGCCAGGCCAGGCCAGGCGAAGAATGAAAATGAATGAATGAATGGTGGGGTCCTGGTGTTGGTAGTGTCCTTTGCCGCGGGGTGGCCAGCGCGCGATGGCACACAATGCGTTGAGTACCTGACGGTTTGCGCACCGCCGCGGTGCGAGGCGTCATCACCGCTCGTGCAGCGCGCCCTCGCCGTCGGGCGGGCGACGGGGCGCGATGTGCGCGTGCTGGGAAGGGACGCGTCGATGAGGAATCGCGCGCTTAAACTGGAGATAGTGGGCGCGCACACGAGGCAGGCGGGGTGCGATGTGGTGGTGTTCGCCGACGCGACCGACGTCATCGCGGGCACGGGGAGCGTCGCCGCGACGAGGAACGCGCTCCGCGACGCGACCGGCGGGCGCGAAAACGTGGTCGTCGCGGCGGCGGAACCAGCTTGCTGGATTGGGGTGCCGTGCTCGGCCCGGGAGGCCGATGGGTTCTTGCGCGCGATGTACGGCCGCGCGCCGAGCCTCAACATGTCGTTCGCCAACTCTGGGCAGTACGCGGGGAGTCGCGAGGCGGTTCGGGCGTTTACCGCCTGGGCCATAAAGACGAGCGAAGCCTTGCCCCGCGAGCTACCGGCCGTCCTGAGCGCGCGTCGCGGCAAGACGGCCGAGAAGCTCGACGACCAGGGCCTCCTGCTCGCGTACGCGGCGACGTTTCCGGATCGCGTCGCGCTCGACGATCGGGGCGTGCTCTTCGGCTCGCTCAAGCGGTGGTTCGTTCTCGACGGCGAGCCCCAAGACGCGGTGGTTTTCGAAGAAGAAACGTCTGGGGAGCAGCTCTGCTTTCGGAGCAGCTCGGCAGCCCCGGCGACTGCCGCGTGGTTTCACCCGCCGTGCGGCTCGGGAATGCGGACTATCGGGCAGGCGTCCTCGAAGAGAAAGAAGAAGCGGTTCGCCACCGGTTTCGGGCGGCACTGCGTCCCCCGCAATAATAATCAGAGTCGGACGACGGCGGGCGCGAGGCTCGCGTGGTGCTCGTCACGAGAAGCGCCCGGCTTTGCAGACCTCGTCTACGACGCCTCCGAAAGCCCGAACGACGGGGGTTATTCTTCTTCTTCTTCTTCTTCTTGTTCTCGGGCCGTGCGGCCGCTGCTCGGGTGGCACGGGAACGGGCTCGCGGCCCACGGGCTCCTCTCGACGCTCCTGGATCTGAAAAAAAACGAGCGATGACTGACTGACTGACTGACTGACTATTATGTTACATGCCGAGGCAGCTGATGGTGTTCGGGTTGGCGGCCTTGGCGTGACGGGCCTCCTGGCAGAGGGCGCAGGGCCCGCAGAAGCAGACTGTCGTGCAGTCGTCGCAGGGCTCTTCCGGGAGGTCGCCGTACTTGGCCCGGATTTTGGCCCGTTTGATTGCGTGGTAGTAGGGCCCGAAGCAGCCATTGCAGACGTCCCAGAGGATGATCGAGCAGCACTCGTCGCGCCACTTGGAGCCGAGGTTCGCCGCCATGACGTGGCCAAAGGCGCAGTGGTAGCACCACGCAACGTAGCAGCAGATGGGGAGGTCGGCGCGGCAGTCGAAGAGGCCCGAGCTCCACTTGCCGACGCTCGTTTGGTACGCGAGCTGCGCGATGAGGACGGGCTCTGCAACGACGCCGCGGTCCGCGACGGCGTCGGCGACGGCCAGCGCCTCTGCCCTTGGCGGCGCCTCGGAAGCGGGCTGGACCGTGAGGCAGCTCGCCTCGGCCACATCACCCTCTCCCATCCCAACCGTGGCTTCGTCGCCAAGAATCACCAACCAATGCCCAGAACGTTCTTGTTTTTTTTTGTTCCCACACGAGCGGGCTATGTATGTTCAAGTTGATGATGTCCGTCGCCGGTGGCGGTAGTGGTCGAGGTAGGCGTCGCGGAGGTTGAGGTGGATCTTGTCGATCCGGAGGCCGGGGCGGTGGCGGAGGTCGTGGGCGAGGAGCTCGACCACCGCGACGGACCGCTGGATACCGAGGTAGTCGGCGTAGGCGAGGGTCAGCACGCGGGAGCGGGTCTGGGTGTCGAGGAGGTAGGCCGCGCGGGCCTCGAGACCGCGGTAGCCCGGGTCTGCGCGGACGGCCGCCTGGACGCGAGGGTCGGTGCCGTCGGCGACTTCCCCGACGCTCGCTGCAAAATCGCGCCTGCGCTTGCGGGCGCGGGCGACCAGGAGGTCTCTCGGACGCGGTTCATCATCATCCACCCGACGGCATCCATCGGTCGTTCTCCCCCAGGAACGAAGGTAGCGCGGCGAGGGTTCGGCGGCGGCGAGGCAGCCCGTCTCGAAGACGGGGTGGCGAATGAGGTCGCGGAGGTCGCAGGTCTCGTGGGCCCAGGAAAGGCGGCGCCGAGCCTTGAGCGCGAAGGAGACGAGGCGAAGGCGGGTCGGCCAGCCCGTCGCGCGTCCCGACGCGCTCTCGCGGAACAAAGATACTTTGGCATCCCGTGCCTCGAGCCAGGCCTCGGCGCCGGCGCGAGACCCGCGCGCCTCGGCGCAGGCCGCGAGGGCCGCCTTGGCCCGCGTCGCGTCGGGGACATCTTCGGTCCGAGCGATGCGCGCCTCGAGAACGAGAGATCGTTTCGCGTCCTCGCAACTCTCGCAGAACCAGTCGTCGGGGGGCACCGCTTCGAGGCCGACGCATCTTAGGTGAAACACCCGTTCGCACCCCTGGGTCTCCGAGCCGCACAGCACGTGCAAATCCAAGGCCAACCGCCCCTCTCCGCACACCGCGCACGCCTCGCGCGAACACGACGGGCAAAAAAACTCCTCGGGCATCGAATCGAGCCCGACGCACCCCGGGTGCGCCGTCGAGGGGCATCCGTCGCAACACACCAGCTCACCGCCCTCGAAGCAAACGCAGCACTGCGTGCCCCAGACGTCGTCGCCGTCGTCGTCGTCGTCCATCCTTTTCTTTCAAAAAAAAAAAACGCCGCCGCCGCCACAACAACAAACAGGAACTCTCGCGTACCGTTCCTTGATGATGAAAAATTATCCGTTGATCGAGCGTTCCGCCTCTCACCGTCGCCGCGGGGAGAGCAAGTGCACCTTGATATGCAGTCGCCGCCCGGGTTCCAAGAGGAGGCACCCGCCCCCGGCGTCTACCAGCCCGGCGAGGTATTCCTGCCGATGGGCGGCCTCCACCTCGCGCCACCAGCCGACGCGGTCCCGCGAGACGACGAGGCCTCGTCGGTCCACAACGTGTCGCGCGACGACGTGAGCGTCGACAGCCAGGGCTCGAACCCGTCGCGCCGCAAGCCCTACTCGATGC
The DNA here is from genome assembly GCA_029834535.1 of Chrysophaeum taylorii. Taxonomy (NCBI): domain Eukaryota; class Pelagophyceae; order Pelagomonadales; family Pelagomonadaceae; genus Chrysophaeum; species Chrysophaeum taylorii. The sequence goes on along the minus strand of JAQMWT010000468.1, from coordinate 99,034 downwards.
TGGGGGAACGCGTGGCCGACCTGGGGTATCGGCCCTTCACGCGCCCCGGCGAGGCGCTCTGGACGCCCATGGAACGTCCCGAGTCGGCGCCCCTTCCAGAGCGCGGCGTCTCAAACCTCGCGCTTCTCGTCAGCTCGCTCCAGGAGCTCACGACCGTCGTGGCGCGCCAGGGCGACGAGATTCGCGAGCTCCGGGACGAAGCTCGCAACTTCGCGCACCGCGAGGCCCTCCAAGACGCCTACGCCGCGCTTAACCTCGCCAGCCGCGACGACGCGAACCGAACCACCGACGCCCTCCACCGCGTCGAATCTCGTCTCGCCAACCTCGACCGCCGACTCCAAAAGCTCGAAGAACCCAACAGCGCCTTCCGCCGCGACGTCGGACCGCCCAACAAACCTAGGCGCCGAGACGACCAAGACAACACCCCCGACGCCGCGACCCCTCCCTACGCCTGGCCTTCCTCCCTCCTCGCTGGCGACTACGCCGACGCCTTTGCTGCCTCGCCCGTCCTTCCCTCCCGCTCGTCAAACGACGACGCCCCCGCCTTCGACCCCTTCCGCTCCCCGCAGCGCTGACGACGAGACGTACTCGCCTCGCGACCTACGCCACCCTCCCCCGCCTTCTCTCGTCGTCGGATTCCTTCTTATTGCGATGCGAGGACCGCATCGTCTTCTACTTTTCAAACAAACAAACAAACAAACACACAAACAAACACACAAACAAACAACTGGCATGCATCACGTGCTCCTCGCAATTCGCCGAGGGAGGCACTTTCTCGCTTCGACGACGACGACGACGATGGAAAGCGGCCGTATTATCCTCGGGTGTCATCATTTTCCTTCCTTCCTCACACCTCCACCATCACAAGCGCGCCGCTCGTACGGCCGCGGCGGCGGCGTCTCTTTGTATCATGCCCCCTCGCGCCCGTTGTGAAAAGCACCCTGCGCCTCCTCTTCGGGCTCTTAGCGCGAGTCCCCCATGCACATCGCCCACATTATTATTACCATTATATACTCCGGTTCTCTCAATGCACGGCTCTTGTACATCGACGTGCCCGCAGCAGCGCCCGTTTTCTCCTCGAATGATCTCCTAGTTTCGTGCTTCGGACACCTACCACTTTTTCTAGATCTGCCTGCCTCGCTGACGACGAAATGGTTCTATACTACTTACACATTATTCTAGACCGAGGGGTGTTAAGGAGTAGACTCAATGGCAGGGGGCGGGCGGGAAAGAGGGGCAGCTCGGAGCGGTCGATCAGAATGGCGACGAGGTGTTGACCGGCGAAGAAGGGGGGCTGGACAGAGCGCTGAACGAGGCGAGAGAACATAGCGGGGTGAGCGAGGTAGGACAAGCGGCTGACACCCGTAGCTCATCAGCATTCGCGGGCGCGGCGGCGACGACCAGGAGCGTCGAATCGGAACAGTCAACGCCCACACAGTTACTGGTAAAGGGGGGGCCTGCGGCCACCGGTGGGGAAGGGTGCACGCAAGAGCATTCCTCGAACGCCGTTATTTCAGCGTTACACTTTCACTCTGAAGTAAAGAGCCCTTACTCTGAGTGGAGGGTAAAGTAAAGTAAAGTAAAGTAAAGTAGGCTTGCAATTTTTTTGGTAACCGCCGCGAATCTATTCGCAAGCCGTCGTAAGCCGCCTGCCTACTCTTCCGGCGGGTCTGGGTCGTCCTCTTGGTTTTCTTTGTCGGGGTTCGTGGTCTCGTCGGCGATCTTGCCGTATTTGCCTCGGGCCCACTCCATGAACTCGCGGTTCGTGCGCAAGAGGACTCGCATGTCACATTCTTCGCCGCCAAGCAGCGAGTTACCCTCGGTCAGAACGATGTTGCCGGCCGAGATGATTCGTTCGCAGAAGCTTTCGGCAAGAAGCGTGCCGATCTAACCGCGTGAAGATCTGGCGAGGTTGGGGAGGAAGCCGTACTAGGTGTCTTTCTCGATCTTCTTGCAGAGCTTGCCCACGTCGAGGGGTAGGAGGTGCTCGACGAGATCCGGCTTCTTGACGTTCCTCAGTTCGCCGAACTCATTTTCCCATCTGATCCCAGCCGCGTATCGTCGTGCTTGGATCGGTGTCTTGCTTCGCGCACTCAGGATGATCGCCCGTCAAGCGCTTGACATGCAACCACGCGCCTCGAGGAGTGGGACTGCCTTTTTCCAGTGTATTATCGCGGTACCAATGCGCCGCCAGCTCCGCTGGGCCGGTCACGTCGCCCGCATGCCCTTCTCCCGACTCCCTCGCAAGATGCTCTCGTCTTGGGCCCGCTCCAAGCGCCCACCGGGGGCTCCGCAGATGACGTACGGGAGGACGCTCGCCAAGGCACTCCGGAAATGCGACATCCCCTTCAACTCGTGGCACGACCTCGCACAAGACCGCGCGCAGTGGTGATCCGCCATCAACGCCTTTTCATCCCTCGCCTCTACCCCAACTGTGTGATTTTGCTCTGTGATCCTGGACCGGCTCCTGCCGGCCCAGCCCGGCTCCCATGCCCGGGAGAGGTCCGAAGTTAGTTAGTTAGTTAGTTAGTTAGTTAGTTAGTTAGTTAGTTACCAATGCGCCGGGATGGCCACCGGAGATTCCTCGTCGCCTCCTCCTTCTTCCCGCAGCTGGTGGTCCGGCACTTTTTTTGTTCCCAGCCATTCTCTCCGATCTCGACGAAAAACGTAACTCCCGACTACTGAGGAGCTCACGTCGCCAGCTCACCACAAGGGTAAAATAAAACCTTTGACTCCGCGAGCGACAGTGTAAAGTGTAAGGTAAAATAAAATAAAATGGAATGAGGTTATTTGACTCTATTCGTTGACTCTGTAAAGGGGGGACTTTGCAAACATCTCCTTTTTAGAAGTTAGGATCCTGTCGTAACGACCAGCCTAATAAGTTTCATAATAAGTGCTTATCAACAAAGTTTATTCTGAAGTGAAAGTGCAACACGTGCGTTGAAACGGTTTTTGGTGCACCCAAAAGAAAAGTTGGGTAGATGCGACCAGCCCCAAGACGCTTCCTTCCGTAAGTTGCCGATGCGGGTCGTGCCGTTCGGGCGGAGTGTGCCCAACGTTGGGGAGAGGTCACCGGTCGAACACCAGGAAAGGCACGCGCAGGTGGTGAACCACGCATCGCTATCGAGCTCTCTGCGCTACTATGCGCCCGCAGCTTGCGGCTACGGCGTAGTTTTCATGGCGTTGTGGTTGGTATGGTGCTGGCAAGTTCTCAAGCTCAAGCGCAGTGAGAACCCATCGTGGATCGCCTCGATGACGTCGTCGATGTTTTGTGCGGCGACAATGATGAACTTCGCATCGTTCATCGACACGATCCACGCACCGCATCGACATTTGCCGATCATGTGCGCAACCGTGTGTACCTTCATCGCGTGCGTCGGGCACATACTGACGGCGGTGGGCGCATTCAAGCCGGCAGAGTCGCCGTACGGGCGACCGGTGCGTTGGGAGAGAATGGGCGAGTGGCTCGCGACTCTCCCCATCATCGTCGTCCTCATGCTGACGCTGGGGCAGCAATACACGCCCCGTTCCCGCAGCGAGACGTTGATGAGTGTCGCGGTTCTCGAAGGATCGCTCGTGTTTGCGTTCGTCTCGTTGCCTTTCGACAAGCCTGTGTATCTCGCGTGCAACTGCGTCGCGACCGTCATGTTTTGCTGGACTTTCAAGATAAGCGCGGACAGGACGCGGAAGGCAGCGCGGATTTACGAGCTAAAAAATGTATACTCAAAGCACGCGTCCAAGATTGAGCGGTGTAAGGACGCCGCAACGAAAACGCTGCTCCCGGGCTTGCCACGTATTTACCCCAAGAACGCATCGACGTCGGCCATCCAGCTACTTTGGGAACAGGATATCACGACGCTGTTCATGAGCGCCGCCATGGCGAAAATGTGCTCTATCACGTGGACCGTCTTCGTGGTGGCCACGTTCGCCGGCATTCTGCAGCTTTACTCCGTAGCAGCCGAAGAGACGATGACGCTCATCGTCGACGCTGCGAGCAAGCTGATGTTGTCGACAATGTTGACGCGATTGCACATGCAGACTCAGAGTCAAGAAAAACTGCTGCATCTCTTACTTCAGGCTGAGGAACGTGCCAACTCAAGCTTCAAGCAGTTTTTGAGATATGTGTGCCACGAGGTGCGAGTCCCATTGAACTCGGTTAGCATCGGCATCGAAGCGATGATCGAGCACGAGACGCTGACGTCGTTAGGCAAGGAGGTCGCGAGTAACATCACGGAGTCGGTCAGACATATGAGCGAAACGCTCGACGACGTCCTGTCTTTCCAGAAAATTGAGGAGGGCGCCTTCGAGCTCGTGGCGCTCGAGTTCTCGCCCGTAGATATGACCCGTAGCGTCGTCAAGACGCTCGAGAATGCGGCCAAAAATAAGGCCGTCACGATCTTGACGGCCGACGTAGTCGAGCCACCCTACTCCCCTCTCAAGTCCACCACAAGACTCGTTGGCGATAGCGTCCGGCTGCGCCAAGTTATTGCCAGCTTCGTATCAAACGCGATCAAGTTCTCGGCTTCCGGGCAGACGATCACAGTCTCGGCTGGTCTTCGGCAGGTCAAAGATGAACAACAGCTCCCCGAGGCGACGAGCGTCACGTGGCCCATAGAATACACCGCGAGACCGGTGGGGCTCTCGATACGCGGCTCGCGAGACTTGGACGACGCGCCCGACGGACTGCGTCGCGTCTTCGCGGCCGAAGAGCTCGAGCTCTTCGTCAGCGTTGCCGACGAGGGTGTTGGCATATCGCAATCGCATCAAGCCCGGCTTTTCCAGCCATTTTTTCAGATCCGCCCAGGTGACGTCCGAGCCGGCCGCGGCACGGGCCTCGGGCTCGCGATCTCGCGCCAAATAATCGAGCGTCATGCCGGTACGATCGGCGCCTTCTCCGCGGGCGAGGGCACAGGTTCGACGTTTTGGTTCAAGGTCCGTGTCGGTGCCGCTCTTCAGCCAAGACCCGACGCTAACACCACCAGCCTTTTCGCCGATTCCTTGAGCAGCACTACACCAGACAGCCTCGCGCTGGCGATGCCGCTCTACCAACAATGCGTCTCCGAGGACCGGAGCGTGCGATCGCTCGTTACCGACGACGTCGAATCCAATCGCAGGCTATGCGCTTACATCCTCAAAAAGCTCAACTTCTGCGTGGATCTCGCCGAGAACGGCCAGGAGGCGGTGGACAAGGTCCAACAGGCGGCCGCGCGACGCAAGCCCTACGACGTCATCGTGACCGACGTCGTCATGCCGATAAAAAGCGGCGACGTCGCCATTCGCGAGATCCGCGACTCGGGCCACGGTCCGGACGTCCTGATCATCATCGCCCTCACCGGCAACGCGTTCGAAGAGGACCGCCGAAGTCTCATGGAGTGCGGAGCGAACGATGTCCTCAACAAGCCCGCCACCATCTCGCAGATCCGCACCTGCCTTGCCCGCTGGGGCTGTGTCGCGCCGGGGGTGCCGAGGCCCGACGGGGTGCAGGAGGCTTCTCCGACGACCACGCGTACCGCTTCGCCCACCCTGCCTCCCGCCTCGATGTGAGTGTCAACGACGGCCAAGGTAACTAACCCCCCGGGGTGGGTGGCTGCCCACGCACGGGGGCTCCCCTTCTTGTTGGAACTAAGAGCCCAGCAAACGGTTCGTTATAACGGGCGGGCCCCGCTAGAGTCGTGGGGTTTTAAGGAGGTTATCATTAGAACTCTGTGATGATGGATGACGTCGTCGTCGTACAATAATGAATGTACCACTGGACAACAAGAAGGCTCCTTCGGGCAGATTAAGGGGAAGATAGGGAATTCCCGGAACATGGTGGGTGCCTGACAACAGTACAAGCACGCACGAGGTGTTTGTTTGTTTATTTATTGCCACATCTCGGTCGTAGTGGCAGAGGAAGAATGTTGCCAGCCGAGGGCGACGGTTGGAGCGAGGAGGAAGGAGTTGCGAAGCTCCGGGAGGTGCGGGCCGAGTGCGAGGCGCGGCGGAAGTGGTTCGTGGACGTGAGGTGGTCGGATTCGAGTTGGATGCGGCCCGAAGAACTGCAGTTCGACGGGGAAAAACAGATTCGCGGGATCGAGCTGAACATGCGCGGAAGTTGGACGGTGATCCGCGAGGCGCCGAGGCCGCAGGACGTGGTGTGGGGTCGCATGGGATTCACGTGGCTGACGTCGACGATCGCGAGCCTGTGCGCGTTTTGCGACGGAAAGATCGTCGAGAGGCTCTTCGTCGAGTCGGTCGACGAGCAGCAGCAGCAGCAGCACTGGGGGGCGCACGGCGTGCGATTCTACGTCGGCGGGGCGTGGCGCGTGGCCGTTTTGGACGAGCTGCTGCCGGTCGCTGGGGACGGACGCAAGGCGTGCATCCAGCTCAAGTACGCCATGTGCCGGAGGCGGCAGCTGTGGCTAAGTTTGGCCGAGAAGGGGTTCGCCAAGCTGCGTGGGGGGTACGGCGCCCTGGTGACCGAGGCGTCGATCGGGCGCGCGTTGTACGCCGCCACGGGGTGGCCGTGCACCGAGAAAAAAATCCCCGCCGACGACGAGGCGCTGTGCCACGACGTCGCCGACGCCGTCGCGGCGGGATTCGTCGCGTGCTTGGGATCAAAGGCCGACAAGGCGCTGGTGGGGGGTGCGGGGCTCGCCGCGCAGCACGCGTACGCCGTGCTTTCGGTGTTCGAAGTGGTCGTGCAGGGGAAGCTCCTCCAGCTGGTGCGGGTGTGCGACCCTCGCGCGTCCAAGTCGTGGACGGGCGAGTGGCGCGAGGGGTCGCCGAGCTGGACGAGCGACGTGTTGCGTCGACGCGCCGAGCACGAGCGCGAAACTTTGGATCGGCCTTTGCTGCGTGTCTCCAAGGACGTTTCCTCGTTCTACGCGACGCCCCAAGAGCTCCGCACCTACTTTGCGACGATAGCAGTGTGCGAGTACCGCGACGACGAATGGCGCGAGGTCCGGCTCGCGGGAAGAACGCGCGGTGACGCCTTCGTCGTCTCTGGCGCCGACGCCGCCGCCGACATGACGCTCGAGCTCGCGCAGCCGCCGCCGGATCCGAACGGAATCGTGCGCGAGGCCCTAGCCCTCGCCGTCTTCGCGGGGTCCTCCGCGACTACTACTACTACGAGGAGTGCCGTCGCGGAGACGGTCGCGCGCGTCGGGACCCAAGCCTTTTGTCGGTGTCGCGTCGAGGCGGGAGCATCCTACCTCGTGGTCCCTATCGGCGGCTACTCGGACGACACCGAGGCAACGCTCGTCGTCCGCAGCGGCGCTTCGGTCGACGTTGAAAGAGTGGACGCCGCGCCCGCGACGCGTCGTCGCGCCGTCTTGGCCTACGCGCGCAACGCGGCGACGACGAAGACGATCGGAGACGCCAAGTTCCACACGCGCACCGACGGCAACGTGTACTTTGTCGTCGCCGAAAACCGCGCCCGCAGCAAGTGGCTCAAAGTCATCCTCTATTTTACTAAACTCCGCGGCTACAAGGTGTCGCGCCCGACTCTGGATTCCCACCCCGACGTCCAGGAGGACCACGTCGCCGCCGTCGTCTCCCACGTCCCCCCGAACCACGCGGCCCTCCTGTGCGTCGCGACTCCCGACTCCCTGGCCTTCCGCTACGAGATAGGCAAGAAAATATCGTACGTCGACGGCCCATCGCGGTTCGAACCTCCGCTCGTCGACGGACCGGACGACCTCCACCAACCGGAAAGCCTCAGGGGCGACGACGACGACGACGACGGGACCAAGGACGACTCCACGACCGCCGTCCTATCCCGCGAGGAAGATGCGCGCGGCCTGGTCGTCCCCGTCGTCGCCCCGGCAGCCCTCGTCGACCACGACAGCGCCGAGCGCAGCGCCGAGACGAAAGACGAGCTCGGAACCCCCACGGCCGTTCCCCCCCGCGCTGGCGCCTCTGCGACCCCACCAAAAAAGCAACCCGAGGTGGTCGCACCCCACCGCAACTTCCGAGGCAGGGCCGAGCCCGAAAACAACGACGGTCGGGCTCGATCCCGGACGTCCACCTCGGTTCCCCCGCGTGCCAAGTCGGCGCTCGCCCGCAAGAGTACGCGCTCTCTTTCGCCCGCGCCGAGGGTGGCCGCCCGCAAGCCGATATTCTCCGAACCGACCCGCCCCGCCAAGATTTTGGGGAACTCCTTTCCCTTCCGCACCTCCAAGAAGACCAAGAACAACAGCGACCCCGCCGCCGCCGCAAAGACCAAGGCCAGGTCGTCGTCCCGACCAGCCGCCAACCCCACTCCGGTGCACAACCTCACCCCTGGCCCCCCCGGCAGGAGTGGCCTCGTCATTACAGACCGCAACGGCGTCGACTTGATTGCCGACCTTTGATTCGCTATCATTCTTCCTTTTTTACCATCCACGTTTCTTTCTTCGCCATCCCCACAATATCCTTCTTGCGCCAACGTGCTCTCCCTCCATTGTGTGTGGCGGCGGCGGCGGTGGACGCTCTCTCTCTCTCTTGAGAACATGGGGCGACCTCCGCACCAAGATTGCCACCACCACCACCACCACCATCATCACGACCAAGAGTGGGGCGCAGCGGCGAAGAAGGTCCTCTGAGCACGATTGGCGCTCTCGCATAGATTTTCAATGTCTTAATTATTTTTATTTTCGCGCGGTTCACTTTTTTGTTTCGTCGTCGTCGTCGTCGTCGTCGTCGTCCTTAAGAGGCGGCGTTTAATCATTACTAGGCCCGACCGACCCGCCTGGGGGCGTGCGGATTAAACTCCCCCTCCCCCTCGAGGACGTGTGCTCAAGGGAAGGAAGCTCCCCGAGTCGTTTATTTTCCCGGATTGTGGCTCAGGACAGCACCTTCCGATCTTGGTCGACGACACTAACTAACTAATTAATTAATTAATTAATTAATTAACTCCTTCGTTCCTGTGGGGAAGGCAGATTCTCCCTCCGATACCCCAGTGGGGGGAACTTTGTGCAGACTCTAGGAAATGGGTGGGGCGCATCGCAAGAAGAGGTCTATAGCGGGACGTATGCACATATATTCCGAGTTGACGAGCTACGCCGCCCAGGCCATGAGGTGTTATTGTCGTTGCTTGAAAAACGAGCAGAATCGCGCGTCAAGACGACGAAGTACTTCAGAACTTGAGAAGAACTTGACGACGGCAAGAGGCGGCGCGAATAGAAAAGAAGCAACGACAGCAAATAATAAACAAAGGGTGTTTCTTTCTTTTCTTTTCTTTTCTTTTCCTTCGATCGATCGTATAGAAAGAAACCCTTCTTCTTAGGCCTTGGATTCGGCGTCTTCTTCGGCGGGCACGGCCTTGTCGGTAAACTCGAGTTCCTTCAGGCTCGCTACCGAGCCCGTGGTCTCGACTGGCGTGCCCTTGACTTCGGCGGCTGTGTCGATGGGAGGGTCGATGTAGCCGATCTTCTGCATGCCATAGTGGATGAGGAAGAAGACGGTGGCCATCGCGAAGGTGACGGACCACATCCACGAAAAGTTGGCGTCGTGCGGCTTCTTGGGATAGGCGCCAACTTTCTCGGGACCCCTGCGAAAAAAAGGTGGTGAGGAGGTCGTCGATCGAATGAAAAATGACTCCGGGCAGGCAGCACATGTAGGGCGGGTGGCTATCGGGGCCCTTGCCGGGGGCGGTTTCGGCGTTGAAGAGGATTGGGATGGAGAGCGCAGCCTGGAGGACGCACATGCACGCGCTGAGAAAGGCCGCGCTGCGGAACTTGCGGTCGATGCAGTAGCAGAAAATGGCGGTGAAAAAGAGCGTCGCCCAGAGGCCGCCGCCTTGGCCGACCATCTCGATACCCACGCCGGTGGAGCCCCAGTTGCCAGCGTCCGCGGAGTCGTACCACGAGGGCTGTTCGCCGTTGAGCGTCGCGTTGCCGGGGTCGATGTAGAGTTTGGCCCAGTTGCAGAGCGTCGGAAAGAGGCCAAAGAAGATGGCCGGCCAGTAGCGAGGCGGGTTGTCCTCGACGGCCTGGCGGCAGATGAGGAGGCCGACGAAGACGAGGAGGGCGCCGTTCGCGCAGCCCGGGATCGTCTGATACAAGGAAGCGAAGAGGCCCGACATGAGGAGGACGAAGTAGATCATGCCGTTGATGAGCGAGTAGCCTCGGCGCGCCCCGAGCTGCTTGTGGATGGGGTGTCCGATGTATACCGTGGTGGAATAGTACGACCCGAAGCACGCGCCGATGCAGGTGCCGATGCCGTCGATGATCATGGTTTCGGCCATGGGGTAGTCGTCGCCCGCCGCCGAGGCAGATTCGACGCAGGACATGGTCCCCGCGAACGAGACGACGCCGACGACGATCGCGGTCGATACGTAGGCGCGCGTGTCCGTAAGGGCGTCGAGGCCGTCGAAGATGCCCGAGCCGAAAGACCCGAGCTCGCCGGCGTACTCGCGGTAAGCGTACTGAGCGTCGTGCGCGGCCGTTCCCGTGCAGGTCCGGTATCGTTTCGTGTCGTAGTAGTAATTCTTCGACCCCGGAGTCCCGTCGCCGTAGTCGTACATTCCGATCGCGTCGTTCTTGTGTCGGCATCCGCCGAGCCACCCAAAGGCGACCGAGAGGAGGATCGAGCAGAGCGCGATGGGAAACGTGAGGCCCGTGTTTCCGATGCGGTACACGGCGTTCCCGAAGAAGCCGACCAGCACGACCAGCAACGAGAGGTAGCACATGATGGGCTCGGCGGCAATGTCCAGCATGGGGGAAAAGAAGAGGTAGGTGAACCCGACGCCCGTGAGGCAAGAGTAAATCGCCGGCGAGGGAAACACCTTTCGAATGAACTCGCCCAAAAAGCATCCAGCTACCTCCATGCAGCCCGTCACGAACGTCGCGGAGACGGCGACCTTCCACGCTTCCTCGGCCACGTCCTGGCCAGCGCCGCGCCAGTCCCCCCCGAACCCCTTATCGAGGTTCTTTTCCTTGTAGAGCTCGTTGAAGAGAGCCGTGAGGTTGATCGCTCCCAACGTGATAAACGCGCCCGTCGTGTTGATACCGTAAGGCTGGGCGGTCACGTCCGCCCGCTTCTCCTTGTGCGCCAGCCGACCCGCCATGTACGCGTAGTAGAAATTCCCAAAGAGCAACGCGAAGCCAACGCCCGGGATAACGCGCTCGTAATAGTACGTGGTGTATACTCGCTTTATCGTCTCCGCGTATTCGAAATCGGGGTCGGAGTCGCCCACGACGTCCGTCGCCGCGTTGAAGATCAACACGTTTAGAAAAAAGCCCAGGATGAGCCCCGTGATGCTCAGCAGGGACGCGAGATTGTCGAAGAACAACTCGGACAACGCCTCCATCTCGCCCATGCCCGACCAAATACCCAAAATGCCCCCATAGTCAAAGTTCCACAGCAAGATCGGCGTCCCCTCCCACCACGCGACCGGCGACTCAAAGTAGTTCCGCTCGGGCCGCTGCTGCGACAAGTTGATTTCCTCGCGCATTACTACTGCGTTCCTCCTTGCGCTGCTGCTGCTGCTGCTGCTGCAAACACGGATGGATGCGAATTTTCCACTCTCTTCAGTAGGTACAGGAAACTGTCAGAAAATGCGGGATGCAGTTTCAACGCTTGCAGTTGGTGACGTCGGAAAAGATTCCAACCTTCGTCGTTTTTTTTTGTTCGTTCGTCGTCGTTTTCGGTGGGGGGGCATCATCATCCTGGGATGGATTATTCTTGAACAAAGACCCGGGCTCTTTTTTTTTCCCATTCACACATGAGGCGCGGAGCTCCGAGGATGATAACGGTATACTACTTCCCCTCCTCCGACGCCCACGACCTTCCGGAGATCGATTGACTTTCCTCGGAGGTGATTGTATATTGTAGATGTGTCTCTCTGTGCACATTCCATCAATCTCGAAAAGAAGAAGATAGGACCGTGGATGACATGACGATCGGCTCCCATAACAGGAAGAACCACGGCACTCTTTGGTATCGGACGCTTCACATCTTGTTACTTTGGGACTCGACGACGGACGCACGAACCACCGCGCTCGGATATCTACTCTTCGGCATTCATCATTCTTGGCGATCCAGTTGACGGTCTGCAGAGAAATCTGCTGACTCCGACCCTTGTTCCGTCCGTTGAGAACGCTATCTCTCCCTTACCCTTCCTTCTCCCATTTCACCTACTCAACAATAGTCCTCTGATTTGTGCTCACGCTCATCATCATGGTCTAGCGCGTCCCGTAGGTATGTCGGATTGCATGTTAACCTAGGTGTTGTCCTATGTGTCGTCTGTCGTGTGCTGAGCCTAGGGGAATCAACCTGTTCCCTGAACTTAACCTGCCAGACTCACACGGCGAGACGGGATGGTTCTTCAGTGACTTTATACCACTGCCTCGCGGAATACTCTCCAGGTTATGGGCTCAGCGGGCCCTGAAGAATCATGTGTTCCATGCACGTAGCTGTCGGGCATTGGACTGTTACCGCGCCAGTCTAGTCTCGCCATGCAACACTGCTTGTTCATATATGCTTAACATGGGCTGTACATAGCTACACCGCAGACGTTAAGACTGCGTAATCTTGTGTGCCTGTTTATATGTCTTCGCATTGTCGTGAGAGTGTTGGTGTGTGTTTATTCTGTTTAACTGTACTGTTTGCACGCGCACTATGGAATATTTGGGTATGCCCACCTGGGCACTCCACGATGATGCACGAACAGCTCTTTCATTAGAGCACAACTTACCCGCAACTGCCAGTCAGTGCTAACCTTCACACTTACTGGAATCACAGTTTGGGCAGTTGCTATATAGGCTTTTCCATCGCTAAACCGATGAGTGTACATAGACACCGATGAGTGTACATAGACACCGCTAGACAGAGCCCCCTAGAATGTCTAGAAGGAGTGAACTCTGCTATGACAGAACCCACAGGTTCACGTCACCGTTCTCATGGCAGAACGAGCGGCAAGAGCTGCACCCAAAGCAGTCACGGGTGCAGACATCCTTAATCTTGAAGCGCCCGTTGTTGACTTTTTCAATGATGGAAACTGCTTTCAATTGCAAAGCCGAAAAGTGTCACTCCTAGTGCGGCAGATTCGGCAGATGCTTCGCTTTCATCACGCCGAGGCCCTCTTCGAGTACGACTCGTATGAAGCCTACGCAAAATCCTGCGCTGACTATGAAGTCTTGCGCAATAGGATTCTTGACCAGGTCTTCCTGGAATGGCAAAACGCAAGAGTGGCGGGGTTTAATCTTGATTCAGTTGAAGATTTGCCTCCTGAATCCCTGGTCTGGCATTTCACTGCTGAAGTGTTCCCACATCTTCCTGATCATGAAGTTGCACAGTTGGCCACTGTCTGCTATGATACCGAAGTGCGGGATGGTGAACGCAACCTCAACATCACTTATCCTCGCGAACTTGCCTTTGATAGCAGAATCAACGCGCCAGCGTCCATGTTTACTTTAACACATGCCGACTGGCATACTTACCAAAATACGTATGCAACTTTCCTGTATACTTATTTCAATCACGAGAGCATGAACAAACCCGCTCTCGCGGCCTGGCCAGCCGCAACAAAAGTGTATAATATGCACTATCTACCTAACAAAGCGCGCGCTGTCATGCTCATAGCATTTTATTTCTATGAAACTGTCTCTTCTAACGATGTCGCGTATTTAAAACAACATTTTAACGCTGTTGTGTATAATCCTAACTGGTATGTACATGTCTTCGTTAAATGTATCCAGTCTTTCAGGCATCTTTCGTACCAACTCAACCAATTGGAGATTAATCTTCAATTCGACGAACCCACGTTGTGCAGGAAGGTCTATGATGAAGTGTACAAGCACTTCGCCAACAGCACCAGCAATAACAGGTACGACAGAGGTTTGGTCGAATGGTGCGTTATCTACGAGACACGCACATCTCCAAGAGCTCAACCTGGAGCTGACAGATTTTGTCATCCGTCTAACTCATCACATGTCTTAGAATTTTCGCTCGACCTCTACAATTCCGTCTCCAATGACGCTGAAGACAAAAGGCGCCTTGATCCTTCTGTCTCCTGGATTCCGTATGTGGAGGGTCTGTCAACACATCAAAAACCGAAGGTCCTACTAACTCAGCTGCTGGATACTACTGAATCTGAGCCTGACCATGCTGCCCATGTGTTCGCTTCACTTACTGCCGCAGCCTCTGGGCCGTCTAAACCTCAGTTCAATGCCAGACGCCCCCGAAACACTAAGGACGCCAGTCAACCATTCTCTCGCAATGATCTGAGTTACTATCGCTCTGGTGATTCGTATGTTACCAAACCACGTGGTCCTGGTCAATCCAACGATCGACCTGTGTATGCACGAAGCTTCGATCGCTCTTCTCGATCCGATATGAAGTTTCTCGATCGCACGAGACATAATATGCATGCCTGTAAGGATCAATGCAGAGAGCTCTCTCAGCATACTTTGCAGAACGCGACCACGGTTCAACTGCAGGAAAACATTAATAAGCTGGTTGAGACGTTATTACATTCTGCCGCCATCATCTCGACTACTTCTTCGGACGATAACACTGAAGTCTTTCGCATTAACGATCAGCTTCAGTATGCCGAAGGCATTATGCTTGATGTTCACACACATCTGCTATCGACCGAAACGTCGTTAAACTATGGGCCAGCGCAACCTACTGCTTCTGAACGCACTTCTAAGTCTGCTGGCTCAGATGGTCCCACTAACACCACTTCTGTTCCAACTGAGTCGGTAAACTTCTCTGAAGCCCAACTTTCTCCGGAACAGCTAAATCAGCTTTCGTCTCGTGTGACAGCAGCTATGTGCCGTCACAGCACTGCTCAAGCTGCGGCGCAGTCGAACAGTCCTTCCCCAACTCAAGCTACGAACACTGGACTCTCGCCATTCGACATCGAAATTAGTTTAGGTTAGGACAATGGGGAACCGACTCGCCCGGTAGCCCCTATCTGGTTCACCAGAGTAATTGTCACATCAAAGCTCATGAGTCAACCTAGTTTTTGTTTGCAGCGAGCATTCCTTCTACTAGTGTCCATAGCGAGGATGCCTTTTTAACCAAGTATATGAGTGATCATAACCTCCCTCTTCATTATCAATTCCTCTACCTAGATAGTTGCGCATCAATATCCTTGATGACTACATTTGACTTCGCGATTCCCAATCATGTTGCACCTCTTGATCCCAAAATCGCCCCCGTTGTCCAAACTGCCACAGGTCAACAACAGGTCTCGCATACAATGCTAACCAAGAACATAGTCACGCCATTGCCCGATCACCCTGGAATAGGCTATGTCAAAATTGACTACGCCTTGTTTTCGCAACCAGTTAAATCTCGTCACCTCTTTATCCTCTCTGCTCCAGAGTGGAACAAGGCTAAACGGACATTTACGTTTAATAGCTGCGATCAGCCAAGTCTGTCCCATATCACAAGTCTCATAGACAAAGATGTCAAGGTGCCCATTCACTTTGTAGATCATGACTTGCCTGCGTTGCCTTGTTTGCCTTATACTCTTGCACGCGGTCGTTGGCGTTTCCGCTTAAAAGATATAACTAGGAACCTTGGTCATTATTACACGTACCGTATGACTAAACTTCCATCTCGTCCCTGGCTCCGTCCTTTACTACTTAACCTTCGCAAGCGAAATGACTACGTAAGTAACAATACAACACCACTGGTATCACGGCGTTCACGACCAGTGTTCTTATCTGTTGAACGTGGCAAGTCTCGCAAAACACCGGTCATCTTACTTTGTTCTGGTTTATCAACCCCTGCGTTTCTGTCACAAGCTAATAACGACTTAGCCTTGAACATCAATGTCAGAGTTGTTGTCGAGTCTGATGATATTCTTGTTCGTATGTTACGTAGACGATTCCAAGATATGTTACCGTCATTGGCCGAGCCGATCTAACCTGGTTTGATCTCAAATTAAAATAAAATAAGGGTAAGTTTGGTTTTTGTTGGATATTTCGATATAATTCTTCGCAGGCAGTTGGTTGGGTTGGATTATCATCTTGGCGCGACGCGTCTCCAGGTTGGTTTGGTTAGATTCATTCTTCGCCGACGTATGCTTTTTTGGTTGGTTTGGTTTGATTCATTCTCCTCGCCGACGCACGCCTTTTTTCTATTATTTTTATTTTTTTGTCTCTTCGCCGACGCATTCCTGAACCATGGAGGAGACAGCTCGAGCTGCACGCCAGATTCACGACGCTGCCGTCGAGGAAATCCTAATGAAATACGCTGCAGAGCCTGCGCCGCCGCAAGCGCCAGCACCGGCAACGGCACCAGCCTCGGCACCAGCGACGACAACGGCGGCGGCGGCGGGCTCTGCAGCGTCAGCAGCGACCTCGACAGCGTCTAATTTGGCGATGCATGCCTCCTATTGTTCGATCGTGTTGAAGTAAATGAAAATAATAGAAAAACGTCTCAGGCCAAACGAACAACCGATGAGATCTGGCAAACCAGCCTGGAGGCGCGTCGTCTCAGCCCAAAAACTGCAGCGATATATCGTGTCCAACAAACTTACGGCTATTTCAGTGAGATCAAATCGCTCGGCAACAACAACATATCTTGGAATCGTCTACATGGCATACGAACAAATATCATCAGGCTCTTTAACAATCGATGATATTCAAGGCTAAGTCGTGGATTAACTTGTGACAAACACGGGGTGATCAAACCAGAACAAGTAAGGTGACCGGTATTTCCACGTTCGGCAGAACGACGGTCGAAACAGTGGTGGTGTATTGTTACCCCGTATCGTTCGCTGCGGGGTGAAACGAAGAGACCAGAACAGTAGGCGCTACATTACGTGTATTAATGACCAAGGTTCTTCTGTTATATGCACAAGCAACGACCGCGTACAGAGTGGGTAGCAGTCATGATGCAAAGTGGTGGGCACCTATGAGAACGTGATATGGGACTGACGGCTGATCACAGCACAGTAAACATGAAATGTGGGCAGAAAGTGAGCAAGTTAACTGGTTGCGAAAACAGGCATGTCAATACGACAATATTCCGGGTGATCATGGCATGGTTCTTGTGACGGCCGTGACCGGGGTGCAACGGTGGGAATCGCGAGAAGTAAATAGTCATGGGGTATTGATGCGCGCTATGTTGATAATGAAGAAGATTATATTCACTCGCCGCATGATTAGCATGCGGACACTGGCAGAGGAATAACACACAACAAAGCTAGGTTGACATGAGCTGATAGCGACAATACTCTGGTGAGCCAAATAAAGGCTACCGAGCGGAGTCGATTGCCTCGCCTTCGATGTCAATGGCGGAGAAATCTAACAACGGTTGAGAAGTGTTCGGCTACGCCAACATAGCTGGTAAACACTATAACTGCTACAGACAGCTGTTCGAAGCGTACCGACTCGGTGGGGCAGAAGTGTGTTGAGTGAGCCATCTGGTAGCGAACAAGCGGTGCTATTGCAGGCGTTTCGATCGGGCAGATGATGCATCAAGCGCAATGCCTTCGGCATCTGGCGTTAATGCGAAAGACTTCAGTGAAATGGCGGCCAAGCAATGCGCCAGTAACGTATGTTTTCTGTGAACCGTGGTCGCGTTCTGCGCTGAGAGAACTCTCTGCATTGATCACCACGAGCCATATTATGTCGTGCGATCAGAGCATATCGGGAGAGAACGTCGAAACTTGCGCTACACAGGTCGATCGTTGTGACCAGGACCCACGTGGTTTGTGCGCCACAATCACCAGAGCATGGCTGGCTTCAGATCATTGCGGAGAAGGCAGCCGTCGAGCGTCCAGTGAACGGTTGGTGGCCCAGAGAATACGACGTAAGTGAGCGAACACATGTCAGGTGTCGGTAGTATCAGCGGCTGGTTGTAGGACGCTCGATTTTAATGACCAGACCCTCCACCTTTTACTCGAAACTGCGCCCTCGTATCGGCAATTCTAAAACAGTGATGAGTTAGACAGATGATAAAATATCGGTCGAACAACTCGAATAACGTGTCTCGACACACATCTTAAACTCAACCTGGAGCTGACAGATTTTGTCATCCGTCTAACTCATCACATGTCTTAGAATTTTCGCTCGACCTCTACAATTCCGTCTCCAATGACGCTGAAGACAAAAGGCGCCTTGATCCTTCTGTCTCCTGGATTCCGTATGTGGAGGGTCTGTCAACACATCAAAAACCGAAGGTCCTACTAACTCAGCTGCTGGATACTACTGAATCTGAGCCTGACCATGCTGCCCATGTGTTCGCTTCACTTACTGCCGCAGCCTCTGGGCCGTCTAAACCTCAGTTCAATGCCAGACGCCCCCGAAACACTAAGGACGCCAGTCAACCATTCTCTCACCGTGATCTGAGTTACTATCGCTCTGGTGATTCGTATGTTACCAAACCACGTGGTCCTGGTCAATCCAACGATCGACCTGTGTATGCACGAAGCTTCGATCGCTCTTCTCGATCCGATATGAAGTTTCTCGATCGCACGAGACATAATATGCATGCCTGTAAGGATCAATGCAGAGAGCTCTCTCAGCATACTTTGCAGAACGCGACCACGGTTCAACTGCAGGAAAACATTAATAAGCTGGTTGAGACGTTATTACATTCTGCCGCCATCATCTCGACTACTTCTTCGGACGATAACACTGAAGTCTTTCGCATTAACGATCAGCTTCAGTATGCCGAAGGCATTATGCTTGATGTTCACACACATCTGCTATCGACCGAAACGTCGTTAAACTATGGGCCAGCGCAACCTACTGCTTCTGAACGCACTTCTAAGTCTGCTGGCTCAGATGGTCCCACTAACACCACTTCTGTTCCAACTGAGTCGGTAAACTTCTCTGAAGCCCAACTTTCTCCGGAACAGCTAAATCAGCTTTCGTCTCGTGTGACAGCAGCTATGTGCCGTCACAGCACTGCTCAAGCTGCGGCGCAGTCGAACAGTCCTTCCCCAACTCAAGCTACGAACACTGGACTCTCGCCATTCGACATCGAAATTAGTTGGGTTAGGACAATGGGGAACCGACTCGCCCGGTAGCCCCTATCTGGTTCACCAGAGTAATTGTCACATCAAAGCTCATGAGTCAACCTAGTTTTGTTTGCAGCGAGCATTCGCTACTAGTGTCCATAGCAGGATGCCTTTAACCAAGTATATGAGTGATCATAACCTCCCTCTTCATTATCAATTCCTCTACCTAGATAGTTGCATCAATATCCTGATGACTACATTTGACTTCGCGATTCCCAATCATGTTGCACCTCTTGATCCCAAATCGCCCCCGTTGTCCAAACTGCCACAGGTCAACAACAGGTCTCGCATACAATGCTAACCAAGAACATAGTCACGCCATTGCCCGATCACCCTGGAATAGGCTATGTCAAAATTGACTACTTGTTTTCGCAGTTAAATCTCGTCACCTCTTTATCCTCTGCTCCAGAGTGGAACAAGGCTAAACGGACATTTACGTTTAATAGCTGCGATCAGCCAAGTCTGTCCCATATCACAAGTCTCATAGACAAAGATGTCAAGGTGCCCATTCACTTTGTAGATCATGACTTGCCTGCGTTGCCTTGTTTGCCTTATACTCTTGCACGCGGTCGTTGGCGTTTCCGCTTAAAAGATATAACTAGGAACCTTGGTCATTATTACACGTACCGTATGACTAAACTTCCATCTCGTCCCTGGCTCCGTCCTTTACTACTTAACCTTCGCAAGCGAAATGACTACGTAAGTAACAATACAACACCGGTATCACGGCCACGACCAGTGTTCTTATCTGTTGAACGTGGCAAGTCTCGCAAAACACCGGTCATCTTACTTTGTTCTGGTTTATCAACCCCGCGTTTCTGTCACAAGCTAATAACGACTTACCTTGAACATCAATGTCAGAGTTGTTGTCGAGTCTGATGATATTTTGTTCGTATGTTACGTAGACGATTCCACAGATATGCGACCGTCATTGGCCGAGCCGATCTAACCTGGTTTGATCTCAAATTAAAATAAAATAAGGGTAAGTTTGGTTTTTGTTGGATATTTCGATATAATTCTTCGCAGGCAGTTGGTTGGGTTGGATTATCATCTTGGCGCGACGCGTCTCCAGGTTGGTTTGGTTAGATTCATTCTTCGCCGACGTATGCTTTTTTGGTTGGTTTGGTTTGATTCATTCTCCTCGCCGACGCACGCCTTTTTTCTATTATTTTTATTTTTTTGTCTCTTCGCCGACGCATTCCTGAACCATGGAGGAGACAGCTCGAGCTGCACGCCAGATTCACGACGCTGCCGTCGAGGAAATCCTAATGAAATACGCTGCAGAGCCTGCGCCGCCGCAAGCGCCAGCACCGGCAACGGCACCAGCCTCGGCACCAGCGACGACAACGGCGGCGGCGGCTCCGGCTGAAGCCGCTGCACCGTTTACAGCAAAGCGACATGCATAGCCTCTATTGGAACTTCGTTATTTTTTTGGAGGAGAGCAACTGAGAACGTGTTCGTCATCTCCATGCGAAGATTTTTGGCCACTATGATGCGCGTTGGTCGGAAGGAACGGCGCGCGTGTCTTGCAGGCCCCAAAAGACGACGCGACCGAGTACGCTGGATGTTGGTTTTGGCTAGTTTGGCGGTTGGTTTGGTTGGATTGCTCAGGTTGATCGCGTTCGCCTGGTTGGTTGGGTTTGATTTTCTAGGGTCAAAAAATTTCGCATGATTGGTTGAGTTTGATTTTCTGGAATCGCAGTTTTTCGGGACGTTGGAACGGCCACCTAGTTGGAACGGCTCGGCCAATGACGGTAATTTTCCAATCTCTCCCATCCTTCATTATCTTCACTCTATCACTGAGGAGGAGAGACGTGAACTGTACTGTGGTGTCATAGATTTCACACCCCCATGCACAAACCGGAATCTCCTGAAGAACACCAAAAGTTCCGATTTGGTCAGCCTACTCGACGATGCTCTATTTGATTGCATGCTTACCGTCATCAAGAATGCTCAAGCCCCTCGTTCTTCTATCGGAAATGACCCCTCCGCATAAACAGGTGCACCGTGATCATGTTTACGCAGTCAATCTTATGCATGCCACCCTCGATTACATGGTTGACGTTGTCGACAGATATCCCACGTATCTCTGTGGGGATTACCAATCGCGAGAGAGGTGGATCTGTGTAGCTCGTAGGTATAACGCAGTCCAGAGAGCTACACTATTATGTGTGCGACACTGGAGCATTTCACACCTATCTCTACACGAGGGTTTTCTCTCCGAAATACGGCTTTCCCTCTCTCCTTCCTTCCTTACCCTTCCGCAATTATATTTTCATGACTATGAAGGGCCCAGCCTGAAGCTCTTTTCCAACATGGAGTAGGCCTCCAGGTGCGTACCGTCAGGTACGGGGTTTTCTGTTTAATTAACAGAGGCTTCGTTCCTCGTTGTCAGTGTAAACGCTTCTATGGGACCTAATGTCCTTAAGGAGTTTAAAATCCCTACCTTGTGTAGTAGCATGTGGCAAGCGGAATGGTCTGTACACGCAAGACTGCACGCAGTCTCCACCATGTACCCGGAGAGGTCAAATCTCTCAGGTTATGGGCCCAGATGTAGGTGTGTCAGCCCAATGTTGTACGTTTAAATGGGTGATCAATTTACGCGATCACGAGTACAATGCGACAATGTGTTTGGCGGTGGTCTAATGTACATATTTGTTGTGACGGTATGTGCCCACCAGTTAATTTGGTTTGTGACCGAGTTGGGTCGGTCACTGGTCACATGCACTCGCATAACCAATAAAATTAAAAAAAGCTATACAAGCCGCGGAAACTTGTACGGGTTTTCCTTCCATTCCCCAACAAAGACTGACTGCTCGAGAACTAATCCACATTCAGTCTCAAGTCACCCTGTTTTAAATAGCATGTTGATTTGTTTGGTCTTGTCAATAAGCCCGTTTAAAATAACGCGTACATAGAACCCGCACTTGAAACCCCTCATTCTTATGGTGAATATGTCTATCAATCCATAACCTATCTCTTAATAGGTCAATGTATGTCAAAACAAAAAAATATCCACCACGGATACGCAAACAAGAACAAATCCGTTGATAAGATTACGCAGGGTGGGCCAAGATAACTCAACCAAGGTGAGCTTGCAAATTGAGGTGCTTCGCAGGCATATGACAAGTCCAATGTGGACGCGTTATTCTGCTTCGATTCATGAAGCTTACACCCGAATGTCGGAATATAATCAACCTTGAACAAGAAGTTGAGATCATCTTCGCTCAATGGAAAGCTGAACAAGTTTAACGATTTAAACTTACCGATGAAGATGCCTGCCCGAATATTTAAGACGGCATCAACTCATCAATCTACAGTTGATGTCCGTAATAATCTTGAACGACACTACCAAGGTCGCGTAATCTTGTTCGTCCTGAATTAAATAAGGATGTCAAACGTGTCCTCACTTTATAGATACCCGTTTCCTAAATCAATTGCGTATGATTCATCTTTAACCAACATATCCTTTACAGGTCTCTCTAATGCCGATTGGATCAAACACTGAAACTTATGCTGGTTTCTTGTACACATTCTTTATTGGAGTCCCAGGAAAAGCCCGCTCTCGCTATGTGGCCTCAACTAAAGAAAAATGCAATACACACATCCCAATAAATTACGTGCTGTAATGCAGCCTACCATTACTATGGACAGTGTCTTGTACAGATGCAACTGAGCTTAAATCTCAGTTTAATCGAATGTCTCTAAATGTTAATTGGTGCCCATGTATTTGTCGAACAATCCTTGCCTTTCAATCTCAGCAAAACAATTAAATAATGATGAAGCATCAATCCAATTTAATAACTCCATAATCACTCTTAGCTCACGAGGAGATCTACCGTCTATATGCTAATCCCTCGGATCACGAGCGCATTCTCAATCTTTATTGGAATGGTGTAAACTCACGAGACACGGCGGTAACAACAAGTCGAGTCACGATCCGAATTTAAAGCTAGTTGATCCTAACGACGTTCGTCCACTATTGGAATCGTTAAAGATATACAATGAGACAAAGTTTTCTTCTAACCGACGCTTGGATAAACCCGCCCTGGATCCCTTACATCCCGGTACTACCGCTAAAGCCACCTAAGGTATTATTGATGGATACTATTCATCAATCCCACGACTTTCTAAACAACGCTCTCGTTGTTAGCGTAGCTGGACGGTCGGGCTTCGCTCGTAAGCTTCGTAATGCAAAGACAAAGCATCGACAATTTCCCCGTGACGTCGTACGCTATCGTCCACCCTCAAATTATAACGTCAAAGGTACCAGCTTCGATCGTCCTGTCTACTCATCTTCCTCTAACCGTAATGCACGCTCTAATAATGTCTTATGGACCGGGCTACTTATCAAGTTGAGTCTTCGCCACCTGTTTGGTAAATTACAGGAAGCGATCCAACCAAACCTCGACTCTAAATGGTACAGGAGGAGCGAAAAAGCTTGAGTACCCTCTGGACAACCGCACTCAAGCTTCGACACAGTCTAGATCCTGACGAAGCCACCCAAGTTCATCTCGCTTATCTCGAGTTGATATGTCCAATACCATATGAACCTCTTAGAAGCCGATAAGGATCTCTTGTTTCAGAAGAAAAGTATCAAACTGAAACATCTGTCCAAGCGTCCCCAGTGATGCGGAGCAGAGGACTGCTGATACAGAGAAAATGTTTCCACACTGTCCATTAAAGATGATGAAATCGATAACATCCCTCAGCCGCTATTGCAGCACATAAATGCTAAAGCTCAGAATGCATCGTTCGTCGTCAAGCTCGGGAAACTTCCTCGCACTCTGAGCTCCCCAGTAATCTAACCAATGAAGAAAATGAAGATGGTACAGATCCCCTGTGTTGCTACCAAAATTAAACACTGGTTTACACTCGTCGTTGTGCCTTCCGAACAAACGCAAAGTTTCATGACACAGTACGTGTGGTCAAAGCTCAACACATGCCGTTATGCAACAATGCGAAACTGTACAACAGTACAATTTGCCGCTAATGACTAGCGCCAGGATATGGACACGTGTGCTCTCAACGGCGTTATCTTTAAACGTTATGCTGATCCTATCCACATCGTAAAGCTACCCGAGTCCTTATCACCTGCTATCCAGACTGCGCGGATACGCAGAGAATCCACATGCATGATTATAAGGACCGTCATTCCCGCTCTCCCAAAGCATCCAAATGTGGGATATGTAAAGCTAGACGTTGCGCTTTTCTACCCAAGCAAAACGACCATAACGATCCCGATCTGCACATCATCAGTATGACTCGGAAGATGACGGTATACATGACATGGGTTGAATTTAAAGGACAATCATAATCAGAGTAAAATTGATGATAATGTCAAGATTACTTGTTTAGACTCGTAACCTGTTGCCAACTCTACCAATTTACTCGCTACAACAAGCAAAAGCGCGTAATGGAACTTCGCTCACTACAGTTCAGACTGGCTTCTTTTGAACAACGCGAAATGTAAAACTATATTCCACCCTCATGGAACGGGCGTTTACGTCCCATGGCTTAAAACATCTGGAGTCAATGCATTCGCAGCTGCCTTACATACCAAGATTCCCACCTCCTGTATGACGCAAGGTTACAACGTTTGCTCCATACAGCGACTTATCTACTAGCCCACGAATACCCAGTAACTTTACTTTGCTCTGGGATGTCCACTCCTGCATTCTTGGCTTGCGCTTCTAATGACTTGCAAATCAACATCAACGTTAAAGTTCTTGTTGAGAGCGACGACAATATCACGCACACTACGAAGACGACGGTAATTCCATCGAAGTTTTCCCATCCTTACCTAAGTTTGTAGCCATCGAGCATCGGACGTTGAACGTGCACGATATTACACTGACATAGTGGAATTGACATCACCATGCACAAATCGCAACATAATCAATGGGAGATCCACCACCTTCGAGCGCGATATGGATGATTCCTGGTTCCCAAGTGCTCTAAGTGTACTTGAGCTTTTAAAGCCGCTTGTTCTCTTCATGGAAATGACACCACACTCCGCATCGTATGAAGATCATATACAGTTGCTAATCTCATCTTCTCAACGATGCACTATACGGTGGACATATGTGACCGACCTGCATGCTATTTATGTGGAGATTATCAAGCCAGAGAAAGATGGATCCTCGTCGCTCGCAAATATAACACCGGCCCTCTTGATCTGCTTTCATGGCCTAATAAACGAGTCTATTCCTTTCTGGATATTGCAGACCACGCTAATTCCATCAGTCGCAAGTTAATAGTCGACGAACCTTGGACGCAGGTCTTTCTGACATACCATCGTCCACACAAACCTACGGCACCAGTCGTACGGATCGTGCGCTTAACTGTGACTGAGCTTGAAACCTTAACTATGCGTCCTTCGTCTGCACTCTAATAAAACAGTCGAACATCCCAGTCAAGATGAAATGGAGGGCATTTCTAACTTTCGCCTGGGATTCTTGACTAATTCAAGAAAACCACTTTGCATGGATGCCCTATTGAACTCAAAGCGTTGCTCCTCTATAATATTATGGGA
This sequence comes from Chrysophaeum taylorii, assembly GCA_029834535.1. Lineage (NCBI taxonomy): Eukaryota > Pelagophyceae > Pelagomonadales > Pelagomonadaceae > Chrysophaeum > Chrysophaeum taylorii. The sequence continues at coordinate 73,553 of JAQMWT010000468.1, read as the reverse complement.
CGATTATTCCCTAAATCCATCACATTACCTGTCCTTTCGTATTACAACATCGGATCTAACCAACCATCTCACAGGTTCTTAAATAAATCATAGCTTCATCCATCGACATCACGGTGGAAGACATGAGCGGAGACATAACGGTTTAACTAATCTTTCTAAATACCAGGCACACATAAGCTTGGCGAAACCGCGCCCTTTAACACACGATGCCGGAATCGATGACTGGCTTCTCTCGACCATTACCGTTTTCTTTGGCTTTGCCAAGCGCCATCATAATAATGAAAATCAAGACACGCGTCGTCTAGTACAAGCTGGGTTTCCTATACTTCTCCTGTATTTCACGATTCTTTGTCTTCCCTCAGGAAAATCGTCTCGGTTATCGACAAAATGACTTTAAGTGACATGCATTTGCCAAAGCAGATATTTGGGCTTTATAACATCAAGCGATAGGAAGATGGGTGCCAAAGTTCACTCTATATACATACACTCACGCCATTCGTGGATTTGCTAGTATGCTGGTCTACGATCCACGACTCGATCGCATTCGACACTACTCAACTCGCGAATTGGCACGCGCCAATAACTGCTGCGTACCAAATCATTTTCTTTTGTCTTTGTCCCCTGACCTATGTGGATATCATCGCAAATGCTATTCAGCTGGAACATATCATACAATTTATAAACATCCAGCTTGTTTATGACTTGCGTATATTAACACTATCACCATCGTTTGACCCTGATCACGCTCCTCTAACCAAACATAGGTCAACTTCTTCTAGGCTATATTTCCCAACAGATACATCCTTAACATTACACCAGAGTTCCATTACTATGTTGCATATCCAATAAAAAACTCTCATGTTGTGATACATGGCTACCACAGAACTTCTTTTCATATTGATTCGTGACTCAGCGCTTTCCTCTCTAACATGCTGTAACAGATATATCATGCTAGAAAAACAAATACCTCATAACGCCAAGACAGTCCGAAGCATGCGCCCTTCGATAAGAAAGTCCATGCCAGGGGCACCCTCGCATTTCGAGATGCGCAACAACGAGCTACCAATTTTCACAACATTCACCATTCCAGTGATTCTCAAGCCATAAAAGCTGTTCAGGTTATTGCCAGTCCTGGACACCACCATCTGACGTACCCTACCGTAAGTTCTGTGTGGATTGTACGATTCATAAAAACGCTTTCCTCATCCACACCACCTATCAAGCAACCATCATTCGAAAAAAAACCTGGTGAAGCGGGCATGTGACGGTGGTTACGTATCTGTGCTCTCGGAATGGGGATCCTTTCGACATATCATTGTTTTCAAGTTGTCTCATTTCTAAATTTCTGTTAGTGTACTTTTGTCGTAGCACTAACTCCAGCGGATTTGTAACGCCCTTGAGTTTGTCCGCAATTTTTGTTCTACTTATGTTCATGTACAACGCAAACAAATTTATTGTGATTCCTTAAACCCTATTTATCTCAGCATGTTACAACCCCCTTCCGTGTGGAGCATGGTATTAACATGTCCGCGTTCCCCCTTACTGGCATGACTTTAATCATGAGTCGAAGCCGCTGTTGGTCACATAGCCACTGCCGCGTCTACACGACTCAGGCATATGCTTATGTATCCATAAAGGTCACCCTAACAGATCGGCACCACACTACCCGTGGGCTGTTATACATGCTGTCCAATCGTATAATCTCCTCCCTAACGTTTCCGAACTTGTACTTTTACAATAAAGTCCTAAGCCCCCAACAAGTTTGTTAGACCAATGTAATGTTCCCCAACAAGACTACCTCAAACTAACTTTTGGTTCTGTTTGTTATCTGCATTTGGAACCTAACGAATTTCATAAATATGAACCCCGATGTCGTCCTACGCTACTTGCGGTGCTAACGTTATAAAATCTTTAATAACACCCCATGTTAATCATTTAGCCGATGTTGTCCTTAATCCTGAAAACGGTCAAGTCCGTGTTTCCTCTAAACTGACTTTTCCTCATCTTATTTCTAAATCTCCTGATTATGAACAGCATCCACCTCCCGCACCTTCACCCGACATTCCCTTCTCTGTTCACAGCACCCCCAATGATGCGGCGCAGAGGGGGAATGCTATGCCTACCGACACTGACCATGAGAGGGGGACTCCTTCTTCTCATCTCCATGCTCCCTCTCCCGCTCCCGCATTTGCCCCAGCTGCTCCTGCAACCGCTACTTCCACCACCACACCTACATCTGAAGTGTCTCCCGACACTCTGCCACTTTTACCATCTTATCGGTCTCTCTATTCCCAGGATGTCCTCCGTCTCACCCGTGGTCCTCATCACCCTCAGCCTCGTCGCAAAACCAATCTCAAGGATGTTCTTACTCGTATTGCTTCGCCTACTGTTGCCGCTTATAAACAAGCCGGTGGTGCGCTTGCCGACTTCAAGTATGACCTCTCCAAGCAGTACATAACGTTCTGCGACCCCACCCTCCACTCCCTTCATCTCGCTCATGGCATCCACTGGACGGCTATACCTCCAGAGGGGGAATTTACACCATCCCTTCATCACCATGTGCACCAAGCGATTTCACAGTCCTCTTCAGTTATGTGTCATAGGAGCCATAGCCACCCATCGCCGGATGCCCCCCATGTTCACCTCTGCGACGACGTCAACCTTGCAGACTTTCACCTTCCTCAAGCTCTCGTTCATTTAATTTCTGAACATGCTCACGCCGTTCAAGTTCCTCCCGCTCAATATGCTGATGCTTTGTTCACGCCCCACTCCATTTTGGATCATAATGACGCTTCTTATGGTGCTTCCGAGCCTCATATCTCCGCCATCGAAGACTATATCACCGTGCAATCGCATTACATTGAGGCCCATCTTGGTGATGCTCCTCTACTAGTCGTTCAACTCGTCGAAGATCCTGATCACGCTCATCTGCCCGATAATGTCGCTTCTTACGCAATTACTCATCTGACGACGACTCAAGACCCCAGCTCGGTTGGTTCGGACGAATACAAGATTCAAGCCAAAGATATCAAAATTGATGAATATGAGTTGAACTGCCTCAAAGGTCTCTCAGACGCTGATCGCAAAGCTTATGATGCTGCCATCTCCAAAGAGATTTTTGACATTGTTGAGTTTGGCTGCTTTAAACTAGCGCTGCCAATGGTCAACTCAAAGCCTATTGACACCCGTCTCGTCCTACGTATAAAAACCAACGCTGCTGGTCAGTACATTAAACATAAAGCACGCCTGGTCCTACGAGGATTCTTAGCCTCTCTGGGCACCGATTTCTTCAACACACTTAGCCCTATGGCACAGCTTACTGGCGTCCGTTGTGTTTTGGCGCTAGCAGCTCATCTGCGAATCCCCGTCTATCATGTCGACGTCCCTATCGCTTTTGTTCAAGCTCCCATCGATTCGCATGTCTACGTTAAACTGCCACAAGGCATTTACCTTCTCGATCCCGAAGATACTAAATACCAAGGCCGCAGTCTCCCAAAGCTACTTAAATCTCTCTATGGATTGCGTCAGAGCCCTGCCCTTTGGAATCAAACCATAAACGGCTTCTTTGATTCATTAGGCTACACACGATTTCGAACAGACACATGCATTTGCGCTAAAGTCCAAGCTGACGCTACATTTCTAATTTGCACGCTCTCAGTAGACGACGTCGTCATTACTTGTACTTCGGAAACTCTACGTCGTGAGTTCCAGCAAGCCCTGAAAAAGGAATACTCAGTCGACACCTTCGAGGAAGTCCATACTCTCCTAGGCTTGCGCATAACGCGTACAACTGATGGCTCTATATCACTGGACTGTCAGGCTAAACTTGACGCATTGTTCGCAGAGTACCCCATTTTAATGCAGTTACGTCCCACTTCCACACCGATGTCACCATCAGCCACGTATAAAACTGGAGAGCCATCTTCTGATATGGGCAAGTTTATTCTTCATACCTTCTCCGCCTTACTCGGCATGCTTAGTTTTGTCCAATTAGCTTGTCGCCCTGATTTATCCCAAAGCCTTAGTCGTTGCTCTCGAGGAATGCATAATCCAGCATTTCTACATGCCCTAACTACTAATCGACAGATGTTTGTCTGTCTGTCTTTAAATGTCGACTGCTAAGAGGGAGGTGTGTGTGGCTGTTTGTTTGTTTGTCTGTTTGTCTTTAAATGTCGACTGCTAAGAGGGGTGTGTGTGTGTGTGTGGGGAGCATGAAAGATGTTTGTCTGTTTGTCCCTCGATTTAGGGTAAGGATCAGATTGGCGCGCGAGCCAGGCAGTGATCCTCCAAGCCGTCTACGGCGACCTCGCAGACTGTTTCCACGACCCGCGGCGGCTCTTTCAGCGCGCCATTCTCACGCCCCGTCGAAACGATGTTGTCGATGCTGACAACGCGCGCATGACCGCGGCCTTTTTTTCCCGAAGACGAGGCGTCGGAGTTCTTTTCGGCCGACTAGGTTGGGTCGGAAGCCGACGCCTCGCTCTTTACAGTCGAGTTTTGAACTCCCTGACAACCAACGGCATGCTGACTTTGATCGCGAGCTTAAAGTCTTCGCAACCTCGACCCGTCGCACGGCCACTGCAACGGTACCAGATACATGATCGATCGTGTCGTTGTCACCAAGGCTCCTCCAACCTGTATCCCTTAAGGCCCGCCTACGCCAAACGATCAACAAGAGCCAGGACCAGACGCCCCGCGAGGTCCGCGTCCCCTTGCCCACAAGCCCGTCTTCTGTCACGTCCAGCTCTACGTGGCTCTCTGTCGATCGGCAACCCCGAGAATATGCTCTTCTGGGTCGACGACTCCACCCTACCCCACACGTGCTGCGCAATACCGATAAGCCCCCTCCCGGCGTCTACACGCGCACTATTGGTGAACTTACTGGGACCACGTGAACTTACTGGGGTTTGAGATTGGGACTTGGTGAACTGAGTGACCAGGTGAAACTGGGACCAGGTGAACATACTGGGGTTTTAGAGTAAAGGGTTTTGAGAGTAAACTCAAAGGTGGACGGCGCGTGCGGATCAAAGCAGCTTAGATTGGCGGAGGCGAGAGCGACGAGCTCAAAGGAGTTGGTGTGAGCTAGGTGAACTTACTGACCAGGTGAACTTATATGAAACTTGCTGGGACCAGGTGAACTTACTGGGGTTAGAGATTGGGACTAGGTGAACTTACTGGCCTGCACTTGTTCAAGTACTAACAGGAACGCTCCGCTACTTGCGCAAGCCCGAAAATCGCAATCTTCGCCTCTGGTAGTACTCTGGTTCTTCCGCTCTAATGGACCATCTTCGACTTCTTATCGGTAATCGTACTGACATGGCCACCATGTTGGACTACACTAAAGAACATGTTAATTCAGGTAATTTTGATCCACTGGTCGCATTCGTTGATGCCGATAATGCACCCTTTTATTCGTTGATGCCGATAATGCACCCTCTTGTGAACAAGACCGCAAATCTACAACCGGTTACGCTATTTTTTCGTTTGGTTCTCTCATCACTTGGAAGTCTAAGCTACAACCTATTACAGCTACTTCTACGCATGAGAGTGAACTAACTAACTAACTAACTTCAGACCTCTCCCGAGCATGGGAGCCAGGCCGGACAGGCAGGAGCCGATCCGGAATCACAGAGGAAAATCACGCAGTTGGGGCAGAGGCGAAGGACGAGGACTCGTTGATGACGGACCGCCACTGCGCGCGGTCTTGTGCGAAGTCGTGCAAGAGCGTCGCAGGCCGCAAACGTGTTGGTCCACGAACAATCGACCTGTCCGTCGCGTTCTGCCCAACCGAGCGAACCCCATCCCAGCGCGGACTTTCCGGGTGCTAACCGGCCAGCCCGGGAGGCGAGCAGGCACCGTCTCACTCCGGGACGGCCGGGGCCGCCGCAGGGAGCAAGCGTGTTAGGCGCCGTCCTCCATCGCAACCAACGGTAGCTAGAGTGAACTTATCGCCCTTATTATGTATGTCGATGATGTGGTCTGGTTACGCAAATTGCTAACGGAAATGGCATTCGTTATAAATCCTCACTTCTATCTCGGCCAACCTTCAGGGAAAGACCTGCTACTAGATTATGATGCTCACGACAATCCCCTCCCATCGGACATGTCGTTCATACGTAACAGTCCTATACTTGGAGATTCGGCCTCTGCTATTCATCTATCTAATAACCCCGACAGCGCGACTAAGGCTAAAGCTATCAGCACACGCTGGTTCCGTATACGCGACTACGTACAGTTAAAACGCATACGTCTACATCATGTTTCCGGTACCCATAACATCGCCGATGGATTTACCAAACCCTTTGGAGCTCCACTCTTCAGCAGATTTCGCACGTTACTCGGCTTACAACAACCCAGAGCTCAACAAGATGGTTAATCATTACCCTTCATTATGTCCGAAATGACTTTAAACTAACCCTACTATGTAAAGGAATACTGGCTCGCTAAAATGTGAAATGCAATAAAAAATGTGATGTGGAGATTCCTCTCATGATGAATCCCACTAAAAACAAAGATGCCGCGAGACGACGCCACTCTACCCTGAACCGTGGTCGCGGTGGTACACTGTCACTATCTCCACCTTTTAATGCTCTAACTCCAAGCGTTGCACCGACTAGTTCCCCTAATCGGAAACATCAAACCTATTTGTCGGTGGCGCAAGGACATCAATCTACGCCCGTGACGCCCAAGGCAACTGCCCAACAACAGTCTAAATCGCAAGCAGCAAAGTCTGAGTATTTCCTGCTCAAACACTGTAAGTTTGACGTACTGGCGATGATGTCCGGGAACGTTACTGCTCTTGGTTCTTCGCCACCCAATTTCCTCATTCCGCAACAGAAGGATCCCCGGTGCTGGCTTAAGTCTTTGCAGCAGCTGCTTACGGAAGCACAACAGACAGAGTTTGTAGATAATGTACAATATCTTAGTTCATTGCTGTGCGTCAAAGCAAAGCGCATTCGAAACGCCCCCGCTATATCTGCTAATGAGGGGATACGTTTTCATCGCGTCCCACCCATTAAAGGGGTTGTCAAAGTACATGTGACGTGTACAAAGTGCTACAATAAAACTGATATGCCGGGCACACCAGTCGTGCTCATCATCTGCAATGAAGATGAACTTAAAACTGACAGGATTCGCCAAATTATAGAGGATCATCTCGCGTCTGAGCAACACGCATCGCACTGCTTTGACGTACCACGCCCTTTCTTTTTGTTGATTTGTGTGCTTTGCAATCGGTCACACCATGGGATCGCTTTAATTCGCAACAGTCAGCAGCCCTTCCAACTCTCTTGTTTTAATGATCCGGCTGCCCACACAAGAGCTATAATCCTCCGCCTTGGAAAGTCAATTGCTATTAACAAGCAGCTCAAAGAGGCAATCATGCAGACTGCGACATCCCTTAAAGTTGATGCCTCTAAAATCATTGTCAACCTTGACGATAACGCCATACTGTTACTTCAGCTGCCCTTTATTTCGAGTGTAAATCTTGAGATTCTTGTAGCAGCTCGGTCTTTGTTACAGTCTGTTGAAGATAAAGTATGTGTAGTGACCAACCCTGATGAGCTACTTAACGTACTTGTCGAACGCTTCGTTAATGATGTTTCCCACCAATTTGACGTAATATCCTCCGAGACGTTACCGCCAATGCTTAATTTCGTCAACTATCACTTGACCAGCAAACTGCCTTTAGAATGTACTAATCCAGGTTGGCTACCCTTCGGACATAATTGATGTCTTTTCAGATGATACCTCTTCTGAAGATGTTTCACCAGCGCCGATCGACAATCAACCCGCTGAGCCCACGCCAGATAAAGCTAACGACAATATGGCTGAATCTTTACACCAATTAAAAGAAGAGGTTCGGTCTTTATCCTTACGTCTCACTAATACCGAACAGCAATTGATGGCGCGAGATCAACAACTATCGCTTGCACTAACGTCTCTCACACAGATGCAAGAGACTTACGAAAATTTAAACACTCAAGTGATCGAGAACATCAAGCATGTGTCTCTGTTAGACAACATCTTGTCAAGTCTTCAGATGCATCAGGACACCATAGTCCCGTCCTCTGCTGTATTTGTCCATATCATTTCTCGGTCGCTTATCTCATCTATTGGACAGCTCCCTCCAGATACGTATAATGAGGCACAGCAAGTTCAAATCGACGCAGCAGCTCATCACCTCCACACAGCTATGTCTGATGCACATGATCGTGTTATTCCTGCATTGGATCTACACGCTCTTACACCCGATGCTGCTATGTCTTTCCTTTCGTCTGTCATATCACCCTTGGTCACCTTGAGTGATGCAATGACTACGCACAATACCAACACTGCTAACGACCTACCCTCTGATGATCATAATTCGTCTTCTCCAGAGTTAAAGGAACTGGACGATAATAGCGAAGATGAATTGGACCACACATCTGATGTTGTGGATACTGATACAGCTTCTTTGCGTAACATCACAACACGCTCGACATCATAATTAATTTGTCCTGTTCTGTTGTTGTTTGTTCCATTGTCCACTGTTTTCATGTATATTGCACAAGTTCCGCCTCAAGAACGTCTGAAATGCATAAACCGTTTCCACACGTTGAGGGGGTCCAGAGAGCTACACTATTATGTGTGCGACACTGGAACATTTTGACACCTATCTCTACACGAGGGTTTTCTCTCCGTAGTACGGCTTCCCTCTCTCCTTCCTTCCTTACCCTTCCGCAATTATATTTTCATGACTATGAAGAACCCAGTCTGAAGCTCTTTTCCAACATGGAGTAGGCCTCCAGGTGCGTACCGTCAGGTACGGGGTTTTCTGTTTAATTAACAGAGGCTTCGTTCCTCGTTGTCAGTGTAAACGCTTCTATGGGACCTAATGTCCTTAAGGAAATTAAATCCCTACCTTGTGTAGTAACATGTGGCAAGCGGAATGGTCTGTACACGCCTAAGACTGCACGCAGTCTCTACCATGTACCCGGAGAGGGTCAAATCTCTCCACACGGGCAACATTGATATGCTTTCCTGGCCTAATCTACACCCAAAACGGTTTCTGGAGATAACTGATGTTATCACCGCTGTTCCTAAGTCGTTCTGGTTATCAACAGACCTTGCTACGGACTGGATCCGACTCTACCCGGATCCTCCTCTGGTGTCTTCACCTATAAAACATTTCCACCATACTCCCGCACAGGTTCCGTTCGGTCAAGTATGAGTGAGCTTGAAACCTTGAATCTTGAAACCTTGAATCTCTTGTTTCGTGTTTAGACTCCATTCTCAACAAGCTCTCGAACAAACCACCCGTAAGTCGCATCCGAATGCACATACCACAATTTGGGTATCAATAAACCACTACTGGGATCATCCAATCCCGTTCGCCTCAAGGCATTTGTTACTCTCTACAATGTGTTTGCAAGGCTCTTGCCTATCTCACCTACTCCCGTGTCCTATTATGTTACGATTTGCGAAACTAACCAATCTGCGCATAGGTTATTCCTTACAAACTCATCATCCAACTACAACATCCACTTTCTCTCTGGTGGTAAATACTCGGAAGAAAACCTCCTAGTTGAGAACAAGGTCAACAAGTAAAAGGCCTCTATTGATCCATTTGGATCTACCTACACGCTCAGAGCTTCCGATAAACCAGCCGACAAGTCTATTCATTTGGACCCTTTCCAAGGCTACCTTTAGCTTGTTCAGGCCTATCCCCAGGTCGACACGGATCATGGCAACCTTCCTGCCATTCGAAACCTTCTCACTTAGTGTGACCTTCTTATGCCGCACTGTGTCGCCTACGATTCAGCCCGCGACCAATTTTCTTTTAAGGACAAGTATTTTTTTGGCCCTAGAAGACTATCACCTGTCTCATAGTCGCTATCTTGGCTATTTGCGGAACAGCGATCGCAAGCTTGGCTCTAAAATCCACTCAACGCTTGCCCCTTTGCCCGCCATGTAGGATTACAGGTTAACCTAGGTGTTGTCCTATGTGTCGTCTGTCGTGTGCTGAGGCTAGGGGAATTATTAACCTGTTCCCTGAACTTAACCTGCCAGACTCACACGGTGAGACGGGATGGTTTTCAGTGACTTTATACCACTGCCTCGCGGAATACTCTGCTTGGCCGGTGTACGACTGAGAGGTGGAGGGAAGTCCGTGATCACAAAGTCGAACTCTGCGATTTTTGTTTAGTGCCAGCAAGTATGGCGCTGTCCCGCGAAAACAACACAAAGTCGGAGGACTTCTCTGGCACAAGCCGACACATTCGGACGCTCGGACACGCTCGGACATTAAAAGATAAGCGTCGGGCGGAGGAAGAAAAGAAGCGTTCTACCAAGGTCGGTCTTCCTCCCGATTCTCGGAAACCAACATCGCGCTGATCATCAGCCCAGGGTCGGCGTGGCGAATCTCGAGGCCTCGCGGCACAGTTTGACGACGCGTGGGCGTTTTTTTCTATCATACTAAAGAAAGTCCGACGGGCTTTTGCATCGCGAACTACGTGGATTTTCAAGAGTCTCCGAGGCTTCCTCCCAACAGACACAAAAAATGGGGGACGCATACGATATGGAGAAGCAGTGCCCCCTCGTCTATTTTCACAAACGAAGGAGGTCATAGTCGTCGAGTTTGTCGTTATAGCGGGCGATGTGGCGCTTGACGTGGGAGTGATCGACCCAGGTGACGTGGTCCTCGGCGGCGCGCGTGACGAGAAAGGCCGGGTCGGTAACGGGGTGCGGCCCCACCCGAACGTTTCCCGCCTCGACGAGGCCCACAGCCTCCCTGACAGTCTGCGCCATCTTGAGGCGAACCATAACGACCGGGAGACGGCGGCGGCAAAAGGCCGAGACGGTGACGCGGTCCGCCTTGGCGAGGCTCTTCTCGCTGTCGACAAGGCCCATCGCGTAGAGCTTGCGGAGCAGCAACTCGGAGACTTGGATGCGTTGGGGGTCGTCTTGTTTCAACGACTTGAGCTTGGAAGCCAACGACGTGACCATGCCAACGATTTTGTTGTACTTTACGTAGTCCTCGCGCGCGGAGACGTGATACCGTCGAAGTACATGGGCCTCGCGGAGCGTGTTGGCCTTCTTCCACTCGAGGAAGTCGACCTTCCGCAGCAGTTTCTTCTCGTGGTGTTTGAGCTTCATCTCGCGATTTTTCGTTCGTCCGTCTAACCCTTATCGATTTCTAAAAACTTTACCCTAGTTATATTAACGACGCGATGCGAATCTTGGGGCCCGACGAGCCTGTCACGGGGGCGCGGCTCCGCGGGCTCAGCAAGGCGGAGCGGCGGCTCGCGCGGATCGAGATGGCCTGGGACCGCGACGAGGCGACGTGGGCGGCCTCCGCGCGGCGCGTGCAGCGCGTGTGGCGCGGACGGCGGATCCGGCAGTTCGTGGCGGTTCGGGCGGCCGCGAGGGCGAAACGGCGATTCGCGATCGCCAAGGTCCGGGAAGGTCTCGGGCGCAAGGACCTCGAAGCGATCGACGAGGCTATCGCAGCCGACACGCGGTGCGGCGAGGCCCTTCTGGCAAAGAGTTCGGTGCTCTTCGCGACCGACGCTCGCCAAGCCGCGCGCGCCGCCACGGCCGCGCTCAGGCTGCTTCCCGACGACCCTCGAGGCCTCCTTTTGCGCGCGAGGTGTCGCGCTCAACTGGGGGTCTTCGAGGCCGCGGTGGACGACCTCTCTTCCATTCTCGATCAGAGCGAAGAAGAAGCTTCGGGCGGCGACGTCGTCCGCGTCGGCGACGACAACCTCGTCGCCGCGACCGTTTTTTTGCGCGCCGCCGCGAGGGTGCGCTTGGGCGACTGGAAGGGCGCCGAGGCCGACTTCCGTCGCTACCTCGAATTGACCCCGAGCACCGCACGCAGAGATCCCCGCCGCGCCCGGGCTCTCGACTTCGTCGGGGTTTCCGCCGCCGCAAACGACGATTTCAACGCCGGCGTCGACGCCCTCACCGACGCCGCCGTCCAGGACCCCCGCCCTCCACGGCTTTGCCTCCTCGCGAGGCTCCACGCCTGCGAGCGCCAGTGGCAGCTCGCCGAGGACCGGTACAAGGACGCCCTCCTCCTGGACCCCGACTGTGGTATGGCCCGGGTCGGCCTCGCCCAGACCACCATCCCCCACGAACCCCTCCCCCTCGTCTCCGGACTCTGACTGCTTTTTGCCGCAGCAATGAATCATTAAATGATGATATGTTAGAGATAGACGGGCGGAGGTACTCGTTGCGCGAGCTGCACGCGCGTCTCCTGGCGCTCGAGGCGCGGCGCGAGTCGCTCGCGGGGACGCGCGCGGCGGCGCGCGAGTGCCAGGCGGCAAACGCGGCGGTGATTCGCGCCCTTGCGGCAGAGTATCGACGCATCGACCTCGGTGAGAACGAGGACCTCCGGCAGAAGCGGAGCCTCGTCGATGCGCTCGGTCGCGAGGTGTGCGAGAAGGACGCGGCGGGAGTGGTCGCGCGCCTGCGGCGTCGCGAGGAGGCCAAGTGGGCCGAGGAGCTCGCGAGAAAACGCGGCGAGGCCGAAACGGCCGAGAGAGAAGCAGCCGAGGAGGCGAGACGCCGCGTCGCGCGCGAGACCGACGCGGCCCTCGACAAACTCAGAGGGGCGTGGGAGCCCAAGGTCGACGCGCACCGCGCCGCGGCGGCGGCCCTCGAGGCGAAAGCGGCAAACGCGAAGCGGGGGATTGCGAGCGCTCGAGCAATGGTCCCCGCGCCCCCCGTCGCCGTCCGAAAAGAGGACGATGGACTGGAGGCAGCGATGCGCGACGCGCGCGCCTCCTACCGAAACGCGGTCGGCTCGCAGTTCGAGGAGGCCTGCGAGTTCCTCGGCGCGCTCCGCCGCGCGCGCGTCTACGACGTCCGCGAGATGCGACGCGCCCACGACCTCCTCCGAGAAACCGCGGAAAAGCTCGGGTCCCGCGCCCACGCCCGCAGCGTCGCTCTTTCGGTGTCGGCCCTCGACTCGAAGATCGCACTCCTCGAGGCCGCGTTGAAGGAACCCCCCGGGACGCGACAAATCGACCCCCTCCAAAAGGCAATCGACCCAGCCGTCTACGAGGACCTCGAGCGCGGTCGCGCCAATAATAAACGCCTCGTCGCCAGACTCCGGCGCCTCGCTGCTGATTACCGCGCCGAGCGAAACGCGGCGCGCGACGCCCTCCTCGAGGCCGCCGCCACTTACCACCGCCGCTTTGGCGAACGCCTAAATCAATAGCGTGCAGCCACCACTGGATATCTTCATTTTCTTTCTGCCTCGTCGTCGCGAAGATGATTGCGAGAACGCGGTGCCTGGCTCTGAGGGTGCGACCTCTGTCGTACCTGCGCGAAGAGGACTGGCCCGGCGTGTCCCCTGCGGGGGTGCTGCATTTCACGCGCGTCAGGCAGTTTGTGGGATTCGCCGTACGCAATGGAGCCGACCCGTGGGTCGGCGGCGGCGGCCACCTCCGCGTCTCGAGAAGAACGTCGAGCACGACACGTGGAAGATCAGTCGGTCCTCGCAACAGCTCCACATAAGCGTGCGCAAATCCATGATCCGCTACATGCTACGGGCCGGCATCATCGCGCCGACGCCCGAGGTGGTCCGGAAGGATAAACCGCGGCGCCACTCGCTCGAGGCGGTGGAAGTGGCCGCGATGCTCGAGTCTACCGCGTACGACGAGGCGAACGCGGCGCGCGAGGCCAAGGCGGCCCTCGAGGAGGAAGTGGAGGAGCTCCGCGCGGAGGTTCGGGCGGCGCGCGACGCCGAAGCCGAGACCTGTCGGCGACTCGAGACCGACTTGGTCGCGCTTCGGGCCGAGCTCGGGGACGACGCGAGACGGGCGCTCACCGCGCAGCTCTCCCACACGACCCGCGAGCGCGACGAGGCGCGGGGGTCTCTCGCGGCAGCGGAAAAAGAAGCCTCGTGCCTGCGCGATGCCAAAGCTAGGCTCCGCGACGAGCTTTCTGCTGCCGAGCGCCGCGCGACGGAGCTCGAGGGCTACGAGTCGGCGCTCGCGGACAAGGACAAGGCCATCACCCAGCGGGATGCCTGGGTCGCCCGCCTCGAATCAGAGCTCGAGGCCGTGCCGCGCGCCGACGCCGCCCTCTTCACCCAAAAGTTTCTCCTGCCGCTCAAGCAGCTTCAGCTCCAGTTGCTGGCGATACAGTACCGCGTCGTGATCGACCTCAACGAGCTCCAGGCCACCCTCGTCGCGCCTCGGGAGCAGGCACCGTCTCCCACTTGGTGGCAGGTGCTCCGGGTCGGGTACGAAACTCTGTCTCTCAAGGCAAAAATCGTGCACTGGGACTTGATGGTGCGCTCCCCGTTGCCGCCAAACTGCCTCCCGTTCTGGCACGAGACGGACCCGATGCAGAACCGCATCAACATCCAGCTTATGCGCGTCAAACTCAAACTGCTCAAGACGGCACACGAAGAAGAGGAGGAGGTACCTGTTGTTGACAAACCCGCCGCGCACCAGCCTCCCGGCGCCCGGCAACATCAAGCACCTATCGGACGATGCTCGCCACTTAAAACGCAGGAAGAAGCATCGAACCACATAGAAGGTGGCGCTTCTTTGGTGTGTTCTATTTACACCACCACCTGCCTGAAATATGGTGGTCTCGTGCGCGCGTCGAGGTGGAGAAAAAAAAAACGGTTCCAGCCACACCGGACCATTCACAATTAAGTCTCTTATGCAGGGGTGATGTGCGGGCATGTGGTCCGAGACACAAGCTTCGAGGCTGTGGGAGTTCCCGAGCATTGCCTTCCGCGCGTGTCGTCTCCTCTCCTAGCCTCTCACCTCGGGGGCATCTCGTCGTCAAAAAGCGCGGGCCCCTAAATCAGTCGAGTCAGTACGAAGCTGTGGGGGGTGTGCTTTAATTATAAGTCCCCACGTTCTTCAAGCGCTGACGTCGGCGTAACGTTTCCTGAAAGACCACAACGAGATCTGCACCGCTGGCATCCATCGGCGCGCCCAATCGAGGTTTTCGAGGTGCCCAATGTGCTTAATTTTGTTTGTTTGAGTCCTCACGTGTCTTTCGCAGTGCCACCCATAATAATAATAAGCGAGTCCACCAAATCGAGGGAGTTGGCCTTATAGCATGCTGCGTTAAACTATGTATACAAGGTCCACGAGCACTCGTTGGCGCGCACAAAATAATCGAGAGCCTCGATGTGGTCGCCGGCAGCCGTTGCATTTCACGTCTCAGAGTACCAGCGCATGGACGCGGCTTTCCACCTGCAACAGCAGGCAGGCCTGCGGATTTTGGCCGCGACCGCGAGTATTCGCAGCCAGGTGATTTGCGATTGCAGTGCAGGTTTGGTCAACGATGCCACAATAGGGGTAAGCGTCGGAGACGATGAATCGCGTGATGATGAGGTCTGCTATCGCGTCGTCGTCGTCGTCGTCGTCGAGCTTTCTGGTTCCAAAAACGAAAGTAAGAAGACCAGTGTTGCAGTGCGCGCAAGTGATCTCGCGCCAGAGCTGCAGCCCAGTGTGCGCGCGGCTGTTCTCGTCGGCGGGCATGGCCGAAAAGAACAGCGTGCGTACTTTGGTGGGACGAAGGGCTGTGGCGCAGTGCCCCCGACCCGTGAGCCCGGTCCTAAAAGCAAGGGGAACGTTGTCGAACGAGCGCGCGACTTTCGTCGTTCGGTGGTACAGCGGGGCGGCGGGGGTCCGGTGGTCGTCTTCGCTGCCCCCCCCCCCGAACGAGCACCCCAAGCCGCGTCGATCGATGGTGTCGAACCTGTTGGGCGTCGGCGCGATAGTGTACGCCATCGGCAAGGTGAAGTACGTGCTGCTCGCGCTCAAGCTGACAAAGATGGCGCCGGTGTTGTCGATGGTAGCGAGCAGCGCCGCGTACTCGTTCGTGTTTGGGCCCGCCTACGGGTGCGGCATGGTCGGGCTCATCTTGTGCCACGAGTGCGGTCACGCGATCGCGATGCATCACTACGGCGTCCCTTTTTCGCCGATGGTGTTCATCCCCTTCATGGGCGCCTCGATCGTTGCCGAGAAACACCCCAAGTCGGCGTTCGAGGACGTAGTCATCTCTCTCGCCGGTCCCGTCGTCGGATCGCTCGCGGCAGGCGGGCTCGCGATCGCGGGACACGCTTCCGAGTCGCAATTGCTGATGGCATTGGCCGACTGGGGCTTTTTGATTAATCTCTTCAACTTGCTTCCGATCGGCTCGCTCGACGGCGGTCGCGTCGCCGACGCTCTCTCGCCTTGGCTTCCCGCGTTCGGCCTCGCCGGGGGGTGCGGTCTCGTCTACGCGGGCGCCGTCACATCCCCGCTCTTCTACCTCATCCTCCTCACCGCCGGGTTCCAGGTCGGGTCGCGAGTTTTCGGGGTCGCCGAGCCGAAGCCGTGGAAGCGCCTCGTCGGTGCCCAGATGTATGCCGTCTTCGCCGCGTACGCTGGCCTCGTCACCGCGCTGCTCTTGGCCAAACAAGCGAACAACTACGGCCGCAAGTCACCACGCCAGCTCGAGGCCGAGCAACGCGGCGAGACCATCGACCTCCCCCCGGGCGCCGACTGCTACGACGACTACTTCGCCACCTTCTCCGGCACGAACGACGACGACGACTCCTCGACGTGGGCTTGATCATTTTATTTTTACAACGAGGAGTATCATTCATTCATTCATTCATTCATTCATTCATTCATTCCTGGGTCGGAGGTTCGTCGGTCGGCTGCTCCGCGGAGGCGTCGCTCGCGCTCGACGCGGTCGTGCGTCTCCTCTCGGTCGCACTCGAAGTGGCGGAGCGCGTCTTTTCGCGCTCGCGCTTCGGCTTCCTTCCGCGCGAGCGCGGCGCGGCGCCTCTTGCGCTCCGCGTCGTCCATCTCGCGGCGCTCTCGCTGCTCGCGCGCAAGACCCTCGCGACGCGCCTGGTCCATCGCCTCCTCGGCCGCCTCGAGCGCGCCGACCTTGGCGACGACCACGGCCGACCGCGGCGCGAGGCCTTCGAGGGTTAGCGCATCGTCGAGGGTTTCCTTGGGCGCGGCCGTCTGAAGCACGAGGTCGCCGGTCGCGTAGTAGCGCCTCGCAAATTCGAGGACGTCCCGGACAGTCTCGGTTTTGCGAAACGCGGCGCGGACCGTAGTGCCGCGGGGCAGCCGAACGGCGAGCTCGACTTGCGGTCGCTCCAACGCCGGCGGTTGCTCGCACCACGCCACAACGCGCCGCAGGTGGTCGAGGTCGGCCTCGAAGGTCAGCGCCCCGGGGGCGTTCCGGAAGCCCAAGTACGTCAGCAGCTCGCGCCCGCCGGGCTTTCCGAGCACCTTGGTTGAGAGCGCCTTGGAGTCGAGCCGCAGCTGGCGGTACTTGGGCTCGTCTGGCTCCTCGAGGATTTTCCGCCCAATCTTCCCCACCATCCCTACGACCTCGCCGGCGTCGGCGCCGTTCAGCACCACAGTCCGCTCGACGCGCTCGTCGAGGGACCACCACATTTAATACCAATCCGAACCCGCAGCAGGATGGAGAGGTCGTGGTCTGCTGGGTGCGTCGAGCGCGAGAACGAGAGACAGCTTTTCTCTCAGGTGGACGGCGGTGTACCAGGCCGCGGCAGCATCCGCCCCCATCTTGGTCATCACGACGGGCCTCGTCCTCCTGGGCAACGCGCGCTCCCCCGCCTTCAACAGGGCTCTCGGTCCCTCGGGCAAGACGGCGCTCGCCATTACGCCCCCCTTTTTCTGGTTCGGCGTCACCGGCGAGAAGGTTTGCACCTGCGCGACCGCTTTGCTCACTCCCTCCCTCCCCAGGCCATCGACCGCCTCCACCGCCAGGAGGATCGCCGCTAATGAGGTGTTCTTACTGCTCGCAATCCTTGCTGGTGTTATTGTGGAGAGGAGGAGACGGAGCTGCGATACTCTTCCGGGACCTATGTATTATACGTACGAGGGTGTGAGGGAGCGGTAGAATCACCAACGCACTCACCCTGTAGAGAGGAGGTTGGGGGGTTTTGCGCCGCCACCGCGTCATACACTGCAAGAGACACTGTGAACGAACGAACGAACGAACGAACGAAAAACTCAAGGCGCCGTCGAGTTTTCCTCACCTGCTCGTAGGCCGCGAGGGTCTGCGCGCACTCGGCGAGGCCCTTGGCGCCGGCGTCGGGGTCCTGAGGGGGAGAAGGGACGTGACATTCCCCGCCACAAGAGAGAAACTCACAGACTGTGTGTGCTGGTTCCCCTTTTCCGAGAAGCAGTCGAAGAAGGCGGCCGCGGGCTTGGCGCAGGCCTTGGGCGCGAGCGGGAAGAAGTCTGGGAGAGCATTCATTCACTCACGTCACGCAGAAGGGTTATGATTGCACGGAGTGGCAATAGAAATGTGACGTCACGTGTTGGAGTTTTCCTTGCATTGAAACCCTCGGCCGAAGGTGTCGACACAAGAGCATCGTTCGAGGGAAGGGCCATGGCGGGCGCGTTGGCGCAGAGTGTGGAGCGGTGCGTTGGCGGGCGCAGCAAGCCCGTCGACGACCCGCAGTGTCACTGCTGCTGGAAGAGCATGCAAAAACAACCCGAGCCGTCGCTCGCGGGCGCCGTATGGCACACCGACATCCTCGAGGTGACCGACAACGATGACGACGAATGGCGGTATTTTATCACAACCTCGGACTACGCGTCGCAGAAGCCGCCCTCGCCGCCCGCGTCGCTCAAAGAACTCCTCGAGTCGGAGGTCTTGAGCTAAATTTTGAAAAAAACATCGCGCCGCGGTTCAAGTCGCGTGTGGAACCCGAGCGTCGTCCGTCCCCGGGCGACAATTAAGTTCGTTCTCTTTCGCATCACTCTTCTAGATGAGATTAGGATATTATCTCCTCGAGTCATATGAACACGGGCGGAAATCACACGATGACGAGGGCGGCGTCTTTGTACCCTTTGGCCTCCTTGTTGGTTTCGAAGAGGTCGGTCAGCGCTTTGACGTAGGCCGCGTGGTAGTCGTCGATGTCGGCCTGAGTGGGCTCCTTCCCCTCGCCGCCGCCGCCGCCGCAGGGTCTTGGCATCGGGATCGGGTCCCCGACGACGATCGCGACGGGCGTCTTGTAGGGGAGCAAGCCGCAGGAGCCGCTGATTAAGGGGACGGCCACCCCGAACGCCTGGACGAGCCACTGGCGGAGGCCGAGGAAGAGGCCGTGGTGTCTGCGGGGATCAAGAATGAACCACCACCTCTGACAAGAAAAGTCCATCTGCTCACGTGTAGAGGTCCGTTTCCCCAAAGGCGTACATCGGCACGAGCGGAACGCCGGTCTGGAGGGCCAACTTGACAAAACCCTTGCGTTTGGTCAGGTACAAAATGTGCTCGCCGCGCTTGGTGAGGAGCTGTTCGCGCTCGCCGCCCGGATAGACGATGATGCTCTTGCCCGCTCCCAAGACGCGTCGGGCCGTCGCCTTCCCCGCGTCGCAGCAAAAGGTCCAGAGCCACATCTCGCGGATGAGAGGGACTTTAAAGGCCGCAGCTGCCGTGAGGACTCGAAAATCCAGTCCCGGAAACGCGGCGTTCCATAAAACGTCGTAAGCGAAGCCGAGAGCTCCACGGTTGAAGGCGAGAGCGCCGTGCGGGTGCACCCCGAAGATGTACTGTTTGTCGAAGGATGTTTTAGTGGGTTTCTCGAGGGTCACGGGGAACCAAGAGAAGAAGACGGACCATAAGGGCAACGTCGCAAAAGATTTCCAAGGCCGACCGAGACGCCGTTCGGCGCCAAAGGTCGAAATCCATGCGATCGGGAGCACGCACCCGAGAGCGCGGAGGTAGGTGTTGCCCGTCAGGACGAGCCGGAGCGGCAGGAGCGCGATGGCCGCGGGGATTATGAGATATATCAGGTGGAAAGCGACGAACAAAATCACGTTGTGGACCTGTGGCCACGACTTGAGCACGGCCGGCCACCTGCTCTTGGATCTTCCAAGACAAGATCGTCGTCAGTGATACGAATACTCACGGATCCTGGTGACCGAAGACCGTCGTCGCTGTCGTCATTATATTTTGTGGAAGGAAGGAATGTTTCTTTTTCTCTTATTTTTTTTGGCAACGGCTCGTAACCGCCGCCATCGGTTACACACATTATATTATGGGTGCGGTCGATTCTTGGGCGAAACTCATTCTCCAGCGGCGCGAGGAGATCGAGCGCGACACGCGCGCCTTGACCGAGGCGAAAGAAAGACGCGCTCGGGCTCTCTACGACGAGAACGCTGCGCCCGAAGAAGACGAGGTTGTTGTCATGGATGGACGACGCGTCGACTTGTCGCGGCGCGGGCTCGCGTCGTGCAGCGTGCCTCCGTCGATCGACGCGCTGCGATTGCGCACCATCCAGAGTCTCATACTGCGGGGAAATCGGATCCGGACGATCGACGCGCACGCCATCGCGAAGCTCGAAGGTCTCCAGATGCTGGACGTCTCCGAGAACCTTCTCGAGCGCCTCGGGCCTTTCTCGCCGCTCGTCCCCTTCGTGCCGAGGATATTGCTCGCGCGACGCAACAAAATTTCGAGACTTTCGGTCGGGTGCGCGCCGAGCCTTGAGAAACTTGACGTCTCTCGAAACCGCATCCGCTTCGTGAGCCCCGACCTCAACCTCGCTGCGTTGATCGAGCTAGACGCGAGGCACAACGATATCGACACCCACAACCTCAAATCCCTCGCTAACCTCCGGAATCTCAAATGCCTCCTCCTCTTGCCGGGAAACCCCCTCGCCCTCGATCCCCGCCACAAGCTCAAATTGTTCGCGCACGCGCCCCACCTCCGCGACGCCCTCGGCGCCCCGCGCCTCGTCTTCCTCGGCGCACCACCTCATCTCTAACGAATTCTCGACGACGAACGCCCCTTCCTACCGACCGGCCGACCGACCGTTTAAAAAAAAATCCGTTACGATGATGGATGATGCTTTGAGCAGACGCGATGGGGAGAAGGCGGCGATGCGGAGCGCGCTCGCGCACGCCGTCGGGACGTTGTGCGAGCGCGAGCGCGGTCGCGGCCTCGAGATGGAACCCACCGCCGTCGCGACCCTCGCTTACGCCGTGGAACACTACCTCAAAAGTGAGCGAGGGCTTGTTTTTTACCTACTAAACCTCCCGTAGCGCTCGCCGTCGACCTCCCGGCGTTCGCCAAGCACGCGAAGCGCAACACGGTCCATGTCGATGACGTTCTCCTCGCGGCGCGCGGCTCCCCAGAGCTCAGGAAAAAGCTCGAGGATTTCATCGAAGCGAACGACCTTCGCCCGCACCCGAAGAAGAAGCGGAATATCGACACTTCTTAGTATCTCATATCATGGGGCGTTCGTCGCCCACTCTGTGTTCGGTCATCTCGACGTTGTCGTCCTCCTGGGAGAGGGGCGTGACGACGCTTGCTGGCTTGTAACTACTCTGGGGGGCTTGAGTGCCCGCGCTTCGCCGATTCCGCGCGTACGCCGCGACGCCGGCGAGCGCCAGCACCACGAGCCCGATCGTCGCCAGGGTCGACGCGAGCACTACTGTCGTGTCGTCGTTGTTCTTCTTTTTCTTCGACGATGATGAGGCTGACGACGGCGGAACTTGGGCGGAGGTTTGTGTCGTCGGAGCCGCGAGAGAAGGAAACGCCGAAGGGGAAAGCACGGCACTCGAAGGCAGCGAAGTGGTCGAAAATGGCGCCGCAGTAATTGTTGAAGGGGCGAGCGACAGCGAAGGTGGGGCTGCCGGCATAACGCTATGTTCGACCACCGAAGGCATGAGCGTCGGCTGGGGGGTGGGCAACTCCGTAGGGGTGGGAGTCGTCGGCATCGGAAGCGAGGGACCCGCGGTCGGGGCGGGGATTATCCCAAACAAGGCCGCGTATACGTTCTTCGTCGGGGCGTCCTCGCAGAGGCACTCGCGATTTTGCGTTCCCGCGCAGTCCGCGTCCATCCAGGTGCCATCGATCGTCATATAAACGCAGTTCCGCGTTGGGTCGTCGAAGTACACGTCGTCGCCCCCAAACACATCGTTGGGGTCAAAGTTCGTGTAGCCGTTATAGTTGGAGCTGATGCCCACGCAAACAAATTGTGTTTCGTCGACTGCGTCGGTCAAACCCAGCCAAGAAGCCGATCCATCGGCAAGGTCGACGAGCGCTTCGTTTGAATCATCGCTGAACGGACACGCTGCCGCGCCGCCGAGCGCGGCACACGCCGCGATGCAGTCTTCCGCGCTCGGTTTCTCGCCGATAGCACCGTAACACACGCCGTCGAGGACGGCGAGGCGCGTGGCGTTTGGCAAGCATTGCGTCGGCGCAGGAGTGACGTCCTCCTCCAACAAGAAGACGGTTTCGTATTCGGGGCGCGTCGTCGAGTCCTCGCACAAACACCCGGCGACGAGCGCTTCGTCGCACAAGGTATCGGTCCAGAGCCCGTCTTCGAGCAACATCGCGCAATTGTTCCCGGTGTTGAGCGGCGTATCCCCCGTTTCCCAGTTGGTGAAATTGACGGCGATACTCGAGTTGCTCGCCAAGCAAACCCACTCCGTCTCGTTAAGGATATCGCTCATGCCGAGGTAGGCTTGAGTCGTCGTGGTCGTCGTCGTGGTCGTCGTCGTCGTCGCGAGCTCCCGCAGGAGTTGGTTCGTGGCGTTGTTCCGCGGGCATGCTATCGCGCCGTTTGCCGCATCGCACGCGCTCGCGCACTCGCGGAATCCAGAGGTGGTCCCCACCATCGAGTAGCAATGCCCGTCCAAAGAGTGCCACCTGTGATGCAATTGTTCGGCGACGACGACGAGATTACCCACGTGTAGTTATTCGCCGGACAGTCCTCGGCGAGCACCATCGCGCACAGAAACCACGCCATCATAATTGCCGACATATTGCGGCTTCGTCGACGACTCGTTCTAGTAATAAAGAATTCCCGAACATTCCATCATCAGCTGGTAGCACAAAGGGCAGAAAGGGCCGTTGAGTTCTTATCTAGGGCACCTTGGGGAGGACGGGGTCTTGGGCCCCCGGGATGGGCATTTGGTGCGCACCTTGAGGAGGGCGGGCGTCGTCGTCGTCCTCGTCGACGACGGGGCGCTTGCTCGGCGGGACGAGGGTGCCCGCGTCCAGCTCCTTAGCGATCTGGTCGAGTTGCTCCCTTCTGAGCTGGGTCTCGAGGCCGTGGGGGAGACTGTAGGCCTTTTCGTTGCAAATCGCGAAGAGGTCGGGTGTGGAGATGCCCAATTCCTCGGCGCAGGCCTCGAGGGTGCGGTCGGCGTAGAGCGCGAGGATGTCGCCGCCGTCGAGCGAGTTCAAGGCTTCCAAAAGGCCAAAGGCCTGGTCGGCGTCGACGAGCGACGAGAGCTTGTCGTCGTCGCGGATGGGCGGCGGGACGCCAAAACCGACGAGCATGTCGGCGATGTAAGACACTGGAAATCCGTAGTCGTCGGCGATGTCCCCGACGCGCGTGTCCGCGAACGAGTAGCCGTCGCCCGACATGGTGAGTTTTTCATTGCTGAGCGTGAACCTCCCGTCTTCCTCGACGACGTCGTCGAGGCTCACGGGCTCTTCGTGGGCTCGCAGCGCCCAGACCGCGAAGACAGACGCGAGGCGCATCCTTAACCCTCTTCTGTAATCTGCCCCCTTAACCGTACTTACCCTTCTTGGGTTTACTCCCTACTAACCCTCTCATTTCAGCTCTTACGTTCGCTAACCTTTTGAGTTTACTCCTAAACCCTTGCAGGCAGGCAGGCAGGCAGTCGCCTACAGGTGAATTTACTCCTAAACCCTTTAAGTTGACGTCGCGTCATCAGGATGGTGGTGCTGGTAGCTGTGCTGGCGTGTTCGGCGACGACGGCCTTCCTCGTCCCCAGCGCGCCCGCCGCGAGTTCGACGCGCCTCCAGAGCTGGCAGCCCAACGAGGACTACAACACCTTTGGCGGGTCTTCGGGGCGGCTGACGGACTTTGAGCGCGAGGCCCGCGACGCTGGCGCGACCGATCGCAAGGTGACGATCCGCAAGCCTCTCGGGCTCGTGCTCGAGGCCAACGACAAGGGCGACGTCTACGTGAAGGAGGTCGTCAAGGGCGGGAACGCCGACGCGATTGGCGGGGTGAAGAAGGGCGACATCATCTCGATGTGCAGTGCGACCTTCGGGACGGCGATGTGGTCGACGCGCGGCGCGGGCCTCGACCGCGTCATGCGGGCCATCGAGGTCCGAGCGGGCTCGAGCGTCAGCCTCGTGGTCCAGTCGAAGTCCGAGCAGCAGAACATCCTCTCGGGGCTATTCAAGAACCAGGAGAAGGTCCGCGAGGCCCGCGTCGCCGATGCCGCGAAGAAGCGCGCCGATCTCGAGGCCGAGATCGTCGCCGAGCGCAAGGAGGCTGCCAAGGGCTGGTTCGGCCTCTTCTAGGATAGGTTAGCATTCTCCCCCCTCCTCCCAACGGCCCTGATGATAACATTCTCTCAGAGTACTACCCGACGAGGTGAACAAACAAAGGCTTCTTCGGCGGCCTTACGGCGGACGAAAGAAAGAAGCATGATGGTGTGGGTGGACGTGATGCTTCGTCAGGCGTGCGACGTGGATCAGGCCGCGAGGCTGCGCGGGACGTGTCGTCGCCTGGCCGCGGCCGAGTGGCCGTTGGTGCTGAAGGAGCGCGTCCTGGACCGCGAGTTGAGCGCGGGGGCGGTCGCGAGCCTCGCCGCGAATCTCGAGCGACCCCCCACGCGGCGACGGGCGCTGGTCGCGGCCCTGGCGCTCGCCACCAAGAACCGGCTCCGGCTGGCAGTGGGGCTCGGGCCGGTGTTGCTGCCTTTGCTCGAGGCCGCCGTCTTGTTCAAGGCGGCGCCCGAGTCCGAGCTCGAGTTGGCTTTGGAGGTCGTGTGCCGGGTCGTCTCGTGCGCTCGCCTCGACGAGGAGACGAAGATGTCCCCCGATCAGGAGGACGACGCGGCGCAGCTGCTGGTGGACGCGGGCCTCGCGTACAGAATAGCGACGGTCCTCGAGCGAAGGCGCGGTCCGAGTCGCGTCAAAGCTCTCGAATGCCTGCGGCGGGTCTTTGCGACGGCCGTCCTCGAGAGGGCCGAGACCTCGCGGATCGTGGCCGCGCTCCTGCGCGACGCGAGGTCCGTCGACGCGATGCGCGCCCTCGAGGCGCTCGCTGCCAACGCGAGGGACGGCGACTCGACCGAGACGACGGCCCGACGCCTCGCCGCCCCCGAGGCCCTCGGGGTATTGGCGGCCTGCGCCCGCCACGACCCCGGCTCTAGGCTCGCCCAGGGCGCGCTCTTCGTTGTTGACTGCCTATGCGACCTCGACGGCCTCGGCAGGAGTCGCGAGCGCGGCGACGACGTCTTGACGGCAGTCGTCAAAAATCTCTACGCCCCCCACCCGAGCGCCTTCTTGAAGGAGTGGCCGACCTGCGCGGCCCTCGCCCTCCAGGTCATATGCAAGCTCGCGCACCTCGGCCTCGACGAGTTCGGCCTCTATCGCGACCCCGACGTCGCCCTCATGCTCGGCCCCGCCGCCCACGTCCTCCTCCGCCACACGGCCTTTGACCTCACGACGGCGACCCCTCTCTACGCGATCAACGCCCTTCGCTTCCTCGCCCACAACGGCTACGCCAAGGCGATCCTCGAGGCCGACCCCGACGCCGAGCCGAGGCTCGAGGACGTCGCCAACGCGGCCCTCGACCGTTCCCGGGGGGACCATCCTCACCTCCTCCAGACTCGCCTCCGCACCCTGGCCTATCGCGCGCAAGCGCTCCTCCAGGCCCTCGCAATCTGATGATTTTTTTGTTTCCCGCCTGGACTAGACTGCGACTGCGACTGCGACTGCGACTGCGACTGCGACTGCGACTGCGAGACTGCGACTGCGACTGCGAGTCAGAAGTGCGACTGCGACTGCGACTGCACCCCCCAGTTGTTTTGGAGAGAGAGAGAGAGAGAGAGAGGGAGACAGAGATCCGTTGGAGTTGGAGTTTCCAGAAGAACGGGGCGTCGTCTTCCTTGCATGGCGGCTGCTTGTTGCTCGTCGTCTTCGAAAAAGGCGCGGATCGCGGTGTTTTGTGGACCGCAGAGCACCATCGGGAACTCGGCGCCCCTGCGGACGAGCAACCTGGCGCGGAAAGAGCGCGGGCTAGAGCCTATGCGCGACCGATTCGGGGATCCGCTGAAATACGACGCCCTGCGTCTCCAGCGGCTCGCGGCGCCGGTGGAGGTGCTGATCGCCCAGTTCTCCGAGCATCCGCTGGCCTCGGACTCGGCGGAGCTCCACGGACCGCCCGACGGGTGGTGCGACCCCAAAACGGGCGAGTTCTCGCTCGAAAGAACGGACGGCTGGACGCCGTGCTTCAAGGCCGTGCTTCGGCCCGAGGACGGCTTGTACCCTCTGCCGTTCATGGGGGTCACCAAGGCGGGCGAGCCCTGGGATGGCCGAGACGCCCGCCAGACCTTCTACCCCGACGCCTCGGCGCTGTACGACGAGATCGACCGCGACGGCGTCTCGGCCGAAGGCGAGCCGTGCGCGCTCTCGTCGCGCGCCGCCTTTGACTTTTTCAGGCCGTGTCCGTCGGGGGGGTACACGAAGGGGTGCCCGGGCTCGGAGCGCACCGACGACGGCGATTCCTCCGACATTCCCCCCGAACGCCCGGGCGCGGACTTTTTTCCGTACTACCCTCACGAGGTCGCCGCGCCGCCGACGGCGACCGCGCTCGCGAGGGCCACGAACCTCGCGCAGCGCGCGCTCCGGTGTCGCGCCTACGCGGGCTGCCAGTGGCTCGAGAGCTCGTGCTCCATCGAGGAGACGCTCTACTGGCTCTCGCTCCTTCTGGATACGACGGAGCCCGTCGTCGGCCACGCGGCGCAGCGCGCGCACGGCACTATCGGCGCCGACGGCGACGCCAACATCGTGAGCGGCGTGCGGTACATCTGCTCGAGGATCTGGGAGGGCGACGATGGAAGGGACCGGGTGGGTGCCGTTCTGATCGTCGACGACGTTGCCTACGCCGCTAGAGAGGTCGCCAAGACGGACGCGCGCCCCGGAAACTACGAACCGGTGGGGGGTCACGGCGGCATCGTCGCCGGCCTCCACCTCGAGCCGACCCTCACCTTCATTCCGGTGCGCAAGGCTACCTGGCGTTCCGACCTCAACCTCTCCAAGCTCCCCGGGACCGTCAGGGGAATCCGCGGCGTCGAAGTCCGCGTTCTCGACGAACGCACCCGCGACTTGCTCGAGATTCCGCGCGTTGGCGTCGTCAAGGCCGGACACTACGCGCACATGCCGCCGCGCCGCCAGGATCGCCTCGCACCCTTCAACGGCACGCGTGGCATTCGCGACGACGACGACGACGGCGGCGCCCGTTCTAGTCTGCGCGGAAGCGCCGCGGCCTCCGTCCTCGCTCCGGGACTCCTCGCCGATATCGCGGCCGCGCTCCGCGAGGCACCCCTCGCCGGCTTCGTCGCCGAGGGCGCCAACCCCTATGCCTACCTCGACGAGAACGGCCTCGACGCCGCGTTGTTGAAAGCTGTTTTTTCGGGTCTTCCCGTCGTCCGCGTCGCCCGCGGAAACACCCGCGGCTTCTGCTACCCCGCCCACCCCTTCTTCATCGCCGGCTCGAACTTGACCGCCACCAAGGCCCGCATCCTCCTCCAGGCCGCCATCCTCAAGCTCGGCGTCCTCCCGGCGGCCGCCGACCCTGACAACCCAACGCCCGCGGAGCGCGACGCCATTTCCCACCACGTCTCAAATTTCCAGCACATCTTCGACACCCACTAAATACTACACCGTGGTAGTGGTGGTGGTGGTGGTTGTTGTTTCGTCGTTGAGGGGCTGCCACTTTCTCGAGTGGGCCTCGAGCCGCTTGCGGAGTTTTTTCCGCATCGACTTGGACAGCTCGGAACCCGCGCCGTCGTGGGTCGGGACCCCGGCCTCGTCGAACGCCGAGAACTTCCCCTCGAACTCGGCAGCGACCTTGAATAGTTCGTCGGGGGGGACGTGCTTCACGGCCGCAAACCTGTCGGCGGCGGCGGCGGCGGCAGCCTTGTTTGGTTCTCGCGGGGAGGGTTCTGCCGCGACGGCAGCCACCTCCGCGAGTAATTGCGCCGAGCCGTCGGGCTTGTCGAGGATGGCGTAACCTAACGCTTTCAGAGTGTCGCCGTCGCGGACGGCGTCGCACAGCCTCAGGATCTCCTTCTCGAGGCGAAGATCGTCGGGAGACGCTTTTTTTTTGAGCGCCGCGTTCCGGACTCCCGTCCGAAAGTCGACCAGCGCGCCGAGCGCCGCCGCCGCCGCCGCCGCCGCATCGGATGATGATTTGGCAAATCCCGCCGCCGCGTCGTTCTTC
Organism: Chrysophaeum taylorii; assembly: GCA_029834535.1. NCBI lineage: Eukaryota > Pelagophyceae > Pelagomonadales > Pelagomonadaceae > Chrysophaeum > Chrysophaeum taylorii. The sequence continues at coordinate 45,340 of JAQMWT010000468.1, read as the reverse complement.
GTAGCAACAACCTTAATAGTGTCCGCGAGGCCGAGGGTGCCGAGGGTGGTCGCGACGCAAGATATTGCCTCCTCCAGGGGCTCCTCGACGACGTCGCCCTCGAGAGCGTACTGGCGCGCGCGCGTCGCGAGCTTGGTTACCAAAGCGATCGCCTTTGGCGTGTCGAGGTCGTCGAGGAGGGCCGCTCGAACGTCGGCGCGCGTCGCGGTCGTCGCCGCCCGCAACGCCTCCTCGCGGTCCCCGAATCGCTTGCGGCCCTCCCCGCGAACCAAAACATCGCGCGCCGCGCGGAGCGAGGCCTCGAGGTCAGCGCGCACCCGCTTCGCCTCTACCAACTTCTCGGGACCGTACGAAACGGTCGAGCGGTACCCGTGGAGCGCGCAAAAAATTCGAAAGTCGTCGGGCTCGCACCCCGACGCGAGGAGCTCCCGGACGGTGATGAAATTTTTTAACGATTTGCTCATCTTGCGGCCCTCGATGTGGAGATGGCCCGTGTGCACCCAGCAAGAGCACCAAGTGCCCGAACGCGAGGGTTCCGGCCGCGCTCCCCGCCACTGCGCGACCTCGTTCTCGTGGTGCGGAAAGGCGAGGTCGACGCCACCGGCGTGAAGGTCGAGCTTATCTCCAAACGCCGCTCGGGTCATCGCCGAGCACTCGATGTGCCACCCCGGCCGCCCGGGACCCCACGGCGATTCCCACGACGGCTCGCCCACCTTGGAACCCTTCCAGAGCGCGAAATCGCGCGCGTCTTTTTTTCCTTTTCCCCCGACCCCCGCCGCGGCGGCCGAGGTCCCGCGACCCTCGGCAAACGTCCCGTAGAGGTCGCCCAATTTCCCGACGTCGAACCAGACAGAGCCAGAAGCTTGGTACGCGAGACCCTGGGCCTCGATGTCCCGCACGTAATCGATCACGTCTTCGACGTGTTCCGACACCCGCAGAACGCGGCTCGGCCGCGCGCACCCGAGCCGCCCCATGTCCTCGAAGAACTTCACCTCCTCGACCCGCGCGAGCTCCAGGGGTTCCACGTCGAGCTCGCGCGCGCGCGATATGATCTTGTCGTCGACGTCCGTCACCCCCATCGCGTACTCGATCTCGTGCCCGTACGCCGTCGCGACGCGCCGCAGCATGTCCAGCATCACGTACGTCCGCGCGTGTCCGAGGTGCGCGGCGTCGTACACGGTCGGACCGCACGCGTACCAACGCAGCGGCCTTTTTTTCATTTCCACTTCCTTCCCGGTCGCCGAGTCCCGCACCGACAGCGCTGCCGACGCTGCCGCCGACCCGTACCGCCGCACGCTCATTTGGGGAATCCGCTGCTGCACCGACGACACCACCAAAGCCCGAGAACGCCACGCGGCGACAAACACGACCATCGCGCGACGACGCCTCATTCCTATGCGGAATTTACAATCATAATGTTATCTGACATCTTTATGCTGAGTCAGTCAGTCGGCGTCATCATCATCGTCGAAACAAACAGCCTGTTGTTGCTGCGCGCCTTTCATGCAAGGGAGAGGCTTCATTCGTTGCTGAGCCCACGGGCCACCTGGATCGAGCCACCGATACGGCCAAATTGGGAAATGGGGCGCGTCGTCTCGGTACCGGAAGTGAAGCTTGGATCGATCGCTGGATAGGGGACGAGGCGCTCATCCAACAACGCTGGCAGGCGTGGATTTGAGCCTACGTGTTGTAATCATATTTGGCGTCCAAATAGGCGCTTCCGACGACCACCGAGTACCACTCGCATGCCGACCACGAGAACTCTTTCTTTCGACAACGAGCACGTATTGCAGCAACCGAGCGGCTCTCTCCTTTTGCCGGAGCACGGCCTGCAACGACTACTGGGATTTCACCCGCGTTGGTCGAGATCTCGCCGCCAGAGGCCGAACCTACCGAGACTGATCTGGACGCGCCGATACCTGGCGTTGCTCCGACGAGGACGCGCGCAGTCGTCTGATCAACCACGTCGAGGTCGGCCGTGTCGACGGTTGCGTACAGAAGAAGAATAAATTACGAGAATTCCAAGGCTGAAAAGACCACGGAGTCGAGACAAACCTAGGCGCCGCCGCCGCCGCCGCCGCCGCAAGACAGCACGCCGCCGCCCGCGAGGAGTTGGCAAAGATGTCGACGGCAAGCATCGTTCGCGATTTTACCAGAAAGAAAGACTCTTGTCGTCCCTAGGGCCGTTCTTCGGTCTACGAACGTTTGTGCCTAGCCTAAAGAGAATGGTACAGGCTTCCGTTCCACGCGCGCCGATGAATCAGAGAAGCGCTAATCGAAGCGTTCCCCGGCTCCGGTCTGGCCCCGTCCTCGCGCCCCCGGCCCCCAATCCACCGATCAGCCTTATCAACAATCCTCGGTCGCTACTCGAGGTCACTCCCGGGCCTTCGGTCTCGTCGGCTGCCCTCGTCCTTAGACCTCAGGCCGCGCTGCTGGGATCCTCGCTCTTCGTCGCTCCCTTTCTTCCCGCTCTGTCGCCCTCGTTGTTGTCATTCCACCAAGGGCGCGTGCGGTGGTTGTAAAGTGCTGTGGGGGTGCATTTCGGCCACAGAAGAGGACTCCGAGCTGCCGGTCAACTCACGAGGCGAGACGGACCAGGCCGCAGCGAGGGCGGGCTCGGGGTGGTGGAAGTAAGTGGCGACCGCGCGAGCCATCTCGAGAGACTTATTCTCAACGTCAACGGCTCGCGCACTAAAAGAACCATCTGCATGGCGCATTCCGTGCCATGCTGTGCCACTTGAAAAAGCACGGCACATCCGCACGTCAGGGTGCGGCCGTGCCGCCCCAAAACCTGCACGGCTCTCGGGCACGGACGTTATGTATGGTCGTTTAGCATCCGTGGCGAGGACTGTCCGTTCAGTGACCGTTTAATTATCTATGTTGTTAGAATATGGTGGTGGGTTGTAGTAGATTCTAGTAGGGTTGGAGGGTCGTAGTAGTAGACGGGGTGATGACAGGACAGGCATCCTCCTCGATGCTGCGCCGGCGACTTCTCCTACTAGACTTCGTCGCCATCTTCCGTCGCGTCGTCGTAGGTCAGGACAGCGGCCGGGGCATCTGCTTTGAGCGCGGCGGCATTTTTCAAGCCGGCGTCGCTCTCGGGGAGACTGCCGCTGAGGAAAATCCAGTAGTCGCAGCAGCCAAAGGCGCCCCAAGCGGAGAGGAGACCGTAGAGCACATTGGGCGCCCCAAAGGGCGGAAAGTAACGGGCGACCATCGTGGCAACCAGCGCCGAGATGCCAAAGCCAATAATCATGATGCCGCTGTTGATGCCGACGACGAGCGCGCGCGCCTCGTCGCCGAGGCCCGAGAGGAGAACAGTCAGGATTGCGGGGTAATTGAAGAACCAGAGGAGCTGGAATGCGTACATGACGAGCGTCGAGAACCAGTAGGTATTGAAGGCGTTTCCCCTGTCGGTGAGGTACGGGACGGCGTCGGTACCGAACAACGCCGTCACGACAGCCAAGCCGAGCGTCACCGTCGTGTAGGCCGTCATGCCGACGCGCAGGAGGGGGACCACGTCGAGGTAGTGGTGCAAGCACGTGTTGCACACTCCGCCGACGACGCAGAAAAAGCCCACCGACCCTATTATCAAGCCGCTCACCTGCGTCGAAAAGCCATAGATGTTCTCGAGCGTGTACGGGTACAGGCTCAGCATCGTGCCAGCTAAGCTGTTGGCGCTCAGATTGAAGGCCCACCCGGCGACGACGCGCACCGAAATGCTGCGCGACAGCAGACCCCACCCCGTGGATACGCGTCCGCGGTCTGTCGCGCTCGAACTCGAGCTCTTCGCGGCCACGCGCGGTTGCGTCTCGCGGAGCAACGCGAGCGACAACATCTGGATCGTCCCCCACACGAACAAAATTGCGAAGACGTAGCGCCATCCCAGGGCGGCGCCGACGAGCCCACCCAGCGCGGGGGCGCAGATGATGACGACGGGGTAGGTCGAACTCAAAAAGGCGAGCGCCTCGTTACGCTCGTCGACCTGGACGTACACGTCCGTGACGATCGCCTCGGCGATCGCGCGCGCCGAGCTCTCCCCGAACCCCTGCACGATCCGCCCGACCACTAGCATCTGGGCGCTGGCGGCGAGCCCCGAGATGATTGTCCCCGCGAGGAACATCGACAGCCCGCACGCCAGCGCCACCAGCCGTCCTCTCGCCACTGACAGCGTTACCCAGGCTGGTCCTGTGAGGCCGCTAAAGGTCCAATTCAGGATCAGCGACAGCGATATCATCAACCACGACGCGTGCAGGTCTTCCTTCACCGTCGGTAGCAGCGGCACGTACATGTCCGACGACGCATTGCACAGGGCCGCCGTCGCGGCGAGCACGGTAAACTGTGTGAGGGACAGGTGATCCTCGTCCCTGTTGGACAGCAGAGGCTCCGTCTCGGAGGCCGGCTCGCTCTCCATTTCACCACCTCACCAAGTGCTCGTCATTCACTGCGCTCCGAAGATCACTGGCTCGTACTGGGATCGTCAATGATCGTCACTGGTGAGTTACGCCACGTTCTTGAACTTCACTATATATCAGAAACGATTCACCAGTGACCTTCGATTTATATTTGACGTGGCATGTGGAGCTAAGATGTGTATCTAATTCCGGCACTCGTTTGTACAAACCGACCTCAACAAAAAACACGTGCTGCTGCTGCTGCTGCTGTCGAAGATGATGATGCCGCGCGACCTCATTTCTGCTACTTTCGAGTAGTAGAGCTGTCGTCGCCGCCGCCGCCGCCGCCTCGATATTCATCCAGTCGTTCGCCCCTTCGCGGCAGATCGATCGTATTCGGCTTGCCATCCTCGGTTTTTTGTCTTCTCGTCCACACCACACGAGCCCGCCCGCCACAATGCACCCCGTCGTGCCTCAGTCGAGGAGCTTTTTGTCGCTGCATCAACAAACCACAGCGACATACGATTGGTGGCTCGCGCGAAATTCGACCCTAGGATCGTCTCCGTTGCCCGTAATTGCCGCGCGCGCGCGAAATACGTCCGCGCGCCACTCACGATGGCGCCAATGATGCAATCGTTGAGCAATGTCTTTCCTGCGAGCTGGATACATCGTGCGCCACTCGTCGTTCCACAATGGACTCTATGCTCTCTGAAATCAATCTACAAGTTTGTTGCGAAGACCAGAACGCGACGGCTGATGGCTGAGTCCCGTACAGCGCAGCGTTCTCCAAGCCAGCGAAACACTCGCGGTGTGTCCCGAGTGTGTCCCGAGTGTGTAGCGGAAGAAGTTAATTTGCCGAGTCAGAGCTCTTCCGCTATGACAACGATGATGAAGGCCCTCCTCCAGCTCATCACGATCGAAAGGATCCTCGCAACGTCGTCGGCTCACATGTATCGCTTCTGAGGTAAGAAGGGACCCAGGTGACGACCATCTGGAACATTGTCGCCAAAAGCTAACAAACCCTCATGTTTGACGAGTGAAAAAAACCTATGTACCAAAAAGCACGGGTGGGGCGTTTTGTTACCGTTTCAATCTCGTCCGCAAGAGCCTCCGACGGCCCGACCTCCTCCTACAGGCACGACCCGCCGAGTCTTCTCGGGAGGCCGCTTGGGCATCGTGGCATCATCGTCGCGGACGTTCTCATCGTCATCCTCGTCGGTGGCCTTGCGGTGGGCGTGTGGCTTCGGCTCGTGCATCTGGCGGACTTGATCGGCGGTTGCGACCGACAACCTGGCGCAGCAGCTTCAAGTACTTGCTGATAAGTCATCGGGCCTTGCGTTCTTTGCGGAGGCGCTCCTTCCAGAAATCCAGAGATCTAGGTTGATAAAGAACTAGCCCAGAATTCACACAGTAGCTTGGACGGGTTCGCGTAATGCGTTGTTTGCTCAGGAGGCCAGCACAAATTAACTGCAAGAGCGTTCAGTACCACCTCTTGAACATGCGCAGCCAACCTGGTGCCGCGCCTCCTTACGGCGTCCGCACGCTCCTTAGCGTTCGACTTTGAACCTCGAGAGACGACGAGGGACTGTGTCGGGCCGGCGAAGACGCGTTGTTTACCCGCCATATCGCGTTCATTGCGGGTGTTATGTCGGCGCTTCAACTGGACCCAGCCGGATTCTATCTATACCTTCGCAGCTCGACCTCCTCGTACGCGTAGATCTTCCCGCTCAGGCGATTCAACGCGTTACCGTGCTAGGACTTCGCAGTATTCTAGCGATAGTCCTCACCCTCGAGACGGGCAGCTTTCTCCTCGCTAGTCGTGGTATAAGAAGAACCGTCGAATGACTGGAGCTCTTTCGGCCTCCAGAGCGCAAATTTAAAGTATATTGACGCGCGTGTTCCCCCTGCGATGGCTTGTTCTCGACGACAAAGACTCGCGACTACAACGACAATTCCAGGTTTTGGGCAGGGAGCGGCCCCCTCGCAATACGCACCTCGGCCCGGCGCGAGTCCTATACGACTACCTGTTATTCTCAGGTTTTTGAAGAAAAAATTGCGAGCGAGCGGCTGGCGAGCGATGTGCTCGGCCACCCGACCCGCAAACGGCTCAAAACAACGACTCATGGAGCCCTTTCGAAGTCCTGGGAAGCTGGGGTCGAACGGCGTGGGACGGTCATCCGACTAGTAACTATCTATGTAACTTCAGATCTCTCCCGAGCATGGGAGCCAGGCCGGACCGACAGGAGCCAGTCCGGCATCACGGGCCTGTAGACGAGGAGCGCCGAAAGGTCGGTCGGCGGAGAGTGACATCCGAGAAGTCGGGCACGAAAATGGTCGGCTCCGACGGTGATTTTCGGGGGGTTGGGTTTCTGAAGGAAGTTGCGAGCGGATCCCCACGGGAAAACCCCGACACCGGAGCTTCTGGTGAGCTCTGCTATGCTTCCGGATGGTCCGTCCGGGCGCCCAAATAACTTAGAAGCGAAGGTTATTAGAGGAGTGTCTGAGAGACTGGGGACGACCCTGACACTTGAGGCGGTGCTGGAAGCTTGAGTGCGGGGAAGCGGTACCCAATGGGCGTTCGAGGCCCGTTCGGACTTGGCTATTCACTCCTCGCCCTTGGCTTTGAGTTGGAAGGCGGCTATGTTGTCGGGCTTCTTTTTTTTCTTGGGCAGCGCCTCGCACGCTCGCTGCCGGGGGCAAACTGTGCACGAAGGCTCTGGGGGAGCCAGGAGAGGAGGATTTTCATGCCAAACTGGGCTTCGAGGTGGCGAAGGGGAGGGCGATCTTGCCGGCGTCCTGGGTGGTGTAGGCTCCGAGGTTGTGCTTGCCAAGCTGCTTAGTGATGGCCTTTACCGAGTAGCCCTTGATGGCCGCGAGACACCTTGCTTGAGGTACGAGAGCCGGAGTTTCTCGGCGGAGTTGGCGGCGCCAGGACAGCTTTGGAGGTCAGCAGATGTCAGGCGAGAGCCGCCGGCGTTGGGAGCTTCGGATTCTGGGTCGGCATCCGGGCTGGCGTTGGCGGCGGGGGTGGCGCGTTTCTTTCCGAGAAGACGGGAAAAGCATCAGCACAGACGTGTTCAGAAACGTGGAGAGTTCGCCCGCCGGCGCCGCGCGGGCGGCGTCCTGCTGCTGCTCCTGGTAGAGCTGACTCCAATATGGGGCCTGGTTGAAGGGTGAAAGGCCGGACTTGGAAAACGCCTTGCGGTAGACCTCGGGCTGGAGCGCAGCCCGCCACGCCTGGCTTAAGCACTCGAGCGTCTCTTGGAGATTCAAGGCGACGTGGCGTAGATCCTCACCGAGTTCTCCGACCACTTCGCGTCCTCGCCGTAGAGCGCGCTGCAGCTGTCCATGATCTTCTTGAGGCCGCGAGACTGACCATCATCCAAGACACCCGCCCAGTCCGCGCTCGCCTTTTTGATCCAGAGCACCCGGCGCTCCTCGAGCGGCAGCTCCGTCGTCGTCGGCGGCGGGGTCGGTGGCGGCGGCACGTTTTCTTTGATGATAGCCACAAGCCCGGCCTCCTTTATCGTCGCAACGCGATCTGCGACCGCCCTGAAGCTGACGCTCGCCCAGGCCGCAGTCTCGGCCTGCGCCTTCTTCAAAGCGCTCGCGACAGGGCCCCCCGATGGCCACGACACGCATCGCCGCCTCACGGACGAACTTGGCCTTGTCGCGGTAGGCCATAGGCACTTCCTGCGACCCCATGCCGCCGTCGAAAGTATCGGTCGCAACTCTTCCTTCAGAAAAAACCTTAAGTGTACTTTTACTTGATCATAACAGATGACGGAAGAGTAGGAAAACGCGAGTTTCGAATCAGTTAGGGTTCGAGATTCGATGGATAACCGCAACTGACTCACACCCCCCTCGACCCCCCCTGTTAGCAGTCAGTCGACCTTTAAAGACACTCACGCATGAGCGCGATCTTTTTTGTTCGTGGACATACTGGGCGTACACACGTTTTTAGTAAACTACGCACGGATGACGCAAAGTCCGGAGATGTGCGTGATCCCAGGTGCGTCGAAGGACTTCCCCGCGCAGCTGAGCGCGCGCGCGGCGACGACGCCCGATGCGACGGTCGCGAGGGTGTGGACGTATGGCAAAGGCGTCGAGACCATCTGGTCGTACGCCGGCTTGGAGACAGCGGTCGCTTACCAAAGTCGGATATTGTGGAGCATTTTCGGGGATGTGAAGCGCATCGCGTTTCTTGCCAAGGGGAACATGGATTTTTTCGTCGCTCTGGTGGCAGTGCAGCGGATTTGTGCCGCGCCGGTGATATTGAACTGGCGGCAACCGACGGCGACGCTCGTGGGCGGCGTTTCCGACGCGGGCTGCGGAGCGTTGATCGTCGGCGCGCCGTACCACGAGATCGCCAAGGCGTTTTCGGTGCCCGTGCTCAAGTTGGCGGACACGACTGTGGTGACGCCGCCGCCGTCCGAGCAGCGGTGTGCGTCGACGCCGGAGGACATTGCGCTCGTGCTGTTCACGTCGGGGTCGACTAGCCGGCCCAAGCCGGTCGCGCACACGAACGCGACACTCATGTGGACGGTGCAGAATTTCGTGTTTCCGACGGAGGAGATGCGGTCGACGCTGTGCTTCCTCCCCAACTTCCACGTCCTGATGACGTTCCAGAACTTTTTGTTGCCGTTGGCGCGCGGCGTCGGCGTCGCGACGCTTGGCGACGCCGAGACGCCCGTGACGGCCGCCCTCTTGCTCGCTGCCTGCGGGGATCTCGAGCCGACGACGGTCGACACGGTGCCCTTCATCATGCAAGACCTCTCGACGTTTTCGGTGGAAGAGCTGGCACCCATGGCTGCGTGCGCGGCCGTGCGCAGCGGCGGCGCGCCGTTGCCAGCCGCGGTCGCGAGGCGCCTCGCGAGCGCGGGGGTTCGCGTGCAGACGCACTACGGCCAGACCGAGGCCCCGGGCATGCAGCTCTTGACGGTACCAGGTGCCGCGCCCGATGAGCTCGCCATCATGATGCCGCCGTGGCACCAGGTTGTCGAGGTCGCGCTGTCGGACGACGGCGAGCTCCTGCTCGGCGGTTGCGGCGGGTCGAGCCCGGGCTACCTGCGGGACGGCGCGCTCGTTCCTGGGAAGTGTGGCGCGGACGGCTGGCACCGCACGGGCGATATATTCAGCTGGACCACGACGGGCGGCGGGACGAAGGGTCTCCGATTTATGATGCGCCGCGACGACACGCTCCTCTTGAGCACGGGCGAGATGATCAACCCGCTCGCTTACGAGGCGCAGCTCGCCGAGGCGCTCCTCGGCACGCCCGAGGTTTCCGCTTTCGTGCTGCTGGGCCAACAGCGGGCGCGTCCCGTTTTGGTCGCCGAGCTCCTCGGGTCTGCCACCCAGCGCACGAAGGACCACCTCCGTCGAGCCGTCGACGACGTCAACGCGCGGCAGCCGGAATACGGACGCGCGGCTCGCGTCGCGACGCTCGAACCCGACCGCGGCGACCCGGCTCTCCCCAAGTCGGTGAAGGGTGTCGTGATCCGCGCGAAAGCCGAGACCCTGCTCGCGCATCGCCTCGACGATGCGGACGACGACCTCCTCGAAGGAGACGAAGAAAAGAAGGAGACGATCGCGTATTGGCCGACCGAGTGGATATGGCCGCGCAAGGCGTGGTCCCACAAGGGCGGCGATCGCAGCCTGCGCGTCCAAGTCGCCCGGTATCTCGAATCCGGCAAGAACGCGGCCGACCTGACGTCGGCCCTGGGTTTGGACTCGTTGACGGCGGCGCGTCTCGTATCGCAGTGGCGCGCGAAACGCGACTCGAAGAAAAACGCGGAACGGCCGATGCTCGAGCGGTTCAAGGCGATGCTGTGCGAGCGCCGGGACCCCGCCGGCCGGCCGTTGACCGCCATCCTCCGCAACGAACTCACCATTCGGTACTACCGCGTCCTCGGGTACTACGAGGGCATGGAGTGCACGTTCGACTGGGGTCTCCCGCCGATCGACGACGCCGCCGACAGAAAATCCGGCCGGCGCGTCCAGCAGACAGTCCTCGTCTCCCACGAGCTCCCAAACCGCAAGATGCACGTCCGCGTCTGGCACGACGAGGAATGGCACGGTCCCGCGAGACCCTGTCTCCTCGCTATCAACGGCGACGCTTTTTTTGGATACGCCGAGACGCGACCTATCCCCTATCGTCTGGTCAAGCTCGGCTACGTGATCGCCCAAGCCGAGCGCCGCGGCTCGCACGAGGGCGGGACCTTTCCCAACGCGCTCCACGACATCGCCGCGGCGATCCGCGTGCTCAAGGGCAACGCCGCGACCCTCAACGTCGACCCCGACCGTATCTGCGCCTTTGGCGATTCTTCGGGAGGCTGGTTCTCGTCGATGATCGGCGCGCTCTCCGGCTACGAGGAAGACCCCACCCTCAAGCGCGAGCTCCTCGGCGACCTCGGCGACTTTCCCCATCTCTCCACCGACGTCTCGTGCGTCGTCGCCTTGTTTCCGCCCTCGAGGTTCGACATGCTCGACGAGATGCTCGCCCGCGAGCGCCGCTGGCTATTTGCCGAAGCGCACGACGAGGACTCCTCGCCCGAATCGCTCTTTATGGGCCACGGCCTCCAAGTCAACCCCGACCGCCTCCGCAAGGCGACCCCGGCGACCTTCATCACCAAAGCGACGCCGCCCTTCTGGCTCACGCACGGCACCGCCGACCCTCAGGTCGCCCTCGAGCAGACGCAAACCCTCTACGCCCAACTCCTGGCCGCGCGACCGCCCGGCGAAACGGGCTACCACGAGTACGTCGAAATTCCGGGGGGTGGCCACGGGACCTACCACTTTACCGACAAGGTCCTCGGCATCGAGAATCACCTCCTCCGCTACCTCCGAGCCAGGCTCGACCCGCCGGCCGTCGACGACGTCTAGCTACTTTCTCTATAACCGACCGAGCCCCAGCTACCACCGCCACCAACCAAGCCCAAGCCGAACTTTATCTTTGTATGTCCTTCCTTTCGCCGCTGCTCGCTCCAAACTTGAATCGACCAGCGGGGAGGAAGGAAGGAAGGAATTACGAATGAAATGCACCCGCCGCCGCCGCGCGACCGAGGAGGCCACCACCACCACTCTTCGGACCTTCTTGTGTCCTCGTCGCACCACCACCATCATCTTCATCATCATGACGGTATGTATACCACTGTGCTTAAGAAGTGCCGACCGTCCTCCTTCCTTCCTTCCTTCCTTCCTTCCTTCGAATCAAAACACTCACCAACCAACCAACCGTGAGGACTTCGTCGTAGAAAGGGCCCTCCAATATGCGGCGTATTACCACCCAACTCGGCCGGGGGGAGCTTTCCACAACACGGCCGACACATCTTGGGGCGGGCTTGAGATGACATACGGGGGTCCGAACGAACGAACGAACGAACGAACGAACAAAGCCGATGACGATGATAGGGCGAATGAATGAATGAATGAATGATTGAATACACGCGCAAAAGGGGTCCGTGTTTGAATGAACGAATGAATGTGAGTGAATTGAAGCCGACGGCGATCTTGGAAGGGTTCGCGGTGGTGGTGCTGTCGTTGTATTCTTGGCGCATCGTCGCGTCATTGTCCGGAGAACAACCACCAACGCATTCAGTCAGTCTTCGGGGCCTTGGTAGACAGGTATGTCATTATGGTTGAATGGGGCGCGCGAGGCGGGACTCGGGTCGTCCTCGTCGCAGCTCAACATGAGATCATCTTCGGCTGGTGGTGGCTCGACGCGGCGGACTAAATGGTCGTCGTCGTCGTCGTCGTCGTTGATAAACGGAGACTCGAAGATACGCGTCGGCCGATCTTCCACTTTGAAGTTTCGGAGTTGGTCGTCGGCGGGCGACGGCGCGCCATCGTCGTCGCGCTTTCGTCTGTGGTCGAGCTGGAGTTCTTCCTCGTCCATGTACTTGAACGGATCTTCCTTGACGAGGTCGTAAGCTTCGTCGAAAGACGAAGACTTGACAGAGACTGTTCTGATTTCGAGGTCTCGCGCGAAAGCGCGGACGTCGCGGTCGTCGTAGACCCACATGTTGCAGCCGCTGGCGCGGCCAGAGGCCGGTCGGCGGACCTTGGTGCGCGGGAGGTGGCGGAGCTGATTGTGATTGCGGATCATCGGGTAGCGCTTCATGGCCTCGACCGCCGTCAGCTTGCCGTCGGGCGGCGTCCAGAGGGGATCGTCGTCGGCGGGTTCGACGCGGGTCGAGGCACCGGCGCGGCGACGCCGATCGAGGTCCTGGGCGAGCTCGGCGATGTCGATCTCGTCGTAGACGACGATGCTGCACGCGGCGAATCGGCCCATGGTCGGTCTGCGTATCTTGGTTTTTTGGAGGTGGCGGAGCTGGTCGTGATGGCGAATCTGCGGGTACTCGTCCATCGCCATCTTGGTCGTGAGCTTGCCTTGGGGCGGGGCCCAGTCGTTCGGGTTGGTGTAGACGACGTCGGGAGTTGGTTCCTGGGTGAGGCGGGCGGCAACTTGGGCGACGGCATTTTCGGGGTACACCGTGATCTCGCAGCCGCTCGCGCGCCCGATCGCGGGTCTTCGGACCTTTTCGACGCCCCGGACGCCCGCGAGCTGCTTGCGGTTCTTGATCGCGGGGTACGCGTCCATGGCCATCTGGAGCGTGAGGAAGCCCCCCCGGGGGGGCTTCCACGACGCCGGATCGGCTGGCGCGGGGGATGCCCGCGGCGCGCGGTGGAGGTCGGCGACGAGCCGCTCGACGTCTGCGGCGTCGTAGACGACGACGTTGCACGCGGCCGCGCGACCGATCGTCGGGCGGCGGATCACGTCACGAGGGAGGTGCTTGAGTTGGTCGCGATGCCGAATCTGGGGATACTTGTCCATCGCCATCTTCATCGTCAGCTTGCCCGGCGGCGGCGCCCAGGTCGTCGTCCTATTTGGCGATTCGAGCGACGCGGCGAGCTCGGCGACGACGCGCTCGTCGTAGACGAAGACATCGCAGCCCGAGGCGCGCCCCATCGCCGGACGCCGCACCTTGACCCTCGCCAATTCCTTGAGTTGATTGTGGTTCCTGATCTCGGGATGGCGCTCCATCGCCGTCTGCGCCGTGATCAAGCCGGGCGCCGGAGGCCACGTCCCGATCGATGAGGTCGTCGGCCTCTTTTGCGCGGGGAAGTACGGCGGTGCCACCACCACCACACCATCCTCCTCCTCCTCGGTCCACTGCCGTCGACGCTTGCGATTGGCCTCGTCCATTATTCGATCGGAACGCGTATCGTCTCCGTCGTTGTTCGCGAGGGCGTCGGCGGACGGCTTCGACGAGGCCGAGATCGACGCGCGCCGCACGTGGTTGTCGTAGGCGTCATACCCGCTCAAGTCGCCCTCCTCGTGGTCCAGCTCTTTTTCGGTCGCCACGGCCAGGCTCAGCAACCCGAGGCCCGCGTCGTCGCGCTCCCCGTAACAATCCCTCGCCGCCGTCGCTGATGCTGCTGCTGCTGCTGCTCGAAGCGAGTCCAAGCTCGAGGACGCGAGGATGCGGGGATCTTCCTTCTTCTCCTCCTCTTCCTCTTCAGGCCGGCGGCGGCGGCGGCGGTACCGCTCGTCGTCTCGGGGAGGGGACGACGACGCGGCCGCAGGCGAGGGTGCCTCGACGACGACTTTCGACAAGAACGGTCTGTGTTTCTGGGGCGGTACAACCTCCGCGATCGCGTGGTTCCCTCGGTAGCTCATCTGAGTCTGCCGATCTATCTCGTCCATCGCCGCCCTTGCCTGGTCGACCGCCGCCAAAGTCTTCTCCGACCGCGGCTTGCCGAATACGGCGCTGTTGTTACGCCGAAAAGCCGAGTTCCACCGGTTCTTGACGGCGTTCTCGGCGCGCCCGGGCAAAAGCTCGGCGATCTTCGTCCACGCGTTGCCCCAGCGCTTCTGGGCCTCGACCATGATCATGTCCTCCTCCTCGGTCCAAAAGCCCTTTTTCAGATTCGGATCCAGATGGTTTGTCCACCGTTCGCGACACTGCTTACCGATCCGTCCCGGTATCCTTGCCGCGATCTGCATCCACGTCAGCCCGCCCTCGTGCATCGCCTGCACGATGGTCTCGTCTTCGCTCTCGGTAAACGCGCCCTTGACGAGGCCCTCGCGCAGCACGCGCTGCCAACGCTGCTGGCAGTGCTCGGCCGACCGCCCGTGCCCTACCAAGTACAGGGACACGGCGCCCCAGTCCTCCGTCCCGACGGTCTCGACGGCGCCCCGCAATTTCTCGTCCTCGCGCTTCGTCCACCGCCGATGCCGCCCCGACTTGGTGTCGCCGCGGTACATAGCGCTGTCGCTCGGCGTTGGGGAGATCTTTTTCTTCCTGTACCCTATCTTGAAACTCCCGAAGAAAAGGCTACAACAACAAGAAAAACATTCCGTTCAGTTCCGTTCGTTGGAAGCTGCCTTCAAGTTCTCGTTTCTTGGGGGTAGTGCAGTACAACCAACTATAATACCTGTTATTATCAATCTCGAGTTTTTGAAGGCTTCAGGATACTGCTGGAATAATAATAAATCTCCGTGGCGCACCAATGGTTGTTTGCGTGCCAATAGGGAGGTTGAGGCGACAGAGCCTATACGAAGTCTCAGCTCGTCCGCGATGCCGCCATCCGAGAGTCATAGCGCGTGGTGGAGGAATGAAGAGCGCGTTTAGAAAGGAGCAGGCCGAAAACGCGGCGTGGTTGGACGTCAGCTACACAGCGGTCGCAAAGCGGGTCAAGAAGCTGAAAGATGCCGGGGGCGAGGAGATGATCAAGGCGCACGCGTCGCCACCGCCGCCGGAGTTGCCGCTCGAGGAGTGCCGGGGCCTGCGGATCAAGAAGGCGAGCGCGGGAGTGGGCGTCCGTTCTGGCTGCCGGGGGAAATCGATCGGGGCCTGGAGAAGATCATGGACGATTGCAACAAGCTCTCCGGCGAGGACGCGAAGTGGGTGGAAAACTCGATCAGGCGTACGCCGAGAGGAAGCTCAATACTTCGTAACTCAAGCAGGCTCAATACTTTGTAACTCAAGCAGGCTGTCAGCAACGGCTGCTCGATCGAGAAGATCAAGCAGATGCTCGAGACCCACATCCTCGGACCGTACACCACCCAGGACACCTGAAAGATTACCATCATTCGTCACCTCGAAACACAGTACGGCGGCATCAAGATCCAACTCGCCTGGCTCCCCGAGAGCCTTCGCGCTAAGCTTGCACCCCAAGGTGATGAGAACGCCCGCGCGCCACCAAAACCCAAGAGAAAGAAGAAGAAAGCCGACCATGGAGACGTATTTACACTCAAAGCCCAGGCGGATAAGGACGTTGCCGGCTCCAGGCTCGCCTCGGTCGCTCATCGGGTGCCGTTTTCCCTCATTCGAGCTCTAAACACTACCTCAAGTCCGTGGTGAGAGCCATGGCACTCAAGCACCTCATCTAAAAATAATAATAAACTAAGTTGTTTGGGCGTCCAGGATGTCCACCCGGAAGCATAGCAGAGCACCACAGAAGTTCAGGTGTCGGGGGGTCCGTTGGGACCCGTGGGAGACCGTGGAGACTATCCTTTCCTTGAAAAACCGGAAGACCCCACCTGAAAGTGGCCAACTTCGGTCCGGTCAAATCGGAGGACCGACCCCACCACTCGACCCCAGCTCTTCAGGGCTTCAAGACAGGACCATGGGGGCCGTTGTTTCGGCCGGTTTGCGGGTCGGGTTGCCCACCTTGTTGCCGCGGTGATATTTTCCCCTTCAAAAACTCGAGATTAACAGGTAATTAGAGAAAGGACGTCTGAAGGCTCGATGAGGAGAATCGACTGTCGAGCCGCTTGGCGTTGGCGACAACCTGTGCAGCCGCCGCCGCGTCCATTTTTCGGGGCCGCTGCATCTCCTCTCGCGACCAGTGGAAGCTGGAGGGGGGACCGTGCGCCACCGATTTCTGCTTCTTCGACAGCTTCTTGGAAGCCTGCTCCTGCTGGTGGAGTTCGACGAGCGAGGGCCCGCGCTCGGCGCGCGCCGCCGCCGCCGCTGCCTCGTCCGCCGGACTCTTCGAAGATATTTCGGCCGGAGCGGCGTCGCGCGCGACCAGCGAGGTCTTCGAGGCGCCAAAAGAGCCGCCGAAAGCAACCGCCCGGATCTCGCCCGAGGCGGGCGGCGACATCATCCAGGCCTCTCGCTTCACGCCACAGTCAGATTTCGTTTTACTTGCGGCCACCGGTCGATCGGGCTCCTGACCCGCAGGCCGCGGGCCCTCCTCGTCATCATCATCCGACAGTTCTTCTTCGGCTGGCGCGCGCGCCGGGCCGATGACCACGGGCCGCTGGACGCGCGCGGCGAGCGCGACGAGCGCGCGACGGTCAGCCGGCGATGCCGCTCGGTACCCCTCGTCCCCGCCGAGGGCGGCCTGCGGCTCGCAGGACAACCCGAGGCTTCGCAGCACGGCCTCGAAGGCTGCGCGCACGGGCGGCGCGAGGCCCTCGACGTTTACGGCCTCGCCACCGCCAAGCCGCCGCAACGCGCCCGGCAGCTCGCGGTCGAGGCCGTGGCACGCGGCGACGGCCGACCGCGCGAGCCTCTCGCTCAGCCCGAGTCGTGTCGCGCCGCACGCCTCCAAGACGCCCGCGGTTGCGTCGTCCTCGCCCAAGGTTTCGACGACGACTTCGGGCGCTTCGGTGCGGAGCCTTTCGAGGACAGCCATGTACCTTACTTACCCTCCTCAGGTTTTTGCAGAATGATTTGAAATTTGATATTATCCCGCGCTGCAACTGTATGGGACACAAGAATCCTATACTGCGGCAATTCAGAGAACACTGCGGTCAATTGTACCGTCTCGAGAAAGTCCCAACACCTGTGCCCGTGGCCAGTCAGACGCGAATTTTTGTTATCCTTTATTGCGCCTTCTTCCGTCGTCGCACTCGCGGGGACACAGATGATGATGGGGTGGTACAGGCACCGCCCCCATCGCATTCGTGTGCTTTTCCTCCTCCCCCTCCTCCTCGTGCGGGCGGCACACGCCGATGTGACCCACGCGCAAGCGCAGTGCATTCTGCGAGACAAAAAGCTCGCCATGTTCGGAGACTCCATCACGAGATTCTGCTACTATGGATTCAACTACTGGCTCGAGCTCGGCGAGCTGCCGGAGACCGAGTATACGGAGGACTGGGGCGACAACGCCGAAGACTACGATTGCTGCAGCGACCGCACGTGGACCGACGAGGGACTCCTTAGCGACGCGACAAAGCACCGGATGTGGCTGGAAAAGGATTTCGAGGCCTTTAACGGCAAGACTGAGTTCTTTTTCGTCCAGGGGGTCTGGTACGACGACCTCGAGACCCTCATTGAGGAGAGCGTCCAGGACCACGACATCATCGTCTTCAACACGGGGTGGTGGCAGCTCAAGGAAGCGGACGACAATTACTGCGGGGCCGAGTGGACTGACGACTGCGAGGCGACGTACCTCACGGACCTTGCCGAGCTCTACGAACAGTTGCTCGCTGATCGCGTGTCGGTGTGGCGCACGACGACCTGTTGCGGTGAGGGTGAAGACGACGACGGAAACCCGGACGACTCGTGGGTCGACTCGATCGAGAAGCAAAACGCCGCGGCCGAGGCGCGGCTCGGATCGACGATCGGATTCGCCGACGCCTATCCGTTGTATGGGTGGGATGATTTGGACGACGCGACTTTTGACGATCACCACGCCAACCTCGAACACTGCTTCATGATCAACATGCTCGTCCTCGAGGCCATCGACGAGCAACAGGGTGGCGCGTGCACGAACGGGGACGCGACGCCCACCTACGCTCCCAGTGCCTACGGGAGCCCGACGAGCGAGGCGCCCTCGCGCGAGCCGACGACGTCCGCGCCGACGATGCGACCGACGCGCTTGCCAACGCGCTCGCCGACCGCGGGGCCCGAACCGACGGGATCTCCGGTTAGGGCGCCGACGTCGAGCACGCGCGCGCCAGCCGCCGCGTGTGCGAGCGACCCGACGTGGTTCAAGGTCAACGACACCTCGAAAAATTGCGAGTGGGCAGAGAGTCACTCCCCGCGGTGCAACGTCAAGGCCGCCGACGGCCGCCTCGCTTCTGAAGCGTGCTGTGGCGTGTGCGCCACGGTCACTGGCACGCCGACGACGGCACCGACGACGAAAAGCCCGACGGTCGCGCTCGTGCCGGCGTTCGTGCGAATGTCGCTCGTCGCACGCTTCTCCGAGGACGTGACCGACTCGGACACCTGGCGCGACGCCCTCGGCAGCGCCGTCGTGGCGGCCGTCCCATCGCTCGTCGCTACACTCGAAGTCGACCTGCGACCGAACGGCGACGGACGGCGCCGGCTCGAGTCGTCGTTTACAAACGAGACGCGAATCACGTTCACAGCAGAGGCGGAGGTCGCGTCGAACCTCGCGAGCGCAACAGACCAGGTCCTTGACGATATTCTCGCCGCGCTCGCCGACGGGTCGCTCGACCAGGCGATTGCCGAAGCGGCACCGTCGTCCGCCTTCGACGAGCTGGTGCCGGACGCGTCCACGTCGCTCCTCGCGGACGAGATCGTCGTGTCGTACGATCCCATCACCGGCGAGCCCACCTTAACCCCGTCGGCCGCGCCGAGCTCGTGGCGCCCGATACCGAGTCCCACCGCGGCGCCGAGCTCGTGGCGCCCGATACCGAGTCCCACCGCGGCGCCGAGCTCGTGGCGCCCCGTACCGAGTCCCACCGCGGACCCTACGATCGCCAGCGCCGCCTCCAGAAAGAAGTCATCGTCCAAGTCCTCCAACGCCGTGTTCGTCGCTGCGCTCATTCCACTCATGCTCGTACTTGTCATCCTCCTCGTCGTCGGGTACGCGTCCAAGCGCCGGGAAATAGAGCGCGAGCAGAAAGAGTTTCTGAAAATGCAAGCCAAGCGGCGCGACGTGCCGGTGCGAAAACAACGAAAGGCGGCGTCGTCGAAGCAAGGCGAGCGACGCGAGACGACGCCCAGCCCGCTGCTGCAGCGTGCGAAACGCTACGGCGACCGCAACGACGACGAGCGCTCGCGCCGCCCGAGGTGCGACAACTCGGCGGCCGAGCGACCCTTCGAATGCTCCTTGGAGGAGGAAAAGCGACAGCGGCGGCGGCGCTCGGAGCCCGGAGACCACGGCGATGACAAGAGAACCGCCCGCCCGCGAGGGGCTCTTGTGATGCGCCAGGACGAGCTGGAGAGGATACTTCGGCTGCGGAACGACGAGCGCGTCGTACCGCGCGACGACCGGTTCAACGAGTTGAAACATAAAGTCGTTGACGAGGATACGAAGGAACCGACCTCGCCGCTCTTGACCCCGCCCAAGTACCACTCGCGGAACAAAGTCCGCACGTCGCCCCAGCAGCGCCAAGCCACCGCGGATCTCCCGTCGGGCCATTACCAGGCTGCGCAACGGCAACGCGGGGACAGCGTGGATGAAGATGGCATCCACCGAACCAAGGCCGCTCCTTCGCTCTCTTCCATTTCCATGTCCATTTCCGCAGAGGACAGCTTGTAAACGGTGACACGCCGCCGATACCAGTAGTTTGTCGAGTAATAACTCACACCATACGATGACTCTCAGGGACCCTCGGGAGGTTTAGGAGCAGTGTTGGGAATTCACTGGGCTCACTTCACTAGGTTCACTGAATTTGGTTCACTTCATTTTACTTCATTTTACTTCACCGAAGTTTTGAGTCCAGAGTTCACTTTATATTCATTCACTTTGGATGATGGCCTGACCCTGACCCGTCTGATGAGCGAAGTCGAGCCGCGCTACCGGATGGGGGGATAATGTTGATGATGCGGAGGAAAATTCGGAACAGAAGGAGAAGCACAAGAAAAAGCCGATGTCGATGCTGACGTCGAACACGCCCGGCTAATCTGGATGATAATCCAGAGAAACTTTTTGCTCGGCACGGATGCCCAACTGCACATGAAGAAAAATTTCGTTGCGGCGGCCCGGATCAAGCATAGCGATCTCGCCGAGACCAAGTTCAAAAACGCCGGAAGCACCATCCCCAAGGACTCTGCGGAGATGGGGTCTGATGAGGAAGAACAAGACGAAGATACCGAGGTCGTTCAAGTCGCCTAAGACAAGAAATACGGAACACCATCCACTGCCACTCCTCCTTCGCCCAGAAACGCGAATGAAACTAAGAGCACCCGACCTAGGCAATAGCGGGCGGGGGGGGCACGGAACTGACGGGGCACGGCCCAGGCTAAAAAAAAAAAAAAGGTGACGTTCACTTCACCAAGGTTCACTTTAGCCACATTGGGGTGACGTGTTCACTTCAAATCACCTCACCACCGTGGTGAAGTGGTTCACGTTCACTTGCTGAAGTGAATTCCCAACGGTGTTTAGGAGTACTCAACTCAAAGGTTAAGAAAGCTGGTCAGATTGGTGGGGGGATATCCGTGACTCCGGGGGTAAGTGTTACTACTTTCATGGTAAGGATTCGTGTCAGACGTCCCAAGAACCTTCTTTCGACTTGGTACGTCGTTCAGAACGTCAAACGCACAAAACCTTTGATAGCGATGGCTACGCGATTTATAGCGGTTGTTCAGCAGGTCCGACGGTCGGTCCCGAGGCGGCAGCTCGGTCTGGCCCAACCCAACCCCCGGCGGCGCGCCCTGCCGTCGCCCCTCACAGTGACCCCGAGCGCTGCCGAGCGCCTGCGCGGATTGTTGAGTAGCAAACCCGACGCCTACGGCGTCCTCGTCGGCGTTCGGCGAAGAGGCTGTAACGGTATGTCCTACACTCTTAACTACGCCGATGAGAAGCCGCCTACGGCGTACGAACGGATCCCGCTCGATAACGGTCAGAGCGTCTACATAGACCCGCCCGCGCTCTTCCACATCGTCGGCACCGTTATGGACTACGAGGTCACCGAGCTCTCTTCGGGCTTCACCTTCACGAACCCCAACGAGAAGGGCCGCTGCGGCTGCGGCGAGAGCTTCAACGTCTAGCCCCGCCCCACCCTGCGTGGGTTGTTGTTGTTGCTGCTGATTTGAGTGCACGCAAGAGTTATCATGTCCATACAGACGCACATGTGACCCTTCAGAACGTTGTCGTCGTCGTCATTTATAGGGTCACCGTGGCGCGATGAGCAATTACAGTCGTGTCGCGTACCCACATATGTAGAAAGTCGAGGGTGATCGCAAGAGGGTCGTGCAAACGAGTTTCACGCTGGCTGATACTAGAGGCGGCTGCGGAGACCAGCGAAAGCTCGTTGTCGCGCATGGGTGCGGACTGGAGTCACCATTGGTCACAGCACCGTCGTCAGGTGTACTTTGATGGTGGTGAAATGACTCTTCCGAGATACGTGCGTGGCCGCTCATGATGTCGGCCTGCGAGAAGCTCGCATAGGGCGCTACCAAGCGTAGCGCCACCCGATAGCGGACGTTGGTCATCGGGCAGACGTGCCGACACCGGGCTTTCAACTCCCCCACTTGACGGGTAGCCCAAAGTGCCTTTTCTAAACCTGAGCGAACTTTGTGCTTCGGGGCTTGACGCCCGACGAAGCGTGAGCAGGCCAATGGTATGGATGGCCGTACGAAGAGTATGATAACCTTCGTCGTCGTCACCATCAAATGTCGCGATTGTGAGTGGCAATGCTCGTCGTGTTGGTGCCTGCGAGAGCCCAGCATCGTCTCCGTGATTATCATACATGGTCTCGATGCTCGCCCTAGCTAACACCATGTATGTAGCGCAGCCAACGTCGGTCTTAGCGGCAAAGGAGCGAAAATCGTCCCCTGATTCGCCAGCGGCTGTCAAAAGCAGTTCCGTTGCGGTGACATGAGACGAGTCGTCCCATGTGCGATTCGCCAGCGGGTAGTTATTAAATAAAGGCCGTGCGGGCAAAAGAACACTCGTAATCTTGGATCCACTCGACGCTAGTGTTGAGAGCATCCGCCGTTTGGTCTGCGTAGATACTCGTGTAAATCAATACATACTAAGCGTGGTCCACGAGCACAGCTGCGCCGACATTCGACACTGCGGCCCGCGCCGACGGGACTTAAGTTGGTTGCACCAGTGATGGCACGGACGCCGCCGACGAGGATATGTTCTTCAGCATGTTGGGCGCGGGTGTCTCGTCTCCGAGAGACTTCACGCAGCTGCACTTCAACTTGGGCTATCAGCGCCTGCCGAGGTGACCAACCACTACTTGAAAGTGTGGCTAGGAATATAAGAGCGCGCTTCTGAACGAAGCCTGGACGAAAAGGCCAAGGTACTGGTGATCCGCTGCACCGAGGACGTACAAGTTCACGCGATTATAGATGGATTCGTGAGTGGACACTCGCGCTTGCATTCGACAACCACAGCAGTGCGTGACTGAGCCTCCGACGCACGCTGCCATAAGACTAGATATGTAGAAGTAGAGAATTTAGCCTAAGTGTGAGTATTCATGCAATCGTTCGAAGTAAGGAGATCTTCTCGTGGGCGTCACATGGCCGTTGTGGCGCAATTTAAGCGGGCTAGTTGGTACTTGTCTATGTCGTCGAGCTCCAGTGGATTGACCTCGCAGTAGAAGACTGCCAATGTGAGGTCGACGTTGTGTCATTGTTGACTGCGAGGTGAATTGTGTGTACGGTAGGAGCTTGTTTCGGAGTCACCGCGCTGCGCAGGCGGGACGGCGGCAGTTATTTTTGCCCGCGCGCAGGGGTGGTCTCATCGCTCTCGGTCTCGCGTCAGCAGAGGACGCAACAGGAGTTGCCCGCTCCGGTCGTGCTGTGGAAGGGGTTCGGATTGGGGTAGTCCGAGGAGAACGGGTCTGCTGTCGACTGGTTCTCCTTGATGTAAGTAGTAAGCCTGCGACGACGACGTCACGACGAACGACACACCACTTACGCCGCGCAGGCCGTCGTTTTGGTCTGGGCGCTCTTGTACTGCTCGACATCCTTCTCGAGCCGACTTACCTCGGCCTCGATCTTGGCCAACTGCTGTTGGCTCATCCTTCCCTCCCCATCACCGCATTCGATATCACCGCATTCGAGAGACCAAAGGGTTTCGAATACGTCTGTTCTAATCGGCGCACTCGGGGGTGGGGGGTCATGTGGGGGGTGCGCTTCAGTTCACGGAGTACGCACGCGCAGCGTCTCAGACCACGAGAGGGCTCAAACGGAATCGCCGCCGAGTTGCGGAGGGCAGAGGACTAGAGGATATGGACTTTTTAGCACGTAGGGCCTACGCGCCCTTCAGCTGACATGACGCGCGACGGTTTGCGACGTCCTGCTCTGCGCGGGCGGTCTGCGTTGGGCTGCCCGAGGCGGAGACGTGGCTGGGGGCAGTGAGAGAGTAGCGGACCGCTGTTCATTCCCGTCCCCTCGGCTTTCTGGATCGTGCAGGTGTGGCCGAGCCTATGAGACGCCGGCAACCTGCAATGTGGTGACCAACCGGGCCCGGGTGACCCGATGGCACTCAATAGACACAACAAGACTGTCGACGACCGCAACAGGGATGCCGGCTAGAGTGTGGGTACCGTCCGGCACCACTGGTGGAATGAGGTGTTTGACGTTGCTGGGGTGGTCAAGGAGACCAGCGACAAGCGCCGGACAGAGCGCCGCAAACTTGTTCAAGCGGAGCTCCACGCCGCAAGCTTCGATGTCACTGGGAACTGCAGGGGAGTCTTCACAACCACGCGAGAAGGATCAGAGGCCACGCCATCATCCAAGCCTAAACTTGAGTAGCCGCCACAAGCCCACGACAGGTTCTCGAAGGCCCGCGCGACTTTTCGCGAATTTGTAAGCAGGCGGGTAGATCCCGGCGAGCTCTCCGAAAGTCGAAGGGCACAAGGACGAGACCCCTCGGGCCGTGGACCGCCACCCAGGATGTAGTCTGAAGGTGCTCAAGCTGGAAAGGGGGAGACGCGCGGTTCGCAGGGGCGCGTCGCCTTGGTCGCCAGCGGGTTGGTGGCCGTCTACGTGCCCACACACGCGGGGCGCAACACCACTGGACAGCAACGGAGGCGGCAGGGGGCGGTAAAGTGCCCCGAGCAGCTGAGGCAAGAGCGGTCGCGCGGGAAGCATACCAACCTCAGAAGGACGCAAAAAACTGCAGGTTGTGGCGACAGCACGTCGACGGATAAGGCCGCGGCGCAGCTGCCAAGGCGGAACCTGTGCTGAATGAGGTCGCGGCATAGCGGCGAGGTGGCTCAGGATTCGACCGCAGGACCGCGTCGAGGCTCTGCCAGAAAGTTTGTCACGAACATGATGAGCACACATGCGGTAGTGCGATCTCCGAAAGAGCAGAGCAGAGCAGAGCAGAACGGCGAACCAGGAGTGGGCGGCAGGAAAGTGGCCAAGGGGTTGTTGGCAAGGTCCATAGCCGGGAGCGAGGAACCGCAGTCATAGTTGCGACGGCGGGCTAGGTATGGGGGGGGTCGCCGAGGTGTGTTGCGCGACGGGTGACAAGGCGGGAGCGGAATAAGTGTCGGGAAGCGAGGATGTGGAAGGCGAGGCCGAGGACCACAGAGGTTACATGAAGCGACGCGAATGCGGCGTGGCACAAGAAGGGGCGGCCGCGCGGCGGGGTTCGGGAAAGTGCAATGTCAGCAAACGGTACCTCATCTGGAGGGTGGAGACAAAGGAGCCGTGAGGAAGCTATGACACTTACCCCTGCACCACGTATCCAGTATCCCTACGTCATTCCCTTATCGCCACTGTAACGCCCCGCTCCAGTTGTCACATGGTAGCAGGTGCAGCGTTCATTCGTTTCGATCGAACCTGTGCTTGACTTCACGGCGACTCCTCATCGGCTTCAGTTCATTGCTACGTGTTCGGTTCGTTGTCGTCTATCATGTCCTCGATCGAAATTCCAGCTAGCAAGCTTTCGCAAAAACTTGATGCCTTCAGCGGTGAGCGACATTTTTTTTTCCACCCATGGCCACGTCGTCTCGCGAACATGACCATCTCTACCGGCGATCACATATCTCGACCAACGATCCTTGGACTAGCATCTCAGCATCTCGCTGCTCTGAAGAAGAATTTCGCGTCAAGCACCAACGTTGATATCCATGAAAACCGCGACATGAACTTCACGCGACTTTCCAAGCGCATTACCGATGTCTACATGGGCCGTGGGGATCGCGTAGCGAACTTCCTCACCAAGTTCATCATCGGAGTATACAAGTTGCTCGGCATTGTACCCATCACCGGAGTTCAAGTTGCTCGGCATTGTACCTGATCCGACGCACCCTCGAGTGGGTCCTCGCATTTGACTACGTGCATCGTGCTTCAAGACTTACTGGCCTTGTTTTATCGTCTCGCGTTTCGTACCGACGACTGTGGTTGTACCCTTGAGAAGTTCAACAATAAACAATTTCGATGGCATGCAAAACCACTACCGTTGCGCTATCCGCCGCGTCGTCAGCCACGACTTCAGACTCTTCCAACTGACCTACCCTAGACGCTTTCCTTTCCCAACAACCTGGCTCTACTCGACTCCGACGCACTACCCAATGTCATTTTGGCGGCTGCAAGGATCACTTTAAGAGGGACTGCAGCAAGCTTCAAAGTTCCTAGCTATACCACGACAACGCGCTATTCACCATCGCCGTTCTTCTCAACAGCGCAACACTTCCAATGACTCCAAAACTACCTTTTCTGCTTCTATGCCTACTCTCACCTTGACTGCACCTTGACTGATTCTAGTTCCACTCCGCCGCTTTTCTTCATACCACCATCTATTCCACCCCCTTCACCGCCTTAAACGGCCACACCCACCGTCTCACATCCCCCTCCCGATACTCTGTCTCATCATATTTGCACCTTTCTGCCAATCAAGATAATTCCAAGTCAGCGTGTGTACCACCGAATGTCTGATGCAAGCACATCAACAACCCCATCCCACGGAAGCCCCTCGTTGTGGATTTTTTTTAGCTCCCCTTGCACAGGCGCCCTTCGTTCTGTATTTTCCGCTCTTCGTTGCTCCACCCCTCGTTCTGTATTTTCCCCTCGTCGTTGCTCCTCTCCTCGTTCTGTCTTTTCACCTCGTCGTTGCTCCCCTCCTCGTTGTCTTTTCACCTCGTCGTTGCTCCCCTCCTCGTTCTGTATATCGCCTATTCGTTGCTCCACTCCCCGTTGTGCATTTTCAGCTATTCGTTGATCCACTCCCCGTTCTACATTTTCTGCTATTCGTTGATCCACTCCCCGTTGTGCATTTTCACCTATTCGTTGATCCACTCCTCGTTGTGCTTGTCGGTTTTGGTAAAACCAGCGACTCACGTTCCATCGCGCATTTCACCCGCCACAACTAAGCTGTGCCTGTCAATTTTTCGCGTGCGCAGCTTTCGTGCTTCCTATGTGCTTGGATCGCTCATCTTCGGGATCCTGGACAGACGCTTCTTTGCTGTGTGATTTGTGGTTCTCCTTCGCGCACTCTCGCCTTTTCGCCGCTTTTCTGACCTTTAAAATCCGGTTTTGCTATCGCAGTGAATTCCGTGCTCAGCACCCGCGACGCTATCTGCAATGTTCTTACGTCTGCGACGCTATCTGCAACGTTCTTACGTGCCACAACTGTTTTGCCACTATCGCCAACTTCTACCGCAGTCTATTCGAGTATGACGAGCGAAGCTCGCCGCTTGCTCCTCCAACGTTGGCCCATATGGCAACTTCGTTCTTGCGAATGCGAAAACGGGCCACTTCCTTATCTGCCACAGCAGGCTGGCATACAGCAGCCTGGTCTACCCGTGTTCGTTCCTTACACCGCTGGCGCGTCCGAAGTCTTCCATTTTCGCGTACAGGACGCGGTCGTGCCCATGGCAACTTGCTCGCACCACAACAACCAAACACCCACGTTCGCATCAAACCTGTTTACGCCTGTTTTTGCTTCTGTCGACTCCGACCATCGTCATAACCTGGTCACCATGCACCATGCAACATATCTGCCCAAAGGCCACGTTCTCATCAGACGTCTGGTACACCGCCATCATATATACCAGCCTGTGTTCCCGCTATCTTTGCCCCGCTGCGATTCTCAGTGGCACCAATCGTCTAACGCACGTCATCCCAGGCACTTTTGTCGCTATTGTTCTTCAGACCTCGATTTTGCTGACAGTTTCGCTTATCAGATTTCCTGCAATGTCAACCACCGAAGGAACTTCAACGTTGTTCTGACTTTCTCGAATCACGCTTCCAAGCTCTCGTCTACTGTTGCCCCATTGTCACCTGTTCCTGCTGTTGCCCGATTGTCACCTGTTCTTCCGCTGTTGCCCCCTTGTCCCCTGTGTTTGATGAGAATGCGCCGGTTTCACTGGGACTGATCACCCCATCACGTGAACCGACCATTCTACGAGCTCATGAACTCCGACGAACCAAAGAGAGAAAACAACAAAACGTGCACAACAAAGTCGAGCCAACCAGAGCCGACAAAACAACAAGCATGCAAAACAAAAAGCATGCAAAACAAAGTCGAGCCAAACGGAGCCGACCGCGCAAAGTCGACAAAAAGCGCACATTATTCAGAAACAAATGGAGAACCAACTCAAACCCACAATACTGGCGTTTTACCACGCACTGTCGATTTTGTGTCATCTTGTCCTTCCCTGTACGTTAATTATTCTAGCTTTCGTTTGTTAGTTCATTGTGTCTTCCTTCCCCTCTGTCTCGCCCAGCCCATCCAAATCCTGCACGTCGGTTACAAGCCCTTGCCAAAGAATATCATTCCCTCGGTCAGCTCGGTTGCTCGGATGTTGTTCGCGTCCCTTGTCCTTTTTTCTGGCACCATTTGCCCTTTGAAGTGGGTCCACCGCACGAAGTATGAATCTGGCCGCTTCAAATCGTACACTGCTCATCTCGTTGTCCGCGGTTACACCCAGGTTCACGGCATTGCTTACCACGACACGTACCGTCCTGTAGATGTCATCTCTGCTTTCATACAAGCCCCTGTCTGGCGTTGCTGTTCACGACTGGGATTTGCATAAGTTGGATGTCAGCTCCGCTTTTATCCAAGCTCCCATTGACGAAGACATCTATGTCTTGCCACCCGAAGGTTATGCTCCTCGCCAACCCACCGATGGTTTCAAAATCATTTACACGCTCCGTCGCTCTCGGTATGGTTGCAAACAAGCTTGTCGTAATTGGTGGCTTTATTCGGAACGCTTTCTCGTCATTGACTGTGGCTTCGTCCGCGGATCTGGTGACACTTGCAGTTACAAGCTCGTGCTTAATTCTACCGTTGTCCTACGTCTCGTTCTTGTCGTTGATGATCTTCTTGTGGCGCACCCTCGTCCTTGCCTTGGTCATTACCAAGCCTTCTTCCTCCGTTTCCGAACCTTCACTGATGTCAACGAGCTTGATCTGACCACTTACGTTGGTCTCCGCATTACGCATGATCGCGCACGTCGCACGCTCGCTATCGACCAATCCCATGCTATCCGTGAAATCCTCCCCGACCATCGCTTCATCCACAGTAAACCAGACTTGACTCCCGCTTCCAAAGTTCTTCCTCTTTCTGCGGCTGCTTCTCCTGCACCTGCCTCCCCTGCTCACGTCTTCATGGCACGCATCCCTTTTCGTCGTATTGTTGGCTGTGTTTTATTTGTTTCCGTCATGACTCGTCCTGATATCACTTGGTCCGTCAATCGGTGTGCGCGTTTTTCGCACAATCCTGGTAAACCCCACTGGCACGCTTTATCCCACACTCTTCGTTACCTCAATGGTTCTCGCGATCTTGCCCTTGTTCTTGGTTGCGATTCTACCCTTCGTCTCTGTGGTTATTCCGACTCCAGCTGGGCCGACGACCCTGATGACCGCCACTCCACTACTGGCTTTTGTTTTCTCCTTGCTGGCTCTATGATATCCTACTGCTCACGCTCGCAGTACCTCCTCGCCCTCTCCTCTTTTGCAGCTGAATTGCTCGCTCTTTACGCCGCTACTGCTGAGCTCTCTTGGCTTCTCAAACTTTTTGATGCCTTTGATCTCCCTCGTCACACGGCCCCCATGTATGTCGATAACAGCAGGCGGCGCACTCGCCAATTGACATTCGCTTTTACGCCACCGCTGAATATCCTGGCAATCACATCATTGATCTCCAACACATCCCCCGCCTTGACAACCTTAGCGATATCTTCACCCGCAGTGCGGAAGCTACTCCCTTCCTCCGGCTTCGTGCTCGTTACCTCACCTCGTGCCTTCGCAAGACATCTCCTGTTTTCTTCTGCCACAATGCCTCTCATGACGTCTTTTTCCACCTTCAAGCTTCTTCTCAGTGAGCGTCTCACTTACCCCTTTTTCCTTTTCTTTCTTTTCCAGCACCTGTGTGAGGACCTCACTTACCCCTTTTTTTCCTTTTCTTTCTTTTCCAGCACCTGTGTGAGGAAGCTATGACACTTACCCCTGCACCACGTATCCAGTATCCTTACGTCTTTCTCTTATCGCTAGTCTAACGCCCCACTCCAGTTGTCACAGGAGCACTGGCCGGTGTCGAATATTGAAAAGCGAACATGACATAGGTTCAAACTGACACAAGAGGTGATGACGTCATGATCCTGTTCACGAGCATCCTGACGCGATGGATCCGCGCAGACCCTTCGTTGCGCACGTCCCCTCCTGGAGTCGCCATGTATGTGCTGTTTACTCGTGGATGCCAACGTCTGTCTGTCTGTCTAGGTCGCGCGCGGCATATCCCCAGCTGACCGTACTGGACCTCGACGACTGCGTGTGGTCGCCGGAGATGTTTACGCTGAGCGACATGCCGAGCGACGCGGTTATCGGGGATCTCAACGGCCGCGGCGAGGGCGTCGTGGGGGTTCGATCGGGCGCGGAGACCATAAAAATCTTCCCCGGTGCGCTCCAGGCGCTGCAAGAATGCGCCGACGACGTCTACTCCGGGATGAGGCTCGGCGTCGCCAGCTCGGCCGATACGCCGTTCGCGGCGAGGATCGCGCACGCCTCCCTTGGGATTCTTGAGGTTTTACCAGGCCTCACGCTGCGCGAGCTCCTCGGGAGGGGGTTCGAGGAGGGTTTCGAGGGAAACGTATGGATCGGAAGGACGCCCCCGCTTTCCTCGAATAAAGCGAAGACCCACTTCCCGCTTTTAAAGGAAGCTACCGGAGTTCCTTATGACGGTATGCTCTTCTTCGACGACAGCAATTGGAGCGACCACTGCACCATGGTCGCGCAGAACTGCAAGGGGGTCATCACGCAGCGCACCCCTCGCGGCATGCAGTACTCCGAGTGGAAAGCGGGCCTTGGCAAGTACGACAAACGCTACGGGACTTCGTAATCCAATCCTAAACCCGGGGGGGAAGTGCTTTTTTCTCTTCTTCTTGACCTGGACAGTGTCATCACTCGAGGTCATAGCGGGTGTGCGTCATGACGAAACACATGTACATGGTCGCAGTTGATCCATCCATGGATCCACTGTAGGCACAATTGTTTCTTTCGTATGGCTTGACGGGCGCATGCCCACCCGACTCGTTTACAAACGTCAATTTCTGCGCCTACTACGTCTGCGTGAATTGCTATATGGTGCCTAATAAGGCAGGGAGGCTTCGACTGCCACGTCGTCACAAAAATTCAACGCCCGTGGGCGTGGGGCCCGGGAATTTGGTAATAAGACGGCACGACGAGGACGTCTTACGGAACTCGGGGATCCATAGAGAGGTGTGTCACGCACGAAACATGCTCGATTCTGCGAAACTCGTCGGTCTACCAGCGTCCTCTGCCTGTCGGCTCAATAATCATGGTTTTGCGACCTGTAGTTTTGTTTAGCGACCCATAGTCATCCATCAACGACGGCGGGCCAGACACAGGCGCACTGCGGCCTCAAGGATCAAACGATTGTTTTCCCTAGCCCGCTGAGTCATTTAGGTGCTGCCTTTGTCTATGGTCCCGAGGCGCCAAGCGCGCGCAGACAAAACCCATCGTAGGCTGCTGGAGACTGTCGGAGAAGTACTCGGCCAGGAAAGCCACGGGCGACGCGTAATTATGGCGGAAGCGAGCGCACCACTGGCGATGGCGGCGGCTGTGGTTGTTGTGGTGACTCGTCGGTCGGCTTCCATCGAGGTGCTGGTAACACCCTGTATCGTCGCCGCAACGTCGACATAATCTGCGACTCTCGGTCCTCTGCGCACCAGAACCGCGGGCTCGCGTCGTGGCTCGATGGCACGGAACCGTCTCATGGCCTTCTCTCACAGCCTGAGCCGCCGTGAACGCGGTCTTGCTACGGTCTTTCCAGAGGTCAGGGAAGAACCCACGCCTAGAAAGATCGCCGATCAAACCCCTCACTTGGCTGCTTGGACCACAACAACTGCCGAGTTGCTATATAGCTTCGCGACGGCCTCCTGTTGCGGCATCGGAAGTCGCCCAGTCTGCGTGGCTAGAATGGGTATGAGTCCTGGAGACCCCTTCGCTGCCTTTACGATGAGTAGTAACCTTAAATCGCAAGAACCCTAATATTCGAAAAAAATGGCTTTCTCCCGAGACCCCGCCCAAGCTTAAATCGGCAAAAAACCTCGTCCCCGCGACGCGCTGCTCGGCTCGGCGACCGGGACAGGGACTGGGCCAGACCCTCCGACGGACTCAGCAAGCTCCCGCACCTGAAATCGCCTCTGTCACCACCGGCGGTTAATGAACATGCGCTCAGCGTCTGCTTGCATTTGGTTTAAAACAAGTGCAGGCCAGCAAGTTCACCTAGTCCCAATCTCTAACCCCAGTAAGTTCACCTGGTCCCAGTAAGTTTCATATAAGTTCACCTGGTCAGTAAGTTCACCTAGCTCACACCAACTCCTTTGAGCTCGTCGCTCTCGCCTCCGCCAATCTAAGCTGCTAGGGTAGGGTGGAGTCGTCGACCCAGATGAGTATATCCTCGGGGATGCCGATCGACAGAGAGCCACGTAGAGCCGGACGTGGCAGAAGACGGGCTTGGGAAAAAGGACGCCGACCTCGCGGGGCGTCTGGCCCTGGCTCTTGTTGATCGTTTGGCGTAGGCGGGCCTTAAGCGATACAGGTTGGAGGAGCCTCGGTGACAACGACACGATCGATCATGTATCTGGTACCGTTGCAGTGGCCGTGCGACGGGTCGAGGTTGCGAAGACTTTAAGCTCGCGATCAAAGTCAGCGTGCCGTTGGTTGTCAGGGAGTTGAAAACTCTACTGTAAAGAGCGAGGCGTCGTCTTCCGACCCAGCCTAGTCAGCCGAAAAGAACTCCGACGCCTCGTCTCCGGGAAAAAAAGGCCGCGGTCATGCGCGCGTTGTCAGCATCGACAACATCGTTTCGACGGGGCGTGAGAATGGCGCGCTCAAAGAGCCGCCGCGGGTCGTGGAAATAGTCTGCGAGGTCGCCGTAGACGGCTTGGAGGATCACTGTCCGGCTCTCGCGCCTACCTGATCCTTACTCTCGCGCCTACATGATCCTTACCCTAAATCGAGGGACAGACAGACAAACCTACGGGCGGGGCCCGTCCTCTCTTCGCCTGCCCCACGCCTCGGCGATGACCCCGACTAGGTCCCGCGTACTTATCTCCGCCCGTCAAGCACATCCTTCATACCCCACAAACCCACCCACATCCTTCATGCTCCCCACACACACCCCCCCCTCTTAGCAGTCGACATTTAAAGACAGACAGACAAACACCGTCGCCGGCCTCGTCTTTGGTGCCTTCGGTGAGGCCAGCGCGGCGTGCCACGCTCTCGCCCAAACATGCGCAGAGCGCATCGCTGCGCGAACCTGGGTGACAAGCGGCTGCGCCAACTTCACAGAGGCAAAGGCGGCCCAAACTCGCCGCATCTACCGTGAGTGGGGGATCGCCAACGCATTAGGCCGGGCTCGCTGTGCCCGCACCGCCCTCACCCATGTCGCCGCCTCGGGGAACCCCGCCCAGGCCGCCCGATCCCAGCAGGACGTCACCCTTCGTCGCACATACGTCCGGCGGCAGCATGCGTACGACCTACGGGCGGGGCCCGTCCTCTCTTCGCCTGCCCCACGCCTCGGCGATGACCCCGACTAGGTCCCGCGTACTTATCTCCGCCCGCCAGGCACATCCCTCATACCCCACAAACCCACCCACATCCTTCATGCTCCCCACACACACCCCCCCCTCTTAGCAGTCGACATTTAAAGACAGACAGACAAACAGACAGACAAACATCTGTCGATTAGTAGTTAAGACAAGCGAAGGCCAGTAAGTTCACCTAGTCCCAATCTCTAACCCCAGTAAGTTCGGCGTAAACCCTCTCGTGCTCACATCCACTCACCCCACTCTCCTTTGAACTCGTCGCCGTCATCCCCGCCAATCTAAGCTGCTTCGATCCGCACACGCTGCTATCCTTTGAGTTTACTCTTAAACCCCCAGTAGGTTCACTTGGACCCAGGAAGTTCATCTGGTCACAAAGTTCACCTAGTCCCAATCTCTAACCCCAGTAAGTTCACCTGGTTCCAGTAAGATCACCTGGTTCCAGTAAGTTCACCTGGTCCGAGTAAAGTTCACCTATAGTGCGCGTGTAGACGCCGGGAGGGGGCTTATCGGTATTGCGCAGCACGTGTGGGGTAGGGTGGAGTCGTCGACCCAGATGAGTTTATCCTCGGGGTTGCCGATCGACAGAGATCCACGTAGAGCTGGACGTGGCAGAAGACGGGCTTGGGCAAGAGGACGCCGACCTCGCGGGGCGTCTGGCCCTGGCTCTTGTTGATCGTTTGGCGTAGGCGGGCCTTAAGGGATACAGGTTGGAGGAGCCTCGGTGACAACGACACGATCAATCATGTATCTGGTACCGTTGCAGTGGCCGTGGGACGGGTCGAGGTTGCGAAGACCTTAAGCTCGTGCTCAAAGTCAGCATGCCGTTGGTTGTCAGGGAGTTGAAAACTCGACTGTAAAGAGCGAGGCGTCGGCTTCCGACCCAACCTAGTCGGCCGAAAAGAACTCCGACGCCTCGTCTCCGGGAAAAAAAGGCCGCGGTCATGCGCGCGTTGTCAGCATCGACAACATCGTTTCGTCGGGGCGTGAGAATGGCGCGCTCAAAGAGCCGCCGCGGGTCGTGGAAATAGTCTGCGAGGTCGCCGTACACGGCTTGGAGGACTTGGAGGATCAATGCCTGGCTCGCGGGCCTACCTGATCCTTACAGGAATCGGGGGACCTTCATGCTCCCCACACACACCCCTCTTACCAGTCGACATTTCACTAACTAACTTCAGACCTCTCCCGAGCATGGGAGCCAGGCCGGACCGGCAGGAGCCGGTACGGAATCACAGAGGAAAATTCACGCAGTTGGGGCAGAGGCGAGGGACGAGGACGGACTTGTTGATGGTGGACCGTCACTGCGCGCGGTCTTGTGCGAGGTCGTGCAAAAGCGTCGCAGGCCGCGGACGTGTTGGTCCACAAACAATCGACCTGTCCGTCGCGTTCTGCCCAACCGAGCGAACCCCATCCCAGCGCGGACTTTCCGGGTGCTAACCGGCCAGCCCGGGAGGCGAGCAGGCATCGTCTCACTCCGGGACGGCCGGGGCCGCCGCAGGGAGCAAGCGTGTTAGGCGCCGTCCTCAGTCGACATTTAAAGACAAACAAACC
This sequence comes from Chrysophaeum taylorii, assembly GCA_029834535.1. Taxonomy (NCBI): domain Eukaryota; class Pelagophyceae; order Pelagomonadales; family Pelagomonadaceae; genus Chrysophaeum; species Chrysophaeum taylorii. Next base: position 10,489 of record JAQMWT010000468.1, on the reverse strand, counting down.
CACCCACATCCTTCATGCTCCCCACACACACCCCCCTCTTAGCAGTCGACATTTAAAGACAAATAGTCATGCACCCCACACGCACACCCCTCTTAGCAGTCGACATTTAAAGACAAACAGACAGACTTCGCCCGCCCCACACCTCGGCGATGACCCCGACTAGGCCCCGCGCACTTATCTCCGCCCGTCAGGCACATCCCTCTTACCCCACAAACCCACCCACATCCTTCATGCCCCCCACACACTCCCCCCTCTTAGCAGTCGACATTTAAAGACAAACAGACAGACAAACAGACAAACAGACATCCCTCATACCCCACAAACCCACCCACATCCTTCATGCTCCCCACACACACCCCCCTCTTAGCAGTCGACATTTAAAGACAACTAACTAACTAACTTCAGACCTCTCCCGAGCATGGGAGCCAGGCCTGACCGACAGGTGCCAGTCCGGAATCACGGGCCTGTAGACGAGGAGCGCCGAAAGGTCGGTCGGTGGAGAGTGACCATCAAGCTTGTCGCCATGCGACGAGGAGACCGCGGTGTGACTGACAACCAACTCGTCGATAACCTTCCGTCTTCGCCCCCCGGTCATACCCCGTATTTAATGACAAACAGACAAACATCTGTCGATATTAGTAGTAAGGAAAAGAAAAAAAAAAAAGTGTGAAAATCCTAACTACTAATCGACAGATGTTTGTCTGTCTGTTTGTCTGTTTGTCCCTCGATTTAGGGTAAGGATCAGGTAGGCGCGAGAGTAAGGATCAGGTAGGCGCGAGAGCCAGACAGTGATCCTCCAAGCCGTCTACGGCGACCTCGCAGACTATTTCCACGAGCCGCGGCGGCTCTTTCAGCGCGCCATTCTCACGCCCCGTCGAAACGATGTTGTCGATGCTGACAACGCCGCGCGCATGACCGCGGCCTTTTTTTCCCGGAGACGAGGCGTCGGAGTTCTTTTCGGCCGACTAGGTTGGATCGGAAGACGACGCCTCGCTCTTTACAGTCGAGTTTTTAACTCCCTGACAACCAACGGCATGCTGACTTTGATCGCGAGCTTAAAGTCTTCGCAACCTCGACCCGTCGCACGGCCACTGCAACAGTACCAGATACATGATCGATCGTGTCCTGTCACCGAGGCTCCTCCAACCTGTATCCCTCAAGCCCCACCGACGCCAAACGATCAACAAGAGCCAGAGGCAGACGCCCCGCAAGGTCGGCGTCCTCTTGGCGAAGCCCGTCTTCTGCCACGTCCAGCTCTACGTGGCTCTCTGTCGATCGGCAACCCCAAAGATATCCTCTTCTGAGTCGACGACTCCACCCTACCCCACACGTGCTGCGCAATACTGATAAGCCCCCTCCCGGCGTCTACACGCGCACTGTAGGTGAACTTACTGGGACCAGGTGAACTTACTGGGGTTTGAGATTGGGACTAGGTGAACTTAGTGACCAGGTGAACTTACTGGGACCAAGTGAACTTACTGGGGTTTTTAGAGTGAACGCAAAGGCTAGCGGCGTGTACGGATCAAAGCAGCTTGGATTGGCGGAGGTGAGAGCGACGAGCTCGAAGGAGAGTGGGGTGAGTGGGCGTGAGCACGAGTGTGCTTACGCCGAATTTACTGGGGTTAGAGATTGGGACTAGGTGAACTTAACGCCGTCACGTAATAACGGGGTGAAAATGCTGGGGTTAGAGATTGGGAGTAGGTGAACTTACTGGCCTGCACTTGTTGGGTAATAAATGTCACATCTTTTTGGAATTTCACGAAAAGGGTAACGCTCGTGAGACACGAGAATAATTACCCTGGCATAAGCCCTGCGCGATGGCCGTGGTGGACGAGATCGCGGCGATTCGCGACTGCGAAGCTTTAATCGTCGGCGTCGGGCGCGCCTTTTACAACGACGAAAGTTCTCTCATCCTTGAGACCCTCGTCGAGGACAAGTTCCTCCGCGAGGATGTCATGTCGCGTCGGCTCGCTATGTCCGAGAAACAGGCACGGCGCGCCCTTCAATTCCTCCAGAATGAAGGTCTAGTGAGCCACGAAGTTGCTGCTACGGAGGAGAAAAAGGGCGGTCACAAGAAACAGATCTACTGGTACTGCGATTTCCAAAAGGCGAGGGACGTTGTTAAGTTCAGGTTACACCTGTTGAAGGAAAACGTCAAGGAGAAGGAACGCGCGGCGTCGACGTCGGCGCGGTTCCGGTGTCCGAGCTGCGGCACGCGGCAATCGGCGCTGGACGCCGTCCGCTTTCGGTTTTGGTGCCCGGAACGGACGTGCGAAGAGGTCAAGTTAGTCGAAGAGCAGCTCGAGAGTAGCCTCGCGAACGCGCACAAGCTTCTCGCGAAAATCGAGAAGCAGTTGTCTTCGGAACCGCGCGTTGAAAGAGTGGGTATATTCGAGTTGCTCAAGCGCCTCGACGGCCACCGCCTCCCCTCGAACAAACCCTCCGACAACCGGTCCTTTGGCTTGGGGACGAGCGAACCCGACAAACCATCTTTTTCGGGTTTTAGTTCCGCGCTTTTTGGCCGAAACAAGGAAATCGACGTCGCGTTTGAATCGGACGTCGACTGGCAGGACGGCGACAACTCCGAACCCGAAGAGGTGCCCGAGGAACGGATAGAGGAGGCGGATTATTGATGCGGAGACCTCGTCACCACCATCATCCATTCCTTTAGGGCAGGCGGAGGCGGACGGACCCCTCTATTTTATAAAGTTTCGGGTTGGGTCTTTTATAGAACTTCCATGTCCCCGGCCTTTGCCGATTGACGAAAGACACTACGGAGAGAGGATTGTTGTGAGAGTTATTCTCCTAATTCACTCCCTCCCTCCCACCCTCCCTCCCTCCAAGGCGCGCGCACTGGCCTTGCTTCTTTAACTAAGTAACTAACTTCAGACCTCTCCCGAGCATGGGTGCCAGGCCGGACATGCAGGAGCCGATCCGGAATCACAGAGGAAAATCTCGCAGTTGGGGCAGAGTCGAGGGACGAGGACTCGTTGATGACGGACCGCCACTGCGCGCGGTCTTGTGCGAAGTCGTGCAAAAGCGTCGCAGGCCGCAAACGCGTTGGTCCACGAACAATCGACCTGTCCGTCGCGTTCTGCCCAACCGAGCGAACCCCATCCAGCGCGGACTTTCCGGGTGCTAACCGTCCAGCCCGGGAGGCGAGCAGGCACCGTCTCACTTGCTTCTTTATGCGCGTAAAAGTCGACGTCTTAGAGATACGAGGTCGTGATCGTCGACGCCTGCAGCCGCGGACGTGGTAAATTTCCTGCGATTCCTTTGTATTCTGGCTCTGTCTCGAGCTCGGTCGTCGTTGAAGGGTAACTGCTAAAACGGGGGCGGGGCACCGAAGGAGTGCTAGCTTCAGCGGCCGCCGCAACGGCGAGAGCGTTGCCTGCCTCTGTAAAACTAATGATGACAACAAATTGCGCCTCGACGAAGGCGATTTGGCTGCGCCCGGTTCAAGTTGACCTCGAGGGAGATAAGTTAGCATTTCTAAGGATTCTGAAGTGCAGTGGTAAAGGAACGAAAGAACTATCTCGCCTCACCGTGTGCTCGGGAGAGGTCTGAAGTTAGTTAGTTAGTTCACCGTGTGCGTCTGGCAAGTTATGCTCTGAGAACAGAGTTAGCTCTCCTGGCCTTAACACACTGCAGATGACACAATGTCATAGACAGACAAGAAACTACGATTGAAGGTATATCTACGCTCCGATGGGGCGCGCAAATCCATGGACTGAGCGAAGAGCCAGAAAGCAGGGACGAAAGCTTTCGCATTCTCGACGGACGGCACAAGGAGAACCGTTGAAGTGCAACTCTCCTTTCTCTGCACCCCCTCGATTTGTCTTGAGTGTCGAAAAGCGCCATGCCGCTGGGATTAGCCCACGTCCCACGCATTGGGCTGACCTTTAGTTAGTTAGTTAGGTAGTTAGTCAAAACAGGACACAGACAAATCTAGAGAAATAGCCAGGGCTTGCAGGTCAGACATGCGTACCGTATGTGTCGTCGTCGACGTCAGGAGGTGGCAGTTTGATGTCATTGGTGAAACTCGCCGATGCTTTATTTTGTGATAGCCGGCTCTTTAGAGTCTTCATTGAAGAGGTTGTTAAGCGGGCCTTGATGGTCTTCAGAGCAGACAAGGCTGGAATGGCCGGCCCAGAGGCTACACAGGCAGGTACATCCAACTTGTCAAGATCAAGAGAATCAGAGAAGGATGAAGTGTCATTGATGGCATTCAGTGAGTCGTCGTTAAAAACATCGACAATCTCCACGTTGTTTGATATTAACAATGACGATAATCCGGGGGCAAAGCGATACTAAGACAGTTCGAGAAGTTTACCTAACAGTTTGGGTACGACCGCACCAAGATGGAGTTCATCCCGATGAGTTACTTAGAAATTGCGGATCGGTAGTCCTTGAGGAATTTCTCGCAACGAAAATTCTTTTGTTGTAGTGTGTCACACAACTGCTGACGCAATAACTGTTGTTGTGGATCGAGCACTTGATGTGTTTGGCGATGTGTGGACTCAAGCTGTAGACTAATACGGGACAACAATTCAATAGCATTGTGCAGTGTAGTTAGTAACAACACGATAATGTTGCTCTTGCGCATGGCCGCCGGCGAGCCCGACCCCGACCGCGGCCCGCTGCCGGGCCCGGGCTTGTTCGATGACGACCAGGACCCTGCCTCCTGGTGGGAGGCGCCGCCCTCGACCTTCGTATACGACTACGGGCCCCCGGACCCGACGGCGCCCCGCACTGTTCGGGAGGCCCGTGGCCGTCCGGACGCACCCGGCTGGACGGCGGCAGTCCTCCAGGAACACGGCGCCTTCTTCCAGTTCTAAGCCATCCGCCTTGTCGACGCCAGCGGCGTCCCTGACGGCGCCATGGTAGTCGGCTGCATCACTGCCCTCGCCGTCAAGCGCGACGGCTCGGCTCCAGTAGTCAATCACTCTTTCTTCTCGGGTCACTCTTCCTGCCTCGTCTTTGACTTCGACAATCTGGAAGAGATACGCTCCAAGTCCATCCTTGGAAGCGTCAGATCGGATCTGAAAGGGCCGATCATAATCGGGGTGGTAGACTCATCGGGAATCAACCAAGGCTTCGATAATCGTGTCCCAAGCCTTTTGGCACTCGGGCGTCCACTCGAACGTTGCGCCTTCGAGACACAATCGTCTCGGCGGCTCCACAATCTTCGAGTAGCCCTTCACATATCGGCGGCAGTAATTGCTCATGCCGATGAAAGATCGTATCTGGGTCTTCGGTGAAGTATTCGGTAAGGTCCCTGGAATCGGCATCTTCTGCAGCGATTCCAGAGTCTTCGGTTTCGGCTTCAAGCCTTCTGGGGTCGAAATATGTCCCAGAAATTCCATCTCATCCTTGAGAAGGTGGAATTTTGCGGTTCGACCGCTATATCCTCTCTGTGCTAAGTGGCACATAACTTCGATCAAAACTTGTAAGTGACGATGAAGATCGTCGGATCCCATCAAAATATCGTCAACAAACGCGACTAAGTCTCGATACATCCATTTCGAAAAGGTCGCTCGCCATCTGCTTGCAGAAAAGAGCTCCGGCCGTCTTCACACCCAGAGGTAATCGCAAGAAACTATGAGCTCCATTTGGGCTAACCATCGTGACAGCGTCTTGCGCGGCGGTGTCCAGACGAAGGTTGTGATATCCCCATCTAATATCGATGCATGTCCGCCAGCGACGCATGGCGAGAAAAGCTAATGCATCTTCTTGTGGGATGTTCAGCCAGCTATCATTGACCAATTGATCGTTGAGCTGACGTAAATCAACTTCAGCGCGAAAAGCGTTTGACGTCCCAATCTCTGCTCCTTTCTTGGGAAGCATCAACACAGGAAAGCCCCAAGGCGAGTTCGCCGGGCGAATGACTCCATCACTACACCACTCAGTGATCTGCTTGCGCAGACAATCGAGCTTTGCGGGAGTGAATCGGTAGGGTGTCATCTTGATCGGTCGCGGATTCGCGTCTTTGAGTCGTAGAGACACTGGTGGCGAATCCACAGGTCTCATAATCGGGTCGAAAAAGGCCCAAGAATATTGCACACGGCGACGGAGCATCAGCTTCGCATCGTCATCTAAGTGCGGATTGTCAGGAAATTCCAAGCTCCTGAACAGCTTTGTCAACTTCTTCTTTCGTCGCGATTTTCACTTTCATCTCTTCGTTATCCTTGACATGCTCGGGAGTTTGCGGTAGTGGTGCCCCATCGGCATCGCCCGGCGCGTCTTTCCACGGCACATCGAACTGTTCCTCGTATTTTAATCTCACTTCCGGGTGGCTTTTGTTGATCTTCTCGCCTTTGATACGAAAGCCTGGTTCGCTCTTAATCTTCAGTTCCCGATCTTGTCAGGATCTGGCGGAACGTCCAAATTTGGTTGTCGGGGGGGGGGCAGCAGAAGAAGCACGAGACGTCCCTGGCGCGTCTGTGGCAGGCGGAAGCAAAGGCACTTCGGGAGGTTTCCATTTGGTGTGATCCTGTAGATCATCAGTCGACACCCATCTGACGACCCGTGTGCGCGTGTTTAACAGCGGAACTTGTACGTGACGAAGGGTGGTCTCCTCGATTCGCAAATAATACTCGAAGGGTCGGTCTGCAGGGCTCAACGCGGACGGCAAAACTTCGCCGCTCAAGCGAAAGGGCTAGGTTGCGGAGTTGTGCAGATCGAGCACTGACACAGCCGTCGTATCGGGCGGCACGACGGACGCCAGGTGTTTCAACGAGGTCGCCCTGGAGAAGCCGGCCCAATCAAAATCGAGGGGCATCGTCAGCAACTCCGCAGTCACTTTCAAATCCAAAGATCGGCAATCGGAACGGTGCGGTCCTACGCGAAGCGGGACCCGCGTAACGGAAAAAGCCGCGTCCGTCGCGTCTCGTGACGATCCTAAGTTGTTCATCTGAAGTAAATGCCGTTCGTCTGCGTAGCCAAGCGCAGCGGCGAATCTTTGTTGCATATTCTTGCAAGTCTTAGGAACTGCGCGCAAGTGGAGCGGGTGGCTGGAGACCAACAACCGCACGCGACAGCTCATCAGGTTGGGCGTTATGTCGTAAAAATTGACGACGTACACGTAGGGGTGTGAACGCGCTACATAAGAGATAATCGAGGCCTCCTGCTCTATCAACCACATGAAGAAACCAGCCATTTTGCACAGTTTCATAGTCCAGTGGGTGGCCGTGACTCCCTTGCCGACATCTCTGGAAGTCAAGTTGCACAGAGCGGAGTGCACACAGGGTGGCGACGCGATGCACATCGACGACGACCATTCCGCGTAGGGTAAATAAGTTTCGATCAACCGTCAGGTTTTAACATTGCGACCACAAAGCGTGTGCTGCACCACAGGAATGTTCGGAAAATTCTTGCGATGGATCTTGTTGGCGGTGTACGACGAATCGAGGGCTAACACGACTCGAAGCGACGTCCCACACATTTCGTTGGCTCGTTGGAGGCCTAAAGTGCTGCCTCCGGCTCTACTGAACAGCATCACAACTTTGCGATAAGTGATCGGAAGCCATTGAACCCTTTCGTATCGGCGGCGGATCTCAGCTTCGGTGAGCTCGCGACACCTTTTCTCATCTTCTTCTGACCGCTGGGCAAAATCATCCTCGCTCTTGGGTCTATCGGGGGAGGGCGCGTCCAAAGCATCAGATGGAGCATCCTTCTGCGCCGTGCTCAGCAACATCGGCAGGGGAGACGTCGCAGTGCGTTAAGTGACTGCCGAAAGAAACGGTGAAGGAAAGGCTTGCCTTGTCGTACCCTTCTTCACGAGCTTTCGTAAGTTCATTGATCGTAGATACGCTCAACTCGTCTTCTTACCGAACGATATCACCGATTGCGAGGACCTCGCCTTGAGTGACAACCGTCGGCAATCCTTTCGTGGAAATAACAGCCACGCGAGCAGATGACTCGTCGTGCTCTTCGCAAGAAGAGCACATTCCTTCGACTATCCCCAACTGCTCGTATTCGGAAAACGTGGCGACGAAGACCTGTCCATTTGCCAGAGAGTTCGACAAGGTGACCGGAATGTTGTAAGTCCGACCAGGCTCGATTTGTACCGTGCGCGCAGCGTAAGCGACCACTTCGTGCGCGGCTTCTCCCGGAGCTGGGGAGAGTTTGGTGGTTGAAGGTCCTCGCGTCGTCAAGGCTACCGCTCGTTCAGGCGGTGGGCCGAGGAGCTTGATCGTGCTCAAACGAGCGTATACCCGGGTCTTGACTATATCGAGACTCCGCCGAAAGGCGTCGTGCTGGTTGTTGTAAATCGGCACGGTTACCGGATTTCGATCGTAAACGGATCTAAAGGTCACGATGGGTGCATCGACTCGTTCACCTTTGACTCTGATCTTCTTGCGTCCGTAGACGACTTGGGGTCGGTAAAAAGAGAGAGACGAATTATGATCATCGGAGGATAGGTCGTTGGCAGTGTTGGTATTGTGCGTAGTCATTGCATCACTCAAGGTGACCAAGGGTAACATAACAGACTGGAGAGATTTGACCCTCTCCGGGTACATGGTAGAGACTGCGTGCAGTCTTAGGCGTGTACAGACCATTCCGCTTGTCACATGCTACTACACAAGGTAGGGATTTAAGCCGTAACTCCTTAAGGACATTAGGTCCCATAGAAGCGTTTACACTGACAACGAGGAACGAAGCCTCTGTTAATTAAACAGAACACCCCGTACCCGACGGTACGCACCTGGAGGCCTACTCCATGTTGGAAAAGAGCTTCAGACTGGGTTCTTCATAGTCGTGAAAGAAAAGGGGCGGAAGGGTAAGGAAAAGGAAGAAAGAGGGAAAGCCGTATTACGGAGAGAAAACCCTCGTGTAGAGATAGGTGTGAAAATGTTCCAGTGTCGCACACATAATAGTGTAGCTCTCTGGACCCCTCAACGTGTGGAAACAGTTTATGCATTTCAGACGTTCTTGAGGTGGAACTTGTGCAATATACATGACAACAATGGACAATGGAACAAACAACAACAGAACAGGACAAATTAATTATGATGTCGAGCGTGTTGTAATGTTACGCAAAGAAACTGTATCAGTATCCACGTCAGATGTATGGTCCAATTCATCTTCGCTATTATCGTCCAGTTCCTTTAACTCTGGAGAACGTGAATTATGAACATCTGATGGTGGGTCGTTAGTAGTGTTAGTATTGTGCGTAGTCATTGCATCACTCAAGGTAACCAAGGGTGATATGACAGATGAAAGGAAAGACATAGCAGGGTCGGGAGTAAGAGCGTGTAGATCCAATGCAGGAATAACACGATCATTTGCATCAGACATAGCTGCATGGAGATGATGAGCTGCTGCGTCGATTTGAACTTGCTGAGCCTCATTATACGTATCAGGAGGGAGCTGTCCAATAGATGAGATAAGTGACCGAGAAATGATATGGACAAATACAGCAGAAGACGGGATTATGATGTCCTGATGCATCTGAAGACTTGACAAGATGTTGTCTAATAGAGACACATGCTTGATGTTCTCAATCACTTGGGTGTTTAAATTTTCGTAAGTCTCTTGCATCTGTGTGAGAGATGTTAATGCAAGCGATAGTTGTTGCTCTTGCGCCTTCAATTGCTGTTCGGTATTAGTGAGACGCAAGGATAAAGACCGAGCCTCTTCTTTTAATTGATGTAAAGATTCAGTCATATTATCGTTAGTTTTATCTGGCGTGGGTTCAGCGGGTGGATTGTCGATCGGCGCTGGTGAAACATCTTCAGAAGAAGTATCATCTGAAAAGACATCACTTATGTCCGAAGGGTAGCCAACCTGGATTAGCACATTTTCAAAGGCAGCTTGCTGTATAGGTGATAATTGACGAAAATAATTAAGCATTGGCGGTAACGTCTCCGAGGAGATTGCGTTAAATTGGTGAGAAACATCATCAACGAAGCGTTCGACAAGCACATTAAGCAGCTCGTCCGGGTTGGTTACTATGCATACTTTATCTTCAACAGAATGTAACAGAGACCAAGCTGCTACAAGAATCTCAAGATTTACACTCGAGATAAAGGGCAACCGAAGTAAAATCATGCTGCTATCGTCAGGGTTAACAATGATTTTGGAGGCATCAACTTTAAGGGATGTTACAGTTTGCATGACTGCCTCTTTAAGCTGCTTATTAATAGCAATAGACTTTCCAAGGCGGAGGATTATAGCCCTGATGTGGGCCGCTGGATCGTTAAAGCACGAAAGTTGGAAGGGCTGCTGACTGTTGCGAATTAAAGCTATCCCATGATGTGACCGATCGCACAGCGCACAAATCAACAAGAAGAAAGGGCGCGGTACATCGAAGCAGTGAGATGCATGTTGTTCAGACGCGAGATGATCCTCAATAATTTGGCGAATCCTGTCAGTTCTAAGTTCATCTTCATTACAAATGGTGAGCACGACTGGTGTGCCTGGCGCCTCAACTTTATTGTAGCACTTTGTACACGTCATATGTACTTTGACAACCCCTTTAATGGGT